>CACVBM020001086.1:0-29053 GCA_902728155.2 Microthlaspi erraticum
TCTCAATCCAAGGGAGGAACATCAAATGGACCAAATTTGGGAACCGGAAGAGGTAAGGAGTCCGAAATGTACCTCTGTGCCTCCACATTGTGGAAACTCACTTGTAGTGTATAAGATGAACTAGATGGACCCATACTTACCCAAACATGGATTAATAGGTTCTCACATGACTATGAGGACAAACATGAGTGAAACGGTCTCAATCCAAGGGAGGAACATCAAATGGACCAAATTTGGGAACCGGAAGAGGTAAGGAGTCCGAAATGTACCTTGTGCCTCCACATTGTGGAAACTCACTTGTAGTGTATAAGATGAACTAGATGGACCCATACTTACCCAAACATGGATTAATAGGTTCTACACATGACTATGAGGACAAACATGAGTGAAACGGTCTCAATCCAAGGGAGGAACATCAAATGGACCAAATTTGGGAACCGGAAGAGGTAAGGAGTCCGAAATGTACCTCTGTGCCTCCACATTGTGGAAACTCACTTGTAGTGTATAAGATGAACTAGATGGACCCATACTTACCCAAACATGGATTAATAGGTTCTACACATGACTATGAGGACAAACATGAGTGAAACGGTCTCAATCCAAGGGAGGAACATCAAATGGACCAAATTTGGGAACCGGAAGAGGTAAGGAGTCCGAAATGTACCTCTGTGCCTCCACATTGTGGAAACTCACTTGTAGTGTATAAGATGAACTAGATGGACCCATACTTACCCAAACATGGATTAATAGGTTCTACCATGACTATGAGGACAAACATGAGTGAAACGGTCTCAATCCAAGGGAGGAACATCAAATGGACCAAATTTGGGAACCGGAAGAGGTAAGGAGTCCGAAATGTACCTCTGTGCCTCCACATTGTGGAAACTCACTTGTAGTGTATAAGATGAACTAGATGGACCCATACTTACCCAAACATGGATTAATAGGTTCTACACATGACTATGAGGACAAACATGAGTGAAACGGTCTCAATCCAAGGGAGGAACATCAAATGGACCAAATTTGGGAACCGGAAGAGGTAAGGAGTCCGAAATGTACCTCTGTGCCTCCACATTGTGGAAACTCACTTGTAGTGTATAAGATGAACTAGATGGACCCATACTTACCCAAACATGGATTAATAGGTTCTCACATGACTATGAGGACAAACATGAGTGAAACGGTCTCAATCCAAGGGAGGAACATCAAATGGACCAAATTTGGGAACCGGAAGAGGTAAGGAGTCCGAAATGTACCTCTGTGCCTCCACATTGTGGAAACTCACTTGTAGTGTATAAGATGAACTAGATGGACCCATACTTACCCAAACATGGATTAATAGGTTCTACCATGACTATGAGGACAAACATGAGTGAAACGGTCTCAATCCAAGGGAGGAACATCAAATGGACCAAATTTGGGAACCGGAAGAGGTAAGGAGTCCGAAATGTACCTTGTGCCTCCACATTGTGGAAACTCACTTGTAGTGTATAAGATGAACTAGATGGACCCATACTTACCCAAACATGGATTAATAGGTTCTACACATGACTATGAGGACAAACATGAGTGAAACGGTCTCAATCCAAGGGAGGAACATCAAATGGACCAAATTTGGGAACCGGAAGAGGTAAGGAGTCCGAAATGTACCTCTGTGCCTCCACATTGTGGAAACTCACTTGTAGTGTATAAGATGAACTAGATGGACCCATACTTACCCAAACATGGATTAATAGGTTCTCACATGACTATGAGGACAAACATGAGTGAAACGGTCTCAATCCAAGGGAGGAACATCAAATGGACCAAATTTGGGAACCGGAAGAGGTAAGGAGTCCGAAATGTACCTCTGTGCCTCCACATTGTGGAAACTCACTTGTAGTGTATAAGATGAACTAGATGGACCCATACTTACCCAAACATGGATTAATAGGTTCTACACATGACTATGAGGACAAACATGAGTGAAACGGTCTCAATCCAAGGGAGGAACATCAAATGGACCAAATTTGGGAACCGGAAGAGGTAAGGAGTCCGAAATGTACCTCTGTGCCTCCACATTGTGGAAACTCACTTGTAGTGTATAAGATGAACTAGATGGACCCATACTTACCCAAACATGGATTAATAGGTTCTACACATGACTATGAGGACAAACATGAGTGAAACGGTCTCAATCCAAGGGAGGAACATCAAATGGACCAAATTTGGGAACCGGAAGAGGTAAGGAGTCCGAAATGTACCTCTGTGCCTCCACATTGTGGAAACTCACTTGTAGTGTATAAGATGAACTAGATGGACCCATACTTACCCAAACATGGATTAATAGGTTCTCACATGACTATGAGGACAAACATGAGTGAAACGGTCTCAATCCAAGGGAGGAACATCAAATGGACCAAATTTGGGAACCGGAAGAGGTAAGGAGTCCGAAATGTACCTCTGTGCCTCCACATTGTGGAAACTCACTTGTAGTGTATAAGATGAACTAGATGGACCCATACTTACCCAAACATGGATTAATAGGTTCTCACATGACTATGAGGACAAACATGAGTGAAACGGTCTCAATCCAAGGGAGGAACATCAAATGGACCAAATTTGGGAACCGGAAGAGGTAAGGAGTCCGAAATGTACCTTGTGCCTCCACATTGTGGAAACTCACTTGTAGTGTATAAGATGAACTAGATGGACCCATACTTACCCAAACATGGATTAATAGGTTCTACACATGACTATGAGGACAAACATGAGTGAAACGGTCTCAATCCAAGGGAGGAACATCAAATGGACCAAATTTGGGAACCGGAAGAGGTAAGGAGTCCGAAATGTACCTCTGTGCTCCACATTGTGGAAACTCACTTGTAGTGTATAAGATGAACTAGATGGACCCATACTTACCCAAACATGGATTAATAGGTTCTCACATGACTATGAGGACAAACATGAGTGAAACGGTCTCAATCCAAGGGAGGAACATCAAATGGACCAAATTTGGGAACCGGAAGAGGTAAGGAGTCCGAAATGTACCTTGTGCCTCCACATTGTGGAAACTCACTTGTAGTGTATAAGATGAACTAGATGGACCCATACTTACCCAAACATGGATTAATAGGTTCTACACATGACTATGAGGACAAACATGAGTGAAACGGTCTCAATCCAAGGGAGGAACATCAAATGGACCAAATTTGGGAACCGGAAGAGGTAAGGAGTCCGAAATGTACCTCTGTGCCTCCACATTGTGGAAACTCACTTGTAGTGTATAAGATGAACTAGATGGACCCATACTTACCCAAACATGGATTAATAGGTTCTACCATGACTATGAGGACAAACATGAGTGAAACGGTCTCAATCCAAGGGAGGAACATCAAATGGACCAAATTTGGGAACCGGAAGAGGTAAGGAGTCCGAAATGTACCTCTGTGCCTCCACATTGTGGAAACTCACTTGTAGTGTATAAGATGAACTAGATGGACCCATACTTACCCAAACATGGATTAATAGGTTCTCACATGACTATGAGGACAAACATGAGTGAAACGGTCTCAATCCAAGGGAGGAACATCAAATGGACCAAATTTGGGAACCGGAAGAGGTAAGGAGTCCGAAATGTACCTCTGTGCCTCCACATTGTGGAAACTCACTTGTAGTGTATAAGATGAACTAGATGGACCCATACTTACCCAAACATGGATTAATAGGTTCTCACATGACTATGAGGACAAACATGAGTGAAACGGTCTCAATCCAAGGGAGGAACATCAAATGGACCAAATTTGGGAACCGGAAGAGGTAAGGAGTCCGAAATGTACCTTGTGACTCCACATTGTGGAAACTCACTTGTAGTGTATAAGATGAACTAGATGGACCCATACTTACCCAAACATGGATTAATAGGTTCTACACATGACTATGAGGACAAACATGAGTGAAACGGTCTCAATCCAAGGGAGGAACATCAAATGGACCAAATTTGGGAACCAGAAGAGGTAAGGAGTCCGAAATGTATCTGTGCCTCCACATTGTGGAAACTCACTTGTAGTGTATAAGATGAACTAGATGGACCCATACTTACCCAAACATGGATTAATAGGTTCTACACATGACTATGAGGACAAACATGAGTGAAACGGTCTCAATCCAAGGGAGGAACATCAAATGGACCAAATTTGGGAACCGGAAGAGGTAAGGAGTCCGAAATGTACCTCTGTGCCTCCACATTGTGGAAACTCACTTGTAGTGTATAAGATGAACTAGATGGACCCATACTTACCAAACATGGATTAATAGGTTCTACCATGACTATGAGGACAAACATGAGTGAAACGGTCTCAATCCAAGGGAGGAACATCAAATGGACCAAATTTGGGAACCGGAAGAGGTAAGGAGTCCGAAATGTACCTTTGTGCCTCCACATTGTGGAAACTCACTTGTAGTGTATAAGATGAACTAGATGGACCCATACTTACCCAAACATGGATTAATAGGTTCTACACATGACTATGAGGACAAACATGAGTGAAACGGTCTCAATCCAAGGGAGGAACATCAAATGGACCAAATTTGGGAACCGGAAGAGGTAAGGAGTCCGAAATGTACCTCTGTGCCTCCACATTGTGGAAACTCACTTGTAGTGTATAAGATGAACTAGATGGACCCATACTTACCCAAACATGGATTAATAGGTTCTCCACATGACTATGAGGACAAACATGAGTGAAACGGTCTCAATCCAAGGGAGGAACATCAAATGGACCAAATTTGGGAACCGGAAGAGGTAAGGAGTCCGAAATGTACCTCTGTGCCTCCACATTGTGGAAACTCACTTGTAGTGTATAAGATGAACTAGATGGACCCATACTTACCCAAACATGGATTAATAGGTTCTACACATGACTATGAGGACAAACATGAGTGAAACGGTCTCAATCCAAGGGAGGAACATCAAATGGACCAAATTTGGGAACCGGAAGAGGTAAGGAGTCCGAAATGTACCTCTGTGCCTCCACATTGTGAAACTCACTTGTAGTGTATAAGATGAACTAGATGGACCCATACTTACCCAAACATGGATTAATAGGTTCTCCACATGACTATGAGGACAAACATGAGTGAAACGGTCTCAATCCAAGGGAGGAACATCAAATGGACCAAATTTGGGAACCGGAAGAGGTAAGGAGTCCGAAATGTACCTCTGTGCCTCCACATTGTGGAAACTCACTTGTAGTGTATAAGATGAACTAGATGGACCCATACTTACCCAAACATGGATTAATAGGTTCTCACATGACTATGAGGACAAACATGAGTGAAACGGTCTCAATCCAAGGGAGGAACATCAAATGGACCAAATTTGGGAACCGGAAGAGGTAAGGAGTCCGAAATGTACCTCTGTGCCTCCACATTGTGGAAATCACTTGTAGTGTATAAGATGAACTAGATGGACCCATACTTACCCAAACATGGATTAATAGGTTCTACACATGACTATGAGGACAAACATGAGTGAAACGGTCTCAATCCAAGGGAGGAACATCAAATGGACCAAATTTGGGAACCGGAAGAGGTAAGGAGTCCGAAATGTACCTCTGTGACTCCACATTGTGGAAACTCACTTGTAGTGTATAAGATGAACTAGATGGACCCATACTTACCCAAACATGGATTAATAGGTTCTACCATGACTATGAGGACAAACATGAGTGAAACGGTCTCAATCCAAGGGAGGAACATCAAATGGACCTAATTTGGGAACCGGAAGAGGTAAGGAGTCCGAAATGTACCTTGTGACTCCACATTGTGGAAACTCACTTGTAGTGTATAAGATGAACTAGATGGACCCATACTTACCCAAACATGGATTAATAGGTTCTACACATGACTATGAGGACAAACATGAGTGAAACGGTCTCAATCCAAGGGAGGAACATCAAATGGACCAAATTTGGGAACCGGAAGAGGTAAGGAGTCCGAAATGTACCTCTGTGCCTCCACATTGTGGAAACTCACTTGTAGTGTATAAGATGAACTAGATGGACCCATACTTACCCAAACATGGATTAATAGGTTCTCCACATGACTATGAGGACAAACATGAGTGAAACGGTCTCAATCCAAGGGAGGAACATCAAATGGACCAAATTTGGGAACCGGAAGAGGTAAGGAGTCCGAAATGTACCTCTGTGCCTCCACATTGTGGAAACTCACTTGTAGTGTATAAGATGAACTAGATGGACCCATACTTACCCAAACATGGATTAATAGGTTCTCCACATGACTATGAGGACAAACATGAGTGAAACGGTCTCAATCCAAGGGAGGAACATCAAATGGACCAAATTTGGGAACCGGAAGAGGTAAGGAGTCCGAAATGTACCTCTGTGCCTCCACATTGTGGAAACTCACTTGTAGTGTATAAGATGAACTGATAGACCCATATAACCCAAACATGGATTAATAGGTTCTCCACATTACTATGAGGACAAACATGAGTGAATTGGTCTCAATCTAAGGGAGGAACATCAAATGGACCAAATTTGGGAACCGGAAGAGGTATGGAGTCCCGAAATGTACCTCTGTGACTCCACATTGTGGAAACTCACTTGTAGTGTATAAGATGAACTAGATGGACCCATACTTACCTATACATGGATTAATAGGTTCTACACATTACTATGATGACAAACATGAGTGAAACGGTCACAATACAAGGGAGGAACATCAAATGGACCTAATTTGGGAACCGAAGAGGTAAAGAGTCCGAAATGTACCTCTGTGCCTCCACATTCCCATCTTGATCTCAAAGTTGTGGTTCTGCACAGGTGGTGGGACAGTCCCTTGTCTTTGTTGATGGCGGTTTGGAGCATCTCCTAGACCAATCGGTCGAGGTTGCCTAGCTCGACCGAGTCCTTTGGTACATCCATGTATCAGTAACAAGCACCTCAGGTTCCACTTGTACCCTCTGAGTTCTCTGACTTCTCTTTCTACCCGTGGTGAAATCTAGCTCGACCAAGTCTTCTGTTGTTCGACTCGATCGAGTTCGCATACACCTACAAAAAGAATCAAAAACCCAGCAATACAAAGAACAGGGGTGGGATAAGCTTGATCGTCCAAGTGTATTAGAAACTCAAATGCAACAATATTAACCCAAACAGCAACGGCGCCAAATTGATGATAAGATTTGTGTGTGTGATGTGATGATATGGTATGAAATAAATGAGGTGGAATGCAACAGTGGTATATGAAGATGAGGTGGTATGATGCAAAACACAATCACAATCAATCAATTCCCCTTAACCATCATAGTCATTGAAGTATAAGGGGTATCAATCCATAAGGGTGAAATTTTACTCTATGAGAATATGCAATCACAAAAAGTCAAGCGACAATAAGTAAGATGATAGTAACTCTAACAACCTAATGAACAGAAATGAAATGCAGAAAGTAAAGAAAGCAGTAAAGCAAGCAGCTCGACCAAGGACTCGAGTCGAGTGGGAACAGAGTAACCAAGCTCGATCGAGTTGAGGGTCGAGTTAGTGTAAAAAGCGATAAAGGCAGGAACTTTAACAAGCTAATGCGAATATTAGGGTCTAAGACAGGGTCTTACAATCAGGGAAGGCTATACTTAATCAATCTTGCTCTCAAACAACTTGTATCAAGGTATCTCTTGATATTGAGCTTCTCAATGCCTAGCTAACCCTTTCCCAAGGTGAAAGCTATCAACCAAGGATGATCTCAGAAACAGGGGGTTAGCCAGTGAGAATCAAGCCTTGGAGGCCATAGGATCATTGCTCAAACTAATCCATCCAACCCCTATGAACTCCATTTCGAGAGCAAGAGTTATTGGAGCTCTTAGTGGACCTTTTCCAAGCGATTTCCATCACTTCCATGTGGAGAATCGCCTATGGACATACAAGCCAGGGTAGTGGTCATGTAGCCTTAAGGTTTGTCCAAAAGAGAGAGATTTCTAGATTAAGAACATAAGCAAGAAGGATTAAGCATAAAGATCCCCTAATCTAGCCCATCTCAAACCCTAAAGGAAACTACTCACTACACATGAATGTAAACACAAAAATGCAATGAAGATAAGATAAAGATGAACAACTTTTATTGAAATAAGCAAGTGCAAATACAAAGCAAATAAACCAAGATCTAGGTTCAAGAGCAAGAGCTCAAGAACACAAAGAGGTTAGGGTTGCTAAAAAGTAAAAGACAATAAATTAAAGAAAGCTAAAAAAAGATAAGCTAAAGATTGTTGTTTTTTCGTGGCTTATAGCCTTTAAATACAAAGGAGATTAGGTTTAGGGTCAAAGGGAAGTTGATATACCTCTATTTTACATGCTTTTTATATGGTTTTACTATGCTTTTCATAAGGTTTTTAATGGCTTTCTGATCTAAAAAGGTAGTTTTTATGGATTTATAGTACTTAGAGTCTAAACAGGTCAAAAGATGCATTTTGGAGCAAAACACATGATTTGGACTTCAAGACAGCTCCAGGACGTAGCATCAACTTAAGAAGGGCCTTAAAAACAATCTACTCAATGGAATTCATCAAATCCAGTTCGAGGCGATGCATACGTGAGTTAGCTTTGCAACGCAACTGGAATCACTCAGTTTGACCAGTAGATTGGGAGATATCTCTATTTCCCTGAGACATATACGAGAGAGCTTAATCGGACTGCATCAGTACATCAGACGGGCAGCAGCGGCTTGGACCCTTAAACTCAATGGATTTCAATGAAACTGATACAAAGATAGCCATAGGAGTTAGTGTTCCAATGCCGTTGGAATTATGCAATTTGGATAAGCCATTTAGGAGATATCACGTTTGTACTGAAGACTGGTTAACAGCCGGCCGAACGCACTCTGCCGGACAGGAAGGGAATTGGCTTCGCTCGGCCTTCTCCAGGACCGATCCGACCGCACGACCGCACCGTCCGAGCCGGGAGGCAATGGACCACGATCGACCGAGAGCATCACATCACGGCCGACCCTATCTCCGCGAACAAGAAGCCCACTTATGCAGTTTTGACAATTCTCAGCCCAATTAACCTAAACCGACTTGTGACCTAGGGCACTATAAATACTCTTTTTTAGCCTCTTTAGAAGAGAGAGCCGCATAGAGTCACACAGAGAAGAGCTACAAGAGAGAGGCGCACTAGGGAGCTCCCCTTAGAGGGATCTTCCATTGTTTTACTTCTTTCTCATTGTTTTCCTTAGGGAGAAGATCCCTTCTTTGTATCTCGACATAGAGAAGCTTTCTAAACCCTTTTCTCCTTATATTAATATGATTTCTATCTCAGATCTATGCTTGTTTACTTGCACCATGTTTGAGTAGATTTCTAGTTAGGTTTTAGGGTTTCAAAGAGTTCATGTGTTGATTATGATTTGATGAATTAACTAGGGATATCATTAGAGTCTTTGTCTCGTTTTGCACACTTAATTAATGCTAATCACTTTACCGTACATCTAGTGATTCGATCTTAGGTTGATTTGAGCCTCGAAAGTGTTGTATCATTCGCCGGACATATTCTTTGACAAGCTAGGTTTCTTAGACTGCGAAAGTTGATTTACTATAACCTAGTGAACTGTATCCGAACTTGCTCGATCTAATGCTTGATTTAATCACCTAGGGACATACCAAAAGTTTAGCGACTAGGTAGATTAACAAAGGAACCGGAGCCTCGACAGTGGAATGGTTTTACAATCGTGTTTGGTGTTCTAGACGGATCTTACATCCCATATCCCTAAATAGATATAAATCAATCATCAATCTTATCATATATGAATCTCTGCGAATTACCTATTGCCTAGCGTCTTTCCCACATTGAACTTACACCGCTTTCATATTGCTTTCTTTTAGTTTAGTTCTTTTGCATACCAAAACCCCAATTCATCCTCTTGTCCTAGCTAAGTTAGACTTGCATAGCTTGTAGTGCACTTATCTGCTCCTTGTGTTCGATAACCCGTTACTACACCTGACCTGTGCACTTGCAGAATCAGGGATAGGAATAGGTAAAACCTGATCCCGCATCAGAAGTCAAGGGGGAAGCAACAATTTTCGGGTTTGACTGTTGACTTCTCAGCTCGATCGAGTTGAAGCTTGGCCGGTCGAGTTGAGGAACTCGACCGGATGGCCGAGTAGGTGGTCGAGCTGGTCTTCAAGATGATTTCCTCCTTCGTCCTTTGTGTGTTCAGTTGAGCTGCGTCCATGCATCAAGTCCTTCCTTGCTCCTCACGCCCCAAATGCTCCAAAGTGCTCCAAAAGACCTATTTCAAGGACCAAACATGCACATATATGCAAATGCAACCTAAAACTACTATAAATGCACAAGAAGGGAAAAGGAACAAGATATGATGCTAATGGATGCTAAAACTATGCAAAAGATGCATAAAAGATCTACTAAAATTATGTAAAGTGCAAGTACATCAGAGCTCACTGACGATAGTCAGCTCTTGAGTTTGAACCTTGCATTCGAGCTCATTCACGATAGTGATGATCTCTCGCTTTCGTTTTCCTTAGCCTAGAAACTCGGTTCTATCTTCTAAGCTCGAAAGTCTCTTCCTTTAGCTTGATTTTCATCCGCAATCACCTAAAGCCATCGCCTTTCTTAATTTTATCTTATCAAGTTCAAGTCTTTTAGCTCAAAATCGAAACCTTTGCCTTCGAAATCGGATTTTGGACCATTGTCGTTATTTTACTGTTTGAGATTTCAGATTTCATAAAAACCAAGTTTTTGTTCTTGGCTTGAACTTTCCTTGCATTTCTTTAAAACCCAATTTTCTCTGAGATTTGGATTAACACCTTTACTATACTGCGATGATATGAGTAGAGATTTGAGGGTTTGAATCTACTAAAAATCTTGTTTTCAGTCCGAAATGTATCTCTCTGCCTCCACATTATGGGAACATACTTGTAGTGTATATAATGAACTAGAGGGACCCATACTTACCGAAACATGGATTAATAGGTTCTATACATGACTATGAGAAGAAACCGGACTGAAACGGTCTCAATCCAAGGAAGGAACATCAATTGGAATAAATTTAGGAACCGGAAGAGGTAAGAAGTCCGAAATGTAGCTCTCTATCCTCACATTGTTGGAACTTACTTGTAGTGTATATAATGAACTAGACAGACTCACACTTACCTAAACATGGATTAATAGGTTGTATACATGACTATGAGGATAAAAGTGAATGAAACGCACATTCCAAGGGAGAAACATCAAATTGACCAAATTTGGGAACCAGAAGAGGTAAGGAGTCCGAAATGTAGCTGTGCCTCCACATTGTGGGAACATAATTGTAATGTATATGATGAACTAGACGGACCCACAGTTACCCAAACATGGATTAATAGGTTCTATACATGACTATGAGGAGAAACATGAGTGAAACGGTCTCAATCTAAGGGAGGAAAATCAAATGGACCAATTTGGGAACCGGAAGAGGTAAGGAGTCCGAAATGTACCTCTGTGCCTCCACATTATGGGAACATACTTGTAGTGTATAAGATGAACTAGACACACCCATACTTACCCAAACATGGATTAATAGGTTTTATACATGACTATGAGGGGAAACATGAATGAAAAGGTCTCAATCCAAGGAAGGAACATCAAATGGACCAAATTTGGGAACCGGAAGAGGTAAGGAGTCTGAAATGTATCTCTGTGCCTCCACATTGTGGGAACTTACTTGTAGTGTATATGATGAACTATACGGACCCATACTTACCCAAACATGGATTAATAGGTTCTCCACATGACTAGGAGCAGAATACTTGACTGAAACGGTCTCAACCCAAGGAGGAACATCAAATGGACAAATTTGGGAACCGGAAGAGGTAAGGAGTCCGAAATGTAGCTCTGTGTCCACATTGTGGGAACTTACTTGTAGTGTATAACATGAACAATACGGACTCATACTTACCCAAACATGGATTAATACGTTCTATACATGACTATGAGGGGAAACATGAATGAAACGGTCTCAATCAAAGTAAGTAACATCAAATGGACCAAATTTTGGAACCGGTTGAGGTAAGGAGTCCGAAATGTATCTCTGTGCCTCCTTATTATGGGAATATACTTTAGTGTATATGATGAACTAGACAGACCCATACGTACCCAAACATGGATTAATAGGTTTTATACATGACTATGAGGGGAAACATGAATGAAAAGGTCTCAATCCAAGTAAGAAACATCAAATGAACCGAATTTGGGAACCAGGAGAGGTAAGGTGTCCGAAATGAATCTATGTGCCTCCACATTATGGGAACTTACTTGTAGTGTATATGATGAACTAGACGGACCCATACTTACCTAAACATAGATTAATAGGTTATCCACATGACTAGGAGAATAATACTTGACTGAACCGATCTCAACCCAAGAGAGGAACATCAAATGGACCAAATTTGGGAACTGTAAGACGTAAGGAGTCCGAAATATATCTCTGTGCCTCCAGATTATCGGAACATACTTGTAGTGTATATAATGAACTAGACGGACCCTTACTTACCGAAACATTGACTAATAGGTTCTATAGATGACTATGAAGATAAACCGGACTAAAACGGTTATCCAAGGAAGGAACATCAAAGGGACCACATTTTGGGAACCATAAGAGGTAAGAAGTCTGAAATGTAGCTATGTGTCCTCACATTGTTGGAACTTACTTGTAGTGTATATAATGAACTAGACAGACCCATACTTTCCTAAACATGGATTAATAGGATGTATACATGACTATGAGGCTAAACGTGAATGAAAGGGTCACAATCCAAGGGAGTAACATCAAATTGACCAAATTTGGGAACCAGAAGAGGTAAGGAGTCCGAAATGTAGCTATGTGCCTCCACATTGTGGGAACATACTTGTAGTGTATATGATGAACTAGACGGACCCATAGTTACCCAAACATGGATTAATAGGTTCTATACATGACTATGAGGAGAAACATGAGTGAAACGGTCTCAATCTAAGGGAGGAAAATCAAATGGGCCAAATTTGGGAACCGCAAGAGGTAAGGAGTCCGAAATGTACCTCTGTGCCTCCACATTATGGGAACATACTTGTAGTGTATATGATGAACTAAACACACCCGTACTTACTCAAACATGGATTAATAGGTTTTATACATGACTATGAGGGGAAACATGAATGAAAAGGTCTCAATCCAAGGAAGGAACATCAAATGGACCAAATTTGGGAACCGGAAGAGGTAAAGAGTCTGAAATGTAACTCTGTGCCTCCACATTGTGGGAACTTACTTGTAGTGTATTAATGCGGAGTCAGGTTTTACCAAACTCCTAGACCTCTGCAAGTGCACAGATCGCGGAAGTATGGGTATCGAACACAAGGACTGGCTATTGAGTACACTTTGTAACTATGGATTTTGGATCAAGCTAAAACAAAAGTATGATTGAGGTTGTAATGGTGAACCGAACTAGCAAGTATAACGAGGTTGTAAGCAATAAAGGAAAAGCGCTAGGTCATAGGGGCTATCGCAGAGAAGCAAGCAATGATCAATGAAACAATGATAGATTAATTGATTAGGGATATTGGGATATTAAGAACCATCTAGAACACAGATCACGAATATAAAACCATTCCACTTTCGAGGCTCCGGCTCCTTTGCTAATCTACCTAGTCGCTAAACTTTTGGTATGTCCCTAGGTGATTAGATCAAGCATTAGAATGAATAGGTTCTGATACAGTTCACTAGATATAGATAGATCAACTTTCGCAGTCTAAGAAACCTAGCTTGTCAAAGAATATGTCCGGCGAATGATACAGCACTGTCGAGGCTCAAATCAACCTAAGATCGGATTACTAGATGCGCGGTAAAGCAATCAGCATTAGTTAAGTGCACAAGACGAGACAAAGACTCTAATATAATCCCTAGCTAATCATTGAAATCAAAGATCATGCAAGCAACTCATTGAATAGTAACCCTAGCAACCTAACTAGTGGATTACTCAGACATGATCAAAGCAAACACACATAGAGATGAAGAAAACATGATTGCAATAAAACTTAGAGTAGGAAATCGAAATACAAGGGCGGCTCTCTTTCTCAAGAGGCTAAAAATCCATATATATAGTGCTAGGTCTTTCTAGAGGCGGCTTAGGGTTAAGCCGGGCTTGAAAACATAAGTTTGGGCTTCAAAAAGGGCTTCGGGTCGACCGCGGCGTTGGGACGGTCGTCGGGACGATCGGCCGGACAATCGGGTGTGGCCGAGTCGGAACGGTCGGGGTCGGACGGATCGTGGTCGGCCGGCTGTGGTCGGACGGTGAGATTTGGCCGATGAAATCTCGGCCGGACGCGGGACGTTTTCCCGGCTCGGACGGATGCATCGGCCGTGGTACGCGGAACGGGTTGCGCGGCCGCGAGGCGTTTCCCGGCTCGCGCGCTTTGGTCGTGCGCGGTCGTGGCGTGGCGTGGCCGACCGCGGGCAATGTTTCCCGGGTCGTGATTGCGTGATCGGCCGACGGTTTGGACTTTGGCCGAGACTTCAGACGGACGGACGAGATTTGGCCGAGCGCGGAACATTCGTTCCTCGGCCAGCCGGACTGCGCGGTTGGGCGCTGATTCTCGATAGAGCCGTCTGGACAGTCTTCACTCTTTTGGTTGTAACTCCTTTTCTACTCATCCAAATTAGGCCATTCCAGTTGCGTTGGAAAGTTAACTCAATCAGAGCACGCAGGGAACTGGTCTTGATGAAATCCATTGAGTAGATCTTTTTCTGGGCCCTCTTAAAGTTGGTGCTTGTGCATGGAGCTGCTTGAAGTGCAAATCCTATGGTTTTGCTCCAAAATGCATCATTTCACCTGTTTAGACTCTAGACACTATAAACACAGTAAAACTACCTTTTTAGATAGAAAACCTGCCAAAAACCATTAGAAAACAATGCTAAAACAGTATAAAAAGTGGGTAAATTAGAGGTATATCAACTCCCCCAGACTTAGATCTTTGCTTGTCCTCAAGCAAAAAGAATCTAAATCCGTGAAAGAGGTTTGAAAACGTGGAACTCCCTTGCTCTTTTGAATATCCTGTGAAAGGTTCCTTTCCTGTATTCCACTATGAACATAGACAACATAAGGTTAGCTTCACATACACCCTGCAAGTTTAGCGAACAATACCAACCCAACTAGTCTCATCCAGCAATCCAAACTCTCTATTGCTAACCTCTTGCATAAATTTAAAGCGTGAATTCTTTATCAAGGGGACATCGATCAATTGAACTTGTTCTTACCCACTTGATCCTCTCCAAGATTGCCTCTTTAAGTGCAATGAGTTCTTTTCCTCTCTCTTTCTCACATCAGAACTTTGAAAGGTCAATTTCTCCCTACTTTTCTAGGGTATCATTTTATTTTTTCTATTGACCCTTCTTTCAACCACAGGATAAGTCTTTAGCTTGTTCCTTGTTTGACTAAGGTATTCCATAAGACATGAAGGTACAGACATATGCATTCCTCATGCTTACTTGTTGTCCTTGTGCTCTTTGAGCTTTTTCTCATATATACTTACCATTTGGGATGGGAGAGAGAGGAGAACTCTTTAAAGATTAGACAAATCTTATTGAAAATCAAGCAAGGAACTGTCGACATGTATGCCAACCCCCTTGACAAGAGTAATTAAGATTGATTAAGGTGAGGTTAACTCTAGATTGCTTGGTTACCTTAGAAATTTTGCTGAGCTAGCATGTCGATCCACTGTAAGAGCTTCTGTTAGGCTTGTGCCTTTAGCTGGTTTCTGCTCTAGGGTCATGGATTGTTAGCATAACACTCTCAATTCTCAAAGCAAGTTCATAACTTCCGGACTGGTTTTTGACTCAATAAAACTTTTTGAAAAACATGAAACAAAGTGAATAAAACATAAGAAAAGAAAGAAAAATGCATTAGTAACACAATAAAACTCCCCCCAGACTTAACTTGCACCGTCCCGGTGAAAGCAAATCACATTAAGGTGAGAGGTAATATTCAAAGTAAAAGAAAAATAAAGAAAAATTCATTAAAATAAGATAGGGATAGAAAATGGAGATTTGTAAGTGTCCATTGCACTAAGTACCACTTGAGATGACTATGTGTGGCAGTGAGAAGAACTCTCTTCCTCATCTATGGGGTCATCGCCTTCTGAACCAAGCTCTGAGTCTAGTGAGAACTCACCAAGGTCAGGCTCATATGGCTCTCTAGCGGTGGAAGAAGGGCGAAAGAGTCTCTCCGGTGCAATGTGGCGAACTACGCGGACTAGGCGTGAGATGAAGCGAGATTGGCATTCCACTATCTTCTCCAGCTTGTTAACACGGTCTAGAGCTTGGTGCGCAGCCATGCCAGTAGTGAGAACATGGCGTTCTTGGAGCGGCGTTGAGTCTTGACTGCATGCTGAAGTGTGCGATAGGTGAGCATGGGGAATGATGGTTTCTCACTTGATGGAACATAGAAGTCTTCCTCATTGGGCTGGAAAGTGACAACTCCTGAGCGTAGGCTTGGGATGTCTCATGTGGCAGCAAGACAAGGGAAGTGTTGGCTGGACCAATTGGAAACTCATAGCAAAACCGAGTTGGGTCTTTAGTCCAACGGTTTAGGAAGTGGATGTGCTGAAGAGCATGGAGATCCAAAGGGGTTGGCTTGGGTAGTGGCTCATAGTTGGGAATGTCAATCCCCACATGCAGTACTATGGCCGTGATAAGCCTCCCAAAACGAACACAAAGCTTCTTGTTGCCTTCCAAGTCTTTAGCTAGCTTCCTCACATTGATGAATGTCTTGGCAAGTAAAAGTCCAAGGTTGGCCTTGTACTCATGCTTGATGAATGGTGTGGTGAGGATGTAGAACTCATCAGTTGTGACCTTGTTGGCTTCTTGTTTGCATTGGAAAGTGGTGGAGATGAGGCGGTGCACATAGCGAATGGCTGGATGAGTGATTCTAGACACCTTTGACCTTGAAGGCAAGAATGGTTCATTGGCAAAGTGTGTCCAATCAGCAAAGGCAGCTTGTTTCCTCTTTGAGTTCTCCTTGAAGTCATGTGCTGTCTCATTGGGAAGTCCAAAGAGTTGGCATAGAGCTGAGATGGAGATGCGCCCATTGGCATCGCCTATCTTGAAGAGTAGGAGTCCATCACCAGCTGGTTGGTCTCCATTGTGGTTGGGAAAGGCAAGAGCTACTGTGGAGAGGAACTCCTTGGTGAGTTGTGAGTACTCACTACATTCTAGCTTGAAGAGCTTGCTCAAGCCTAGCTTCCTTATGTACCATGTGACATCATCTCTTATCTTGAGAAGATCAAGGGTTTGGGTGTCCATCTTCACACATGGCTCGATGTTCACCTTCTCCATTGCCTTCTTACACTTTCTTGGGTCTTGATTTTGTTCTCCAACAAAGGTTACAAGTGCCCAATCATCTTCTCCTCTTCTTGGACTCTCCACATGTTCTTGATTGCATCAATGGAATGTGGTGAAGTTGGTATTGCTGCTCTTGCATTGGAGCTACTACTCCCTAGCTTGATTTGCTTCTTTGGTGGTTCCATGAATGGGTTCTTCTTCTTCTTCATACTCTCATTTCCTTTTGTCTTTGCCATTGGTGTACCTACAAGAGCAAATTCTTGGGAAGAAATATGAGTTTGTGATTAATGCAAAAGAAGAATAAGCTAATTGAGTTGCAATAATGATATGGAATAAAGGAACAACTCAAGGCTTAATCATGAATCAAAGAGACAAAATAGAAATTTCACTTTTTCAAAATTAATTTTCGGATTTTACTGTTCATCCCAAGATTATGGTGCTTAAAATCAAAATTTTCAGCAAATCAAGAGAAATTGAGTTTCTAATCCAAGTAATCACTAGATAAACTAATGAATTGAAGTATGCCAAGCAATTTCACCTTTGAATAAGGGGTTTGGAATGCCCAATAAGTTTTGTGAAAAACTATTCAATTGTGAAATTAAACTTCAAATTAACTCTAAACCACCTAGGTTCCACCTAGCAAAGTTCATTACAAGACTATAAGGATGCTAATTTCAAGTCTAGACAAGAGTTTAGACCAAACATGAAACTTATTAAGATTTTCGATCTTGCATAAACATAGGATTAGAGTTAGAAGACATACCTTGTGTGTTGAAAAGTGAATAAGGTTGCAAGAGCAAGTAAATTCCAATTTAGAGTTATGAACAGTAAAAGTTTTGAAATCAAAACTCTTAGAGTTCCTCTAATGGAGTTTAGGGTTTTGGAGAAGAAAGAGAGGTTCTTGTGGTTTTCAAGGGAAAGGTGAAGTAAATAAGATCTAAATCCTATCAATTTTCCTTTTCAAATTCGAATTTTGATTGAAAACCGGTTTAAGTTGGTTTAGATTGGTTAAAACCGGTTTGAATTTAATGAAAAGGGGACTTACCTTGGCCTAGAAAAGTTTTGGGCCGATGGCCGATGGATTTTGTCGCGGTCGAGCGATTTGGTCGGCCAAATTGTTTTGGCCGAGAGATTTCGGCCGAGGCCGAGCGTTTGTTTCCCGGATCGACCGGCACGGTCGGTCCGTTCCGATACAAAATTTCGGCCGATCGCGGCCGTTTCTTTCCCGGTTCGTGCGTGCGCGCGAACGTTTCTGTCGCGCAAGTAGAATCCGGCCGAGCACGGCTTATTCCTTCCCGGCTCGACCGTAACGGTCGGCCAGTTGGAATTGCTCGGCCAAAATCTCTTTTGCGCGTCCGCGGCCAATGTTTTGGCGCGGATTGTGTTTTCACACCTTTTTCTCCTTCTATCCTATCTTAAAACAAAGAAAACACAAAAGCAAAACAAAAACTAAGAAAATTAAAGAAAGAAAAGTAAAAGTACCTCATGGGTTGCCTCCCATGCAGCGCTTGTTTTAAGTCTTTAGCTTGACTGTAAGGCTTGGCGCTCAGGAGAAGATGGAGACAAGAGGCATCTTTGATCCTCCAAGTCTTTTCTCCTTGCAATGAGTATCTGGTGGGTGATTCACAGCTGGATAGACAATCTCTCCATGAATGTCCCTTGGCACTACTGCCTTAGGAAAAAGCTTTAGAGTTCTTGTCACTCTCTCCTTGAATCCTTCTAGATTCTCATCAATAAGCTCCTTTGGGAATAGAAGCTTCATGTTGCGGCCAGACCTAGGTTTTCTAACCTTCCTTCTTGGCTTGGCCTCATCTTCAATCTTGGTTGATCCCTTGGGCGGTTTTGGTGTAGGGGCCTTAGTCTTACTCCTTGCTTGTTTGGCAAGCTGCTTGGGCTTAGGAATGGGATCTTCCTTGATTGTTTCTTCAGTTTCTCCTTCTTGGGGTGGCTTCAAAGTAGCTTTCTCCTCTTGGACCATGTCAACAAAAGAGTTCTTTGTTGAACACATAGGGAAGAACATACCCTTGTTCACCTTGTTGAAAGAGATTCTTTGATTGGGGAAATCAAATATGGCACCCACAGTAGACAGGAAAGGGGTTCCAAATATGAGAGGTCTATGGCTACTCTCTCTCATTTCCACAATCTGGAAATCAGTAGGGATAGAGCAATTTCCAATCTGCACCATCACATTAGGCACAAAGCCATAGGGGTTTGTGAGAATGAATCAGCATAGTTGATGGAGATGGATGATGGCTCTATCTTGGTGAGGCCTATCTTGTCAGCTATCCTCTTAGACATGATGTTCACATTGGCTCCTGTGTCACACAAAGATTGCTCAAGAATGTTACCTTTGATGATACAAGGCACACAAACTTTCCTGAGTTATCTGTCTTGGGGATAATCTTTGGGAAGAGTCTTCTCTTTCTAGCTCGATTGGACTCTCTCTCTGGGTAATTCTCTTCAGGCCAAATCATGCAATCAACAGTAGGTTTTGAAAGCATCCATTCTGGAACTTGGTCTTCAAATCTTTCTTCTATGGCGGCTGAGTTGCAAAAGGACTTCTTGGATTCAGCTTCCTGTCTCTTAACAGCTTCCATAGTTTGAGTGACTTGAGTCTCTAGTTTCTTCACATGAGTGGCAACAGCATCATACTTGGTGTTGAGATTGCTGAACAAAGTGTCCATCTTCTCATACATCTCTTTAGTGTTTCTCTTCTGGCCATCCATGATCTGTTGGAGGATTCCTTCAAATCTCCCACCTTGTTGGTTTGGAGGAGCTTGATTTGGTGAAGAAGCATATGGCTCCTTGGGCGGATATGATGATCTCTGCTCATATCCTTGCCTTGGCTGAAATTGACTTCCTTGAGATTGGTAAGGAGGTCTTTGTTGTTGTGGATACCTTGGAGGATACACTTGGTCTTGAGGATTCTCCACATTGGGGTTTCTATAAGACATGTTGGGGTTTGGGCGATAGCTTGGATTGTATCCCTTGTTCCCATAGTTTCCAATGTAGTTCACATCTTCTTCATTGGCTTCATTAGAGAAATCTCCCATGCATTCTCTTGATGAATCTTCATTAGCATCACTCATCCCTTCTATTGCATTGATATGCTTGAGCTGTCCCTTAAGAACTTGAGCCATCATGTTCTTGAGTTCAGTCATTTGAAAAGAATCAGGGGAGCTAGTAGTGGTGCGGCTTGAGCGGTCATAATCAGGACAGTTGTTACAATCACTAGCTGCAAGATTCTCAATAAGAACCTTAGCTTCATCAACAGTCTTGGTCATGAAGTTTCCATTGCTTGCTGTATCCAATGAAAGCTTGTACTTGTGGTCAATGCCACGATAGAAGATGTTCCATAGGTTTCCCTCATTGAAACCATGATTAGGGCAGTCCCTAATGTACTCCTTGAATCGATCTAGCGCCTCATAGAAAGATTCATTGTTGGCTTGGCGAAAGTGGAGATCTTGTTTCTCACAGAAATTGATCTTTGCTTGGTGTAGAAGTGGTTGATGAATGCAGCCTTGTACTCATCCCAAGTGGTGATGGAGTGAGCTGGCAGAGACTTCAACCATCTTGAAGCTTTGTCGCCAAGAGAGAATGAAAAGAGCTTGCACTTAAGGTAGTCAGCAGAGACTCCATTGGATCTTGTAGTGCTGCAAATTTCTTCAAAGTTTTCTATGTGATCAAGAGGGTGCTCAGCTGGAAGTCCATTGAATTGGTTCTGTCTAACCAATGCAATGATCTGAGGCTTGATCTCATAGTCATTCCTTGCAGGGGTGGTGGATGGATAGGGTTTCTATCCATGAAGAAAGCATCGGCAGAGTCATAGTCTCCGATTGTAGGTGCTCCAGCTTGGGGTTGTGCGTTCACATCTCCAGCAGGGATTAGGAGGAGGAGGAGGTGGATCTCTTCCTTCTTCTTGAGCGCGCGCCACTTCAGCGGCGTGAGCGCGAGCTGCTTCGTCGGCCATCTCTTGGGCTTTCTGCTTCCTAAGTTGCTTCTCAAGCTTGTCTATCTCTGGATGTTCAACTAGGTTGTCCTTGTTGGACCTCCTAGTCATGCACCTGAAAAGAGTCTTGGAAACAAGTTAAATCAAAAGGGAAAAACAAAAACAAAAGTAAAAATCAAAGAAAAGGAAATCAAAAACTAAAAATTCAAAAGCAAAAGAAAAGTAAAACAGGAAAAGGTTCTAGACTAGATCCTAGTCGAGTTCCAAAGGTACTGCTGCAGTCCCCGGCAACGGCGCCAAAAACTTGATGCGGAGTCAGGTTTTACCAAACTCCTAGACCTCTGCAAGTGCACAGATCGCGGAAGTATGGTCGAGTAGGTGGTTGAGCTGGTCTTCAAGATGATTTCCTCATTCGTCCTTTGTGTGTTCAATTGAGCTGCGTCCATGCATCAAGTCCTTTCTTGCTCCTCACGCCCCAAATGCTCCAAAGTGCTCCAAAAGACCTATTTCAAGGACCAAACATGCACATATATGCAAATGCAACCTAAAAATACTATGAATGCACAAGAAGGGAAAAGGAACAAGATATGATGCTAATGGATGCTAAAACTATGCAAAAGATGCATAAAAGATCTATTAAAACTATGTAAAATGCAATTACATCAGAGCTCACTGACGATAGTCAGCTCTTGAGTTTCAACCTTGCATTCGAGCTCATTCACGATAGTGATGATCTCTCGCTTTCGTTTTCCTTAGCCTAGAAACTCGGTTCTATCTTCTAAGCTCGAAAGTCTCTTCCTTTAGCTTGATTTTCATCCGCAATTACCTAAAGCCATCGCCTTTCTTAATTTTATCTTATCAAGTTCAAGTCTTTTAGCTCAAAATCGAAACCTTTGCCTTCGAAATCGGATTTTGGACCATTGTCGTTATTTTACTGTTTGAGATTTCAGATTTCATAAAAACCAAGTTTTTGTTCTTGGCTTGAACTTTTCTTGCATTTCTTTAAAACCCAATCTTCTCTGAGATTTGGATTAACACCTTTACTATACTGCGATGATATAAGTAGAGATTTGAGGGTTTGAATCTACTAAAAATCTTGTTTTCAGTCCGAAATGTATCTCTGTGCCTCCACATTATGGGAACATACTTGTAGTGTATATAATGAACTAGATGGACCCATACTTACCAAACATGGATTAATAGGTTCTATACATGACTATGAGGAAGAAACGGACTGAAACGGTCTCAATCCAAGGGAGGAACATCAAATGGACCAAATTTGGGAACCGGAAGAGGTAAGGAAGTCCGAAATGTAGCTCTCTGTGCCTCCACATTGTTGGAACTTACTTGTAGTGTATATGATGAACTAGACAGACCCATACTTACCAAACATGGATTAATAGGTTCTATACATGACTATGAGGACAAACATGATGAAACGGTCTCAATCCAAGGGAGGAACATCAAATGGACCAAATTTGGGAACCGGAAGAGGTAAGGAGTCCGAAATGTACCTCTGTGCCTCCACATTGTGGGAACATACTTGTAGTGTATATGATGAACTAGACGGACCCATACTTACCCAAACATGGATTAATAGGTTCTATACATGACTATGAGGACAAACATGAGTGAAACGGTCTCAATCCAAGGAGGAACATCAAATGGACCAAATTTGGGAACCGGAAGAGGTAAGGAGTCCGAAATGTACCTCTGTGACTCCACATTGGGAACTACTTGTAGTGTATAAGATGAACTAGACGGACCCATACTTACCCAAACATGGATTAATAGGTTCTATACATGACTATGAGGAAACATGATGAAACGGTCTCAATCCAAGGGAGGAACATCAAATGGACCAAATTTGGGAACCGGAAGAGGTAAGGAGTCCGAAATGTATCTTCTGTGCCTCCACATTGTGGAACTACTTGTAGTGTATAAGATGAACTAGACGGACCCATACTTACCCAAACATGGATTAATAGGTTCTATACATGACTATGAGGACAAACATGAGTGAAACGGTCTCAATCCAAGGAGGAACATCAAATGGACCAAATTTGGGAACCGGAAGAGGTAAGGAGTCCGAAATGTACCTATGTGCCTCCACATTGTGGAACTACTTGTAGTGTATAAGATGAACTAGACATGGACCCATACTTCCAAACATGGATTAATAGGTTCTATACATGACTATGAGGAAACATGAGTGAAACGGTCTCAATCCAAGGGAGGAACATCAAATGGACCAAATTTGGGAACCGGAAGAGGTAAGGAGTCCGAAATGTACCTCTGTGCCTCCACATTGTGGGAACTACTTGTAGTGTATATGATGAACTAGATGGACCCATACTTACCCAAACATGGATTAATAGGTTCTATACATGACTATGAGGAGAAACATGAGTGAAACGGTCTCAATCCAAGGGAGGAACATCAAATGGACCAAATTTGGGAACCGGAAGAGGTAAGGAGTCCGAAATGTACCTTCTGTGCCTCCACATTTGGGAACTACTTGTAGTGTATATGATGAACTAGACACCCATACTTACCCAAACATGGATTAATAGGTTCTATACATGACTATGAGGAAACATGATGAAAGGTCTCAATCCAAGGGAGGAACATCAAATGGACCAAATTTGGGAACCGGAAGAGGTAAGGAGTCCGAAATGTACCTCTGTGCCTCCACATTGTGGAACTACTTGTAGTGTATGATGAACTAGATGGACCCATACTTACCCAAACATGGATTAATAGGTTCTACATGACTATGAGGACAAACATGAGTGAAACGGTCTCAATCCAAGGGAGGAACATCAAATGGACCAAATTTGGGAACCGGAAGAGGTAAGGAGTCCGAAATGTACCTCTGTGACTCCACATTGTGGGAACTACTTGTAGTGTATAAGATGAACTAGACGGACCCATACTTACCCAAACATGGATTAATAGGTTCTATACATGACTATGAGGACAAACATGATGAAACGGTCTCAATCAAGGGAGGAACATCAAATGGACCAAATTTGGGAACCGGAAGAGGTAAGGAGTCCGAAATGTATCTCTGTGCCTCCACATTTGGGAAACTACTTGTAGTGTATATGATGAACTAGACATGGACCCATACTTACCCAAACATGGATTAATAGGTTTACACATGACTATGAGGACAAACATGAGTGAAACGGTCTCAATCCAAGGGAGGAACATCAAATGGACCAAATTTGGGAACCGGAAGAGGTAAGGAGTCCGAAATGTCTCTGTGCCTCCACATTGTGGAACTACTTGTAGTGTATATGATGAACTAGACGGACCCATACTTACCCAAACATGGATTAATAGGTTCTACACATGACTATGAGGACAAACATGAGTGAAACGGTCTCAATCCAAGGGAGGAACATCAAATGGACCAAATTTGGGAACCGGAAGAGGTAAGGAGTCCGAAATGTACCTCTGTGCCTCCACATTGTGGAACATCACTTGTAGTGTATAAGATGAACTAGATGGACCCATACTTACCAAACATGGATTAATAGGTTCTATACATGACTATGAGGAGAAACATGACTGAAACGGTCTCAATCCAAGGGAGGAACATCAAATGGACCAAATTTGGGAACCGGAAGAGGTAAGGAGTCCGAAATGTACCTCTGTGCCTCCACATTGTGGAAACTACTTGTAGTGTATAAGATGAACTAGATGGACCCATACTTACCCAAACATGGATTAATAGGTTTATACATGACTATGAGGACAAACATGAGTGAAACGGTCTCAATCCAAGGGAGGAACATCAAATGGACCAAATTTGGGAACCGGAAGAGGTAAGGAGTCCGAAATGTACCTCTGTGCCTCCACATTGTGGGAACTACTTGTAGTGTATAAGATGAACTAGATGGACCCATACTTACCCAAACATGGATTAATAGGTTCTACACATGACTATGAGGAGAAACATGAGTGAAACGGTCTCAATCCAAGGGAGGAACATCAAATGGACCAAATTTGGGAACCGGAAGAGGTAAGGAGTCCGAAATGTACCTCTGTGCCTCCACATTTGGGAACTCACTTGTAGTGTATATGATGAACTAGATGGACCCATACTTACCCAAACATGGATTAATAGGTTTATACATGACTATGAGGAAACATGAGTGAAACGGTCTCAATCCAAGGGAGGAACATCAAATGGACCAAATTTGGGAACCGGAAGAGGTAAGGAGTCCGAAATGTACCTCTGTGACTCCACATTGTGGAAACTCACTTGTAGTGTATAAGATGAACTAGATGGACCCATACTTACCCAAACATGGATTAATAGGTTCTACATGACTATGAGGAGAAACATGAGTGAAACGGTCTCAATCCAAGGGAGGAACATCAAATGGACCAAATTTGGGAACCGGAAGAGGTAAGGAGTCCGAAATGTACCTCTGTGCCTCCACATTGGGAACTACTTGTAGTGTATAAGATGAACTAGACGGACCCATACTTACCCAAACATGGATTAATAGGTTCTATACATGACTATGAGGAAACATGATGAAACGGTCTCAATCCAAGGGAGGAACATCAAATGGACCTAATTTGGGAACCGGAAGAGGTAAGGAGTCCGAAATGTACCTCTGTGCCTCCACATTTGGGAAACTACTTGTAGTGTATATGATGAACTAGACGGACCCATACTTACCCAAACATGGATTAATAGGTTTACACATGACTATGAGGGGAAACATGATGAAACGGTCTCAATCCAAGGGAGGAAACATCAAATGGACCAAATTTGGGAACGGAAGAGGTAAGGAGTCCGAAATGTATCTTGTGCCTCCACATTGTGGGAAACTACTTGTAGTGTATAGATGAACTAGACGGACCCATACTTACCAAACATGGATTAATAGGTTCTATACATGACTATGAGGAGAAACATGACTGAAACGGTCTCAATCCAAGGGAGGAACATCAAATGGACCAAATTTGGGAACCGGAAGAGGTAAGGAGTCCGAAATGTACCTCTGTGCCTCCACATTTGGAACTACTTGTAGTGTATATAGATGAACTAGACAGACCCATACTTACCAAACATGGATTAATAGGTTCTATACATGACTATGAGGACAAACATGACTGAAACGGTCTCAATCCAAGGGAGGAACATCAAATGGACCAAATTTGGGAACCAGAAGAGGTAAGGAGTCCGAAATGTACCTCTGTGCCTCCACATTGTGGGAACTACTTGTAGTGTATAAGATGAACTAGACATGGACCCATACTTACCCAAACATGGATTAATAGGTTCTATACATGACTATGAGGAAACATGAGTGAAACGGTCTCAATCCAAGGGAGGAACATCAAATGGACCAAATTTGGGAACCGGAAGAGGTAAGGAGTCCGAAATGTACCTTGTGCCTCCACATTTGGGAACATACTTGTAGTGTATATGATGAACTAGACGGACCCATACTTACCCAAACATGGATTAATAGGTTCTATACATGACTATGAGGGAAACATGAGTGAAACGGTCTCAATCCAAGGGAGGAACATCAAATGGACCAAATTTGGGAACCGGAAGAGGTAAGGAGTCCGAAATGTACCTCTGTGCCTCCACATTGTGGAAATCACTTGTAGTGTATAAGATGAACTAGATGGACCCATACTTACCCAAACATGGATTAATAGGTTCTATCCACATGACTATGAGGACAAACATGAGTGAAACGGTCTCAATCCAAGGGAGGAACATCAAATGGACCAAATTTGGGAACCGGAAGAGGTAAGGAGTCCGAAATGTACCTCTGTGCCTCCACATTGTGGGAACTACTTGTAGTGTATATGATGAACTATACGGACCCATACTTACCCAAACATGGATTAATAGGTTCTCCACATGACTAGGAGGAGAAACATGACTGAAACGGTCTCAATCCAAGGGAGGAACATCAAATGGACCAAATTTGGGAACCGGAAGAGGTAAGGAGTCCGAAATGTAGCTTGTGCCTCCACATTGTGGAACTACTTGTAGTGTATATGATGAACTAGACGGACCCATACTTACCCAAACATGGATTAATAGGTTCTATACATGACTATGAGGGGAAACATGAATGAAACTTCTTCCATCTTTTGAAAACACCCCCAAGAAAATTCATACACAAAGAGGTTCAAATCCCTAATGTACTTGTATCTCCACTTTTCCATCACAAAATCATGCTTGTACTTCCCATCGAAGACTCTAAGCTTCCCTTCCTCCACTTCTTCAACCAAAGACGGCTTGGTTGGTTGCAAAAGCTTGGCAACATCACTTGCACCCACACCACCCATCTCCTTCCAGGAGAAACTCTCAACATTCTTCTCATTCATCATCTTCATCTCATAACGAACCCCACAGATGAAACACTCAAAAACTCTTTTCATGGCCATTTCTTCTTTTCCTTTGATTTCAAACCGTTTAAGAGAGATGAAACTGTCGGAGAGATGCAAAAGCAAGTATTTGTAGAGAAGAAGACTCTATTTCACAAGGAGAAGACTCAGTCTCTCTCTCTCTTCTCTTTTTATGTATCGTACGGGACATTAGGACAAAACTGAATTAGAGTCTTTCAAATTTTGTTTTCTTTATTCAGTTTAATCCTTTAATCAAATGCTCTGAATTGTTAAATTGGTTTCTTACATTGTTTATTAATCCTTTCATCATTCTCCAAATAAAACACAAGTTATTGATTATTCTTGTACATGCAATTACCATATGAAAAAATATCCGCTTGAGATTTGGGTTTCCGAATTAGACCTATAGAAACCCATCAGTCTTGTCCTCTGTTCAACGAAAATTAATGAAATTAAGCACGCTTTTTCTTTTCTTTTTAGAACATGTGTCTACACATATATTTTGAGATCGTTCAGATTGGAACTCATGATTTTGAATTTTTTTTTTGTTGATTTTGTTTTCAATCCATATTTCTCATAATTTTCTTTTGTTATAAATTCTCAATATCAACTCCATGCTAAACCCTTTAAAGAAAACAAAAATCAAAACCCCATGTTATGTAGTTTTTTAAGATTATTTCAGGCATGCATTTAAATGCAAAAGCATGAAAACCAATTCCTGAATGTTAGGCGGACCCCATCATTTTCATAGGTCCACTTGTATATTAAGATATTAAACTATAATTCTTTTAGATAACTTGAAAATTGTTTTTTTAATGCTATTTGTTTCTTTTAACAATATTAAAGATTCAAGAACTCAATATGCATTTCTATAAACCAAATTTGTTTGTTACTTGAAAATGTAAAAGCTAAGTATTTAAAGGAAGGTTACAAAAAAAATATTTTATAAAAGAAAAAAGAGAAAAAAAAAGCTGAAAATATTTCAAGATAAGGAATAAATACCGTTGAAGGTTTGTGTTGATTCCATTTTTCTTCTCACTACTACTGAAGTCTCCATTGTTGTAACCTCCATTTCTTTGGGACGAACCACTCTTCTCCTCAGCTTTTGTAATCATTATTTCACCTTCCTTGTGAAGCTTTTCAGCCATAAAAGCACATAAACATGTTGATATATAGTATTCATAATCAAGAGAGCTTCTAAATATATGAAGAGATTATTTGAAACCTGATTGGTGACTTGGTGTAAGCATTACTGCAACTAAAGATTCCTCTAATGATATGTCCAGTTCCTCCAGCAATAGCCTTAGCAACAACGTTGTTGTAATCTTCAATCCTCGGCGCAAATCTTTCCAAATC
>CACVBM020001086.1:31070-159492 GCA_902728155.2 Microthlaspi erraticum
CAGCCGCCGGCTGAGAAGAAGAGACATGAATAGGGATGCAAAAAAACATGAAACCCTAATCCAATATTTGCTCCATTAATAGAGAGCGAGGACTTGCCCACCAAGTAACTTTTCCAATCTTCAAAATAGCTATATTCCATAAACGTCATAAGTCCCATTAACTTTCTACTGTATCTATGCTTGGTGGGCAAGACACAGTCGGTGCCAATCAAAATCACCACTCCAAACCGAACCAAACCACTTTGTTAAGCGTTTGCTGTTCAATTACATTTTATCACATTTGTATCAAAAGGAAAAGGAAAAAAACTTTTATTATTGAATAACCTAGCTTCTTTTGACTTGTAATTTACACCACGCCCAAACCCACGTGTCGATCTATAAATGGCGTAATACATACGGTTTATGCTACTCACGATTCCTATTTAAGACGTGCTAAATAAACTCTAGTCATATAACTTTATCCTTCTAACTTCTTTCCTATATAAATAAATAAACTTCGATTTAGTTCTTTAATTCATTTCCGTTTAAAGATGTTTATAGCTTTAGTTCTTTTGGGAGCTCGAAGACGAAAACTCTGTCTACTCTCTCTAATCGTAAATGAGAAAATTCAATATATTTTAGGTGATTAACATAAGCATGTACCGATTCTACAACAATGAATCAAATGAATTCGCCTACATGGGGCTTGGGTTCGGGGACAAAGCAAATAGAGAGCGAGAGGTGTCAAGAGGAAAAGAAAATGATTTT
The DNA here is from genome assembly GCA_902728155.2 of Microthlaspi erraticum. Taxonomy (NCBI): domain Eukaryota; kingdom Viridiplantae; phylum Streptophyta; class Magnoliopsida; order Brassicales; family Brassicaceae; genus Microthlaspi; species Microthlaspi erraticum. Next base: position 31,818 of record CACVBM020001086.1, read on the forward strand.
TAGAAAGAAAAAAATGTGAATTTTAGAGGAATATATTTTCCTATCTTTTCCTCATGAGCTAGTTGAGAATTTAATTGTTTCTCTTTTCTCTCTAGTTAACCTTCTTTTCTGATTTTTGGCAAAATAAAATTGAAACAAAAAAAAGAAAGAAGAAGAAGATGAAATCCTTATATTTGATTGGTGAAAACAAAATTGCATTTAGAGTAAAAACTCATTGCTACTGAAAATGTACTTCAGTTTGTAGTAAACAAACCAGTCAAAGTCTAAATAGTGCTGCATGAATCTTTGTAATGGTCACTATTCGTAGAATAGCAAGTTCAATGATAAACATTGACTAGAAAAAATTGTATGATTAATAGTTCTTTCATCGCGTCCGTGAATCTAATATTGGGCCGAGAAAACATAATGGACCTCTAATTTGCAGAACCGTTTTATTTAATAAATAACCATTCTTCTTTTCCCTCTTAAAACTTGTAGTGATATTTTAATTTGATTTGAGCATGTACCAAATAGGTCTGAAAAGAAGAACCTTTAGACTTGGAGTATATCATAACGAAAAAGTAAAGAGGTTTATCAAAACGCAACGTGGGATCAAGTAACGTGTAGCAAAACTAGGACATGTAAATTTTATGATCTTCTCCCACAAAAAAAAATGAATAGAGTATTTTCATTTGGTTGTAAAGTAATTATAAACAAAAAATATTTATAATAACGAAAAAACTAAAGAGGTTAACGTGTAACACAACTAGGACATGTAAATGAAAACCAAAACATATGAACATCTATTACAAATTTTATGATCTTCTCCCACAAAAGAAAAAATGAATAGAGTATTTCCATTTGGTTGGACAGTAATTAGAAACAAAAAATATTTATGAGACACATATATAAAGACTAACATAGTGTTACTTAAATGAAGGTTTACTGATCAAATCAAGGTTTACACATGAATATTTGGAAAAAAAAAAAGTTTACACAAACATTAAATAACGGGAAAATGGTCAATAAAATACACAATTATTATGTTTTTACCAAAAAAGTACAAATTTGTTAGTAAGGATTAAAAATGTTATAAGAATCTCTCTAATTATAGGCATACATACCTTTGAAGCAGCCCTTGTAGTAGAAAAGGACTGAAGATTGGTTTTCTTTGAATGAAGAATATAACGAATGAAGAAAACCCTAATGTGAATACCATAAATAGTCAATATCACGTTACATAAGGTATAACCAGAAAAATTACATAGGATGGTCAAAATGTAAACAGAGATAAATTACCAAAGGTTTAATCTAATCGACACGCTTTTGTTTTGGATCATAAAAAAATAGATAAATTGTATAAGGCTTCATCTTTTAGATGCTTCAGCCATCACAGGTGTCACACTGACACACTTCATGCAAAAACATTATCTTATGCAACACAAGATTTAATTTCTCTGAGCAAATGGTTATCAGGACAAGGGATCTATTAGTGAGGACCTATAAAGATAGCAATAGGCGTAGGTACCTTTGAAGCAGTCCTTGTAGTAGAAAAGGACTGAAGATTGGTTTTTTTTCTGTTGAAATGCCAGGATAAATTTTAGGGTTTATGACTGAAGAAGTTGCTTGGACATGCATCAAACCAAAATATATTCAAATTAACCAATAAATTAATATGTCAATTTTTTAGATAAAATTTTGAGATTTATGGGGCTTAATCGATGATATTTAGGTGATTGGGAACAAATGGGACTCACATACCTTGACCTTCTCCAGGCTCAGTACTCTAAAGGGTAAGCGATTGTAGTGCTCCTTAAATTTGATTACTCTGGTTTTAACTTAAAAGACTCATATGGATGGATGGATATGAGATTTTGTATGGTTTCTGACATCTTATGTTGAAAAGACGATAAAGTGAAGTATGAAATTAGTATGATGGTGTTTATGGTTTTGGTGTTCTTGTATAGTCGAATGGATTGCATTTTGGTTTATATGATCATCTTGCTTTATTTGTTCGTTTGAACTGTATGATCATCTTTGCTCGGCATAGGCAAAGATCTCCTCCATCGTGAAAAACTTATGTTAACTAGGCCATTTTCAGATATACACCTTTTTAGTCACATGGCTAAATCATTGTTCACACGAAATCACATGCTAGTCATATTTATTAATAACATCATGCGATGTGTATTCTCTGTCACTCTACTGTTTATTTGATTTTGTTTATATAAAGTTATAAACTATACCATATACCCATGCAAGCATGAAATATTACTAAAATCTAGCTAGTATCATATATATATATATATATTTTTTTTTTTTTTGATTTTTCTCTAGGTAATTTTGTTTGTTTGTTAACTATGGAAATATAATAGATGATCAGAAGTAATCTCATGGCCTATAGTAATATAATAGATAATCCAACATAGCAACCACAATATTAAAGATTCAAGAACCGAAGATGCATTTCTATAAACAGAGCCTTTTCTTGGAATATTTTTTAAAAACTTTAGTTCATATCTTCTTTCCAGTGAATAAATTCTTGCTTCTACAATTTTCACGTACACACGTGTGTGTACTACTCTGTAATTTGCTAGAAAAATAGTATTGCTCTGTTTCTGTATGTTTTAAACGACAGCGTTTTGCGCTCTAACGGCGCCGTTTCATGATGACTCGAGAGTTTATTTCCGTCTTCCTCGCGCGTCAATGATTGAGAATTGAGCCGAATCATCATCGTCTCAGAAATTCACAGAGAAAAACCTAAAATAAATCTCGAAATTCGAAGTCGATTCTTCCATTATCAGATCGAATTTCATTCCCAGCGAATTGCTTCAAGGTAGAATCAGATTACTAAGATCGAAGGAGGGCCATTGATGATGCTCCGGCGTCATCCGCTCCAACCGGTGATGGTGCTGCTTCTTCCTCCCATGACCCTAAATCTCGTTGGACGTCAAGCAACAACGATGGTGGAAGCAGTAAGAATAACAACAACAATAATAGCAATAGCAAGCCGACGACTGGTGGTGGCCAGAAAAACGCCGATCCGAAACTGCCCAAGCCGAATCCTTCTCCGGTACCGAACCAATCCCATCCGAATCACCCCAATCCAACAGCTCAATCTTCACGCCCCGCGCCAGGTTCTGCTTCTTATCCATTCCCAGATTCGTCGGGACGAGAGAGGTGAGATGCTGAGGCAAAGACAGCAGTTTATGCATTACGCGAATCCTAATAATGATCAGTCGCTTATGGCGGGGACGAGTAGTCCGTTCCGGCGAGATGTTGGAGAAGATGCCAGAGCAGCTAAGCATATGCGGGTAGGGTCAAGTAGACATGAGCATGGAGGTCAGGAGCCTAAGCATTTCCAGGTCAATGACCAGGCTGCGATAAAGAAGTCGTTTTTGGATTTTGTTAAGCGAATTTATGAGGACCCGTCGGAGAAGAGGAACTACTTGGAGAACGCGAGTAAAGGCCGGCTTCAGTGTCTCGTCTGTGGCAGGTTTCAATCTTTTTCTTGTGTTTGCTTTTTGCTTAGGTGCAGTTTGCTTGTGTTGGAGACTCTTATTGACTTGTTCTTGGTGGTTGCTTTAGTTGGTCAATTGCGTCTTAGATGGCTAAATGAACATGACGAAAGTAAGAGAGAATAGAAAACTACCTGGAATATTTTGTTACTTTCGGTTTGATTAGTATGTTAAATTGTGTCTTCAATTGTGCTTTAGTGTTTCTTGTTTTGAGAGCAAATTGTGTACTATTCCTGATTAGCTTAACGTTGTTTGCTTCCATTCATATTGTTCCTTGTTTACCATATGTTTAACATTACCATGATCTGGGTAAATTCCCTACCGAAAAGCCTCTTAGATTATTCAACTCAGCGATATTACTTTGATATTAGGTGTTATTCAACTTACTTCTCGTTCTTTGCACCTGCTACTACTACCTTGACTGCTCTTTTGCTGCCTTTCAAGCAGTAAAAGTTTGCGAGTTTTCTTACTGCAGCCTGGCTTAAATTCATTTTAAACCTTATGATATTAACTGTATGATTCTGATTTCCCTTAGTTTTAAACCTTAGACTACTGTATGCATAATTTGTGTGGTGAATCTGAATGAGTGTTTCCAATTCGACTTATGCTAAAACACAGGTGTCCTAAAGACGTCCAGGATACACATGGTTTGGTAATGCACGCATACTGTTCTGAGGATGCTAGCTCACGCGTGCATCACTTAGGCCTACACAGAGCCCTCTGTGTACTGATGGGATGGAATTTCTCAAAGGCTCCTGATAATTCAAAGGCGTACCAGAATCTACCTGCTGAAGTGGCAGCCATCAATCGAGACCAGCTGATCATAAGCTTCATCCGGCAAACCTCATGAATCTTGCATTGGTTAATCCACACCTTAGGATTCTCTTCACCTTTTGTCCTTCATTATACTTAAAAGTAGGTTACCAGAGCTTTAGAGATGACTGCTCTAGTCTTAATGATGTGGCATCGCTTTGTTATCCCAACTAAGTGCCACCATAATCATGTCCTTGGTCCAAATCCCTCTCTTTGACCCAAAAGGTGTTCTTAAGTAGTCTTTCACCTAACAATATTGTGTTACCATCTGACATTTCTTTTCAGACACATCCTTCACTTTCTTTCGATCCCTGCCTGTTTCTCTCTATGTCTCTGTGGTTTTCTGAATCGGAGGTTGTTATTACTTTCCGTAGAATAATGTCCAACTCTGGTCTGAACTTTTTTTGACTACCTTCCAATATCAGAATCTAGTAAAATGGTGGTCTAAGAAGTACATAAGCTTCTTCAACAGAACTTTGTTGGGTCACCATTTCACTGGCCTTTTCTATAGGATCTCAGCTTCTAGTTTCAGAACTTCTGCTATGTTAGTCACAGTAGGTTCCAAAATGTGCAATCTGACTAGGCTAATGATTAGTCTGCTCATACTAGTATCTAGATATTAACAAATTCTTCTCCATTCTTGTTCTAGCATTTCACTGCAGATAATTGTGATCCTCATTAAACATTGTTGAGCACTGAATGTGCAGGCCAAAGTTCTACAGGCTTTAGAGAGCGCAGGTGTTTTCACATCTGGTGGTTTGGTCAAAGATAAGGTACTCAATCAAGCTTTCTCGTACAATCTTATCAAAGCATGAGTAACCATAACCATATTGTGACATGAAAAACTTTGCAGGTCCTGTTTTGGAGCACAGAGGTCGGAAGAACATCGTTTGTCAGGCAGCTAGAGCCTGACAAGGCATATCGATACAAACCCAGAAATCAACACACAAGTAGCTGTAAAGTCCTTTCCTTTTTATGTTTAAAGATTTTTACATTCTCTTGTATTGGTTGTAGTTAAACTGATGTCTCTCTTATTGGCTTTTGTTTGCCACGAGACTTCGACAACTGGAAGCCAGGAGACTTCGCGCTCGTGCAATTGGACTTCACCCGAGGTCAAATCTCGCGCTCAGCTTCTCTCTTCACAGAACAAGCTCCTCTTCAAATCCCATAACCTAAGAATCTCGGAAGCCTACGACGACATCATCCCTCCTCAACCTGTAGATCCGAGAAAAAGAATAGACGGCGTCGTTTTTGACTGTTGGGCTCGTTTCCTGAAGCCGACGAATTGAGGTTTTGTGCCCCAGAAAGATGGGAAGGCGTGAGGTGTTGGATTATAGAGGAGAAGAGGACTAGAGGAGAGGAGAGGAGAGTTTTGGGTTTGGGAAGCCGGAGAATGTTACAAAGTCGAAGTTAGGTTTGAGGACATTGTTAGCTGCTGCGTCAATGGCGTCCCTGAGATCAATGCATTTCTTCTCAAGGTAAACTTTCTTACTCAATTCCCTCCAAAAGCTCTTAATTTGATGCCCATAATGTGTTTGTGACAATGCGCATAAAAAAGTGAGACCCTTGTGTTGTTCAGTACCTTGAATAATAGATTTGCTTGTGTGTATATCAATAGGATTTTGATTTCAAATGGATTCGCACTACTGATTTCTCAGGTTTGAAATCAATAGGGATATCTTCTTGCTTTTTCGAAGACGTCCACCAAGGTTCAACGATAAAACTGCATTTGCCACTGGAAGTCAAATTGTTCCTCTCTTGAATGCTGTTGATCTAGGGACAGAGCTTGCATATGAGATCCTCTTCCAACTCAATTCAAGATTGAGCGAGCAGAACATAATGAGTTGTCAGAGAGCCTACGTCACACCTTCAAAGGTTTATCTGCTAGGTCCAGAGGTTGAGGCTTCTAATTACGTTGTCAAGAACTTCGCAGAGCATGCTTCAGACTTCATGAGAGTTACGTTTGTGGAAGAAGATTGGAGCAAGCTTCCAGCGAATGCTCTCTCTGTGAACTCCAAGGAAGGTTTGAGTTGTTGGCTTTTTCAGCGAGCCAGCTGCTAGGAAACTCTGTCTGGATGGGCTGTTTCCGTAAAATCAGAAGCATTTCTAAATGTGCTGCTAGGATGGGACAGTTGTTCGGCAGACACTTCTCGTCCGTGCACAAGATGTGGAGCTTATTCCCGACGTCCAAGTGACTACTGATGGTGCTGATTACAGCTTCTCTGATGGCATTGGGAAAATCTCATTGGCCTTTGTAAGCAAGTCGCACAGAAGTGTGTGGACTGAGTCATATCCCCTTCAGCGTTTCAGATTCGATACGGTGGCTGCAAAGGTGTGATTGCTGTTGACCGGAGTTCCTTCAGAAAGCTGTCTCTGCGTGAAAGTATGCTCAAGTTCGAGTCCAACAACAGGATGCTTAACGGAAGAAGAGAATCTGATACCTTCCGGCATCTTCAGGACTGAATTCAACATCTTCACAACCCAAGCTCGAGGGGAATGAGTGGGAAAAGGAGAAGAATCGGAGAGAGAGCACGAGACACGGAGCTTTCCGGCGGCGCTAATGGAGACGGAGCGGTGGTGGTGGAACGATCGGAAATGAAGAGATGAAAATGGTGAGTGAGAGTAGGATAAGGCGGGAATAGAAGGTACACCAAATGATGGTGAATTGAGATTAGGGCTTCTGAGTATCGAAGACGCCATTGCAAGGAACACCTAAGCGAAGAGAGCTCAAGAGAGAGAGATGATAGTGGCGGTGACGACGGCACTGTGTCTGGTTACTAGTCAATGTTCCCGAACCGAAACCAAACCAAGATTCTGAAAATATCTCCGGCGCTTTGATGGATTCTCTTTGCACGACAATTCCGCCGCCGAAGTCGCCGCTTTTCTTTTTGTTCAGGAGTATTATACTCAATCAGCTGATAACAAGTAAAATTCGCCAAAGTTGAATTTCTGGATTCGTATAGAATAAGGTTCTCATATCTCCTGCAATGCTGGTTTTAGATTTAGTAATCTGATCTTTAGCTTTAACTTTTATCTTCATTGGTTAGGTGTCTATGCCAAATCAGAGTTTCAGGAAGACGAACTCATTTTGAAGGATCAAATTCTTGTTGGTATGCAACATTCATCCAACAAGGTGACTTTTTCGTTTGTGTTCTTCTGAATTCACTTTTTTTTTTCTCGTGTGATTCACACTTTTTCTCCACCTAAATTTGCAGATGGACTTAATAATTATATTAATACAGGCAAGCTTGTTACTTGATAAACCTACACTTTTTGCCCTTCGTCATTCAGTTGTTAACAAAAAAGTCATCTTTACATTATCTGTTTAGTAACAACAAAGCTTTGTATTACCAAAATAAAAAACAAAAACAAAAAAAGCTTTGGTTTATCATGCTACATTGCCTTCTATCATCAACGAAGTCCAAAACTAATTCAATGCGTCACTTCAATACTAAGAGTCTAAGACGAATCTTTTGAATAGCCTGTAACAAGCTTATACGACTCCCCTGTAACATGTGTATGATTATTGGATGCTATTTAGTTTAGAATAAACGTAATCGTTGTAAACCTTAGAGAAAGATCACAGCTTAGCGATCGCGGATTCGCTTCCAAGACACCTTCAAGAATCTGAGCCCACTTGACTCAAGTCATATGACATTTTCAAGACATTTCTTTTTCCTCCCCCTGCAGCAGTCGCATCATTCTGCGAGGTAGGCGCGGCCAAAAGGCTCTCGCGCGTTATCTCTGGTCGCTGGGTGTTGTATGTAACTCGCAGGATGCTGACTCGAGGAACATTCTCTTCATCTCAATCTATTCCTTCTCCTACAAGTTATTTCTCTCCAAGCCTAATTTGGGACTTGGAACTCATACTTCTCTTTGTAAAAGTTTCCTTGAATCACGAAACAGAGGCATAGGGTTGTTTTCACAGTTCTGAGGTTTCGGCTCATTCAGTTTACATAATGCAAAAGGCTATTATGTCGTACTAGTCGTACTCGTTCATGAACAATCAACGAGAGTCAGCTTTCAGAAGGATGAATTTCAGTTAATCCGTGATGAGAAGAAGGAATCACCAAGCGAAAGCGGCCGAAACCTTAGAGAAGACCAATCCGCAAATTGGGTTCACGTTTCCTGATCCTTCGAGGTCTCAAGCACATTCACTTTTACGCCAAAGTATTTCTTATCCCTTTTCTCTACATAATTCACGTTCGTGATATCCATCATATTCATCTTCATAATCATGGTCCTGAATCATGTTTCACATCCACACAACTGTTTATAATAAAGGATAAATCGGCAGAGAAATAATTAAATTATGCTAAAATACTATCGAGATCTAGCGAACTCTTCCTTCGGGTTCACGAGCTTCATGTTATATTTGAGCTTTATAGTCCACAGTCATTAGTTTGCAAGATATGCATATGCATCTTGCTTCCCAAGTTACCTCCGACCGAAAGGTTTAAAATGAAAGTCAAGGAGAACACAAATCACATCAAGAAAACAATGAACTACTAAGTAATATGGTTCGCTAGAAAAGACTCTGCACATATATAGCTTGTCAAGTACACTAAATCTATCTCCTTCAGTTTTACTCTTAACATTTGGTTTAACCATTTTAACTATGGAAAAAAACTCACAACGGAAGCAGAAACGTGCCTTATTAATAGTTATTAATGTATTCTTCATGATCTTGACAAGATCACCATCTCCACCTTCCACAAGCTCAGAGAATACTTCCCTGAAAAGTCAACATCGATTCGTTGGTTGGTCAATTTGGTGTCGAGTCAAAGGAATGCACGTTAAATTGTTCTTTCACTTCCAGGCGCATACAACTGTTTTGTAAGCTTACAAATCTTTTACTTTTTTTTTTTTCTCTCTAGATGATAGTATTTTCTTATATCCTTTTAGGGCACTAGCTAGAAGATCAATTATAGCTGACAAAAAAAAAATCATTCTAGCATTATCCCATTATTAAATAGTCGAATACACAAAATTTGCAAACTTCTAATTAAAATTATAATAATATAAATAAATCCCGAACTCAAACTTGTGTATTATAATCATACATACATAATGGATTCACTACTATGTTATATGCATAGTGAGATAGTTATATATTTAAATGATCGAACAACAACAATATTTTATCTGAATAGAAATCCGAAAACAAACCTATGATATTTGTATAAATTGATTTTTATAGATCTTATTATATAAAGGTAGATGCACGCGATATGGTTGTGACATGTAATATTTTTTAAATTTATAGGATCATGACATGTATTTTTTATAATTATGAAAATACTAAGATGTGATATATGTCATGGAATTAAACAAATAAAATAATATATATAAGAGCAATGAAAAATTAGAAAAACAAGAAACAAACAAATTTCAAAGAAAACAAATTATATACAATAAGAAAAGGAAGAAAAAGACATATTCTCATTACTAAAGGAAACAAAAAATAATATGTAATAAGTTATAACATTCATGATTTAACTTTGTGCTTCTAACTTTTGTTTAAACGTTCTCTTTTATTGAAAAATAAAAACCATGTCTTTGAAAGTTCAAGATACCAATGAAGAATATTTAATTATAGATCAGTTAGATTGAAATCGAATTTTTTGTCACAACATGTGTCTAATATTTGATAACGCTGTGACATGTAATAACATAATTAGAAAGCTTACCAAATAAAATATAATAAAACTCACTAATAATCTGACGCAAAAAAAAAATGAAAAAGAAACAATATTAAACTGACAAAATAATTTTAAAGCAACTAACTTGTATTAAAAAGAAAAATTATAACGGACCAAAATTCTTATTTTAAATAATTTAATTTCAATTTTTTGTTAGTTAAACAAGATTAAAAATATTTTATCAATTGAAATCTCTTGAATGAAATAATCAAAGTTTCATGAATTAATTAGTCGACATGTGTAAGGCTTCTATATTGGATACAAGTAAAAATAATAATAAAATAATTTAATTTTCATATCATGAATTCTTGAAATTTACTGCAGGTAAATGAGAGTTTTTATGTTCTTGAAATTTACGTTTCCGTTTTTGTTTTTTTTTTTTTAATTTCTAAAGTTTGTCTGCTGCTGTTGTATAGTGGATCTTGCGCAGAGGCAGATTGGGAAAGTTCACATTCTTTATTTTGCACTGGTGAGAAGTCTGAATCAGTGTCTAGAGATGCGCTTGCAGAGTTTATATCTTAGTGTCTAATGGTAAAATTGTTGTTTAATTAGTCTCTTTGAATCTTGGCTTTTTTCTGTCTTACTGCTGATAAGTGTATTTATATCTTTTCATTTCTTGATTTTCAGAGACAAATGATATCTTTTTCCTGGCTGCATCAAGACCCATCAGCAAGAACGAAGAGGTAGATATCTTTTTTTTCTTCTCTAGCTCTACCATAGTAATAGAATGTTTTTACAAAAAAATGGATGGCTTAGATTGCGAGAAAGGAAGACGATATAAGACGAACTGAATTGGATTTTGTTAAGTAGAAATCTATTGAATCTGATAATATAAAATGTACTTGTACTAGTAAACTATGGCGTTTAGGTGGAAACTAAGGAAGGGTCAATTTTTTGAGGTGGGATATGGTATGGGGCCGGGAGTGTAGGAGACCGAGTAATGACGGAGGAATACTTGGAGGAAATGTCCAGAAAGATAGTTCCACATTCGTCGACGTCTATGATTCTGACCATGTTAGGTTCCAGTTTGGGGAAGGAGCTAGCATGAACACAGAAAGGTTCAGAATTGGAGACGAAAATGACGAGATCTCCAATGTCTTGAGTGTAAACAGCGTTTCCTTGTTGGTCAAGCTTGAACACCATCAAAGCTCTCGTCTTCAACCTCCAGAGACCCTTGGCGGCCTTCCTGTACCACTTGACCATGAAAGTTTCTCCAGTGGTTCTTGACTCCACGAGGTGCTCCGTTGTGAGACACGAATGCAAAAGCTCCCGCTTGGCCTTGGTCAGCTCGGGGAGGTTTTGAAAACGTAGCCTCTGGATCTTGTGTTTGTGTTTTTTGCTGAGATCCCATGAACCAATCACGTGTCCTCCAGCTCCGGGAATGCGGAACATGCCATCTCCCTCGGAGAACATGACCCGGGAGGAGAAGAAACATGGGTTTGCGACTCTGATGTTGGTCCACTCACTCTTAGCGGCGGCTGGCCTGCAGAAGCTGAGCTGAGGTCCCAAGAACTTGACAGCCACAACGCAGTCCTCATCACTCTCCGGACAAGATGAGGACAGTGACACGTTGGTGACGATTTGGGTTTGGCAACGTGGCAGAGTCACAAGAGGAGGCAGCGGGATGCGTTTCGGATCTGTCCCGGAGGCAACAGGGTTTAGGTCATCTTGGAGACGGAGGACTCCGTCGTCCTTGAGTGTAGCTATCCAGCCGTGAGATGCCCCGATCGTTACCCTTGTTTCTCTAGACGTCAACTCAAGAGGCACCTTCTTTTCCAAGAGAGTGGATTTATTTTCATTCGCATTGTAAATCTCGAGTCTTCCCATCTCCTCCTCTCCACAAGCTTCAGCGCGGATGATGAGACAAGGAGGAGTCCAAGTTGAGAAGCCATTGGAGAAAACATGACCAAGAAGAGATGCTTTTCTTCTTACCATCGTCAGCCGCCGGCTGAGAAGAAGAGACATGAATAGGAATGATGTTTCTTTGCTTAATGCAAAAATAAAAAACAGAAAAACCCTAATCCAATATTTGCTCCATTAGTAGAGAGGAATGAACTTGCCCACCAAGTAAGTTTTCCGATCTTCAAATTAACTATATTCCATAAACGTCAAAGCCCCATAAACTTTCTACTTTTTGTAACGTGAAGGATTACTTGCAGACTACGGTTTCACCTTCAACTGTCCTAAATGTCTGCAAGATTCATCAGTAGCCTAAGGTTGTTCTTTCATAAGAACATAATTTTTCAATTTTGCCTATTTGAAACTGGTGGTTACTCAAATCAACTCATGTGGGTAGGGAATTTTTCTCGATGGAGTAAGGTTTTTTTTCCGCTTTGGACAAGTGTCAATGGAGAGTTTTTGACAACAATTCTCCACTTTTATTGTGAGAAAGGAAAATGAAACAAGAATAATTGAACTGAATTTTGTTAAGAAGAAAAACAAATTATGTCGTGTCTAATTCTCGCTATAAAATCATTTTTGGCAAATCTATTTTCTTTGGGTTTATAAATTTCTGGTTCTCTTAAGAGGGGGATCTTGTTAATATAATAACCACTTGAAAAGAAACATCAATGAAACCATCCAAGTGAAGAATGTCAGTCGGGCTATCAATAATATCACTAAGCTTCTTCTATGAATAAACACTTCAAAGAAGTCTCTGATCTGTTTTCTTTAATCACAATGTAAGATGTAACAACTATGGTTAAACTATCATGGTGTAGATGAAATTCTCAACATCACAACTACAAGGAGAAAGCTTTTTGTCAAGTCTTCAATACGACAAAAAAAAAATCGAATATTGTATGATAGAAACAAATTCATAATAAACCAAGTCTTGTAACAATAGAAAACATAGAGTCAATGAATGAAAAGGAGATGATGCAAATATAAATAAATAAGGTATTTTAAAAAATAATTAAACATACTAATCTCGGCCTTGCTTGATTTGCACCAAACTTGGAACATAAGAGCACACAAGAGAGCGACAATAACGCACAACTTCAAGGTTCGCAGCATCTCCGATATCCACTTTTCTCAAGAATCCCTTGTCTCCTATGATATGAGCTATGCTGCGTTCAAAATCCACAGCGACTTTCTTCTCTTGGTCAATGAAGAAACATCCAAAGTAATGTAATCTAAATCCAGATATATCAACTTTCAAGAACTTCTTCCACTGCATCGGATTGGGCTCATCAATCTTAGCTGTCACCCATATCTCTATCACAGGCAGCTTCAAGGGTTGAAACAACACGGCAAGCTGCTCTTCTCTAACGCAGGATAGAGTCACAGAATGTAAAGGATGAGAGTGAAACGGCAGGGGATGAAATGGTCCAAATCTCTCTCTTGCAAAATCAAAACACACTAGATAGACTTCTCCTCCTTTAGCAAGAAAGTAAGCATTTCCCTTCACTGGCACACCATGTGGATGAAACCTAATATTCCAATAGGAACGTCTGATATCAAGAACCTTCCATGAGTTGGATTCAACATCGAAGATCTCGTACCCGTAAACGTTTTTCACGAACTGGAAATGGTTAAAAAACCTCAAGATCTTGTGGTTACGCTTCTTCTTGTCGTCCACGTATCCGAGAGCATACGTGATGTCGGATATTTGGTAAGACTTGATGGGTTCGATCCATTTGGTTTGTCCCAAGTACGGGTTCCAAACCACGACTCTGTCCTCCTTGGTGAGGCAGCATAACAATAGACCATCGCAATGAAAGACTTTAGATATCTCGGCTTGATAAATGGATCCACAAACTCTTCACTTTCTTTGCTGAGGTCTCCATGGAGACTGAATCTCATTGAACAAAGCCTATGCTCCTTCGTCAAGAAGCCAATAAACTGCTGTTTTGTTTCTGTTTTGCATAGAATATCGTTTTTGGATAAATGGTTCCATTCGTTGCTGGTTGATCTCACTGCTCCTAGAGAAGTTATTGGAAGCTTATAGAGTATCTCTTCTACCAAATCATGCGAAAGGTCAGATATTGTCGCCATTTGTTTCAAAGAGAATTTAGGGTTTTTACTCTCACGCCTTGCCTACTCTTTGACGATTTTATACAAGTGATATGTGCGTCACATAATATATGTCATTTATTTTTGATTGATAACAAAAAAGGAATTTTCTATTTTATACAGTATACAGTTTTCTAAATTTAAACTAGTTTATATAAGTAACATCAGTATTAAAATGGTCATTTTAGTTAAAGTTTTCGGTGCTTATGTTCTTCTCTCTTAAATACAGACCTTAAAATCCGGATTTTAGATCAAATCTAGGATTTAAGATAATTATTTATTATTTTATCAATTATCAGATTATTTGTGATGAACCTAGCTTTTCAAAAGGGGTTATCTACATGAATTTGCTTACAAGTCCATCTCTTTTATAAATTATCACTAGTTCTCCAACAAAAACGTTTTCTAAGCGAATTTGTTATGTTCTCTTTTTTTTATTTTGGTAGGCTGTTATGTTCTCTTTTTTGGATAAAGGATTTAATTTTTTATGTTCTCTACTCTACCAAGATAATTCCACATTTTTAAAGTTTTCCATACTAAGCAATCAATGATAAAAGAGAAATGACAAGTGTAATTTATGGGCACATTTTCTTTTTTTTTTGTTTGATTTTGGAGGCTCGGTGCTTTGAGAACCTTTGCAACCTCTTGAGCACCCACGTCTCCCATCTTCTTCCAATCAAACTTGGCAACATCTTCTTCCATCTTTTGAAAACACCCCCAAGAAAATTCATACACAAAGAGGTTCAAATCCCTAATGTACTTGTATCTCCACTTTTCCATCACAAAATCATGCTTGTACTTCCCATCGAAGACTCTAAGCTTCCCTTCCTCCACTTCTTCAACCAAAGACGGCTTGGTTGGTTGCAAAAGCTTGGCAACATCACTTGCACCCACACCACCCATCTCCTTCCAGGAGAAACTCTCAACATTCTTCTCATTCATCATCTTCATCTCATAACGAACCCCACAGATGAAACACTCAAAAACTCTTTTCATGGCCATTTCTTCTTTTCCTTTGATTTCAAACCGTTTAAGAGAGATGAAACTGTCGGAGAGATGCAAAAGCAAGTATTTGTAGAGAAGAAGACTCTATTTCACAAGGAGAAGACTCAGTCTCTCTCTCTCTTCTCTTTTTATGTATCGTACGGGACATTAGGACAAAACTGAATTAGAGTCTTTCAAATTTTGTTTTCTTTATTCAGTTTAATCCTTTAATCAAATGCTCTGAATTGTTAAATTGGTTTCTTACATTGTTTATTAATCCTTTCATCATTCTCCAAATAAAACACAAGTTATTGATTATTCTTGTACATGCAATTACCATATGAAAAAATATCCGCTTGAGATTTGGGTTTCCGAATTAGACCTATAGAAACCCATCAGTCTTGTCCTCTGTTCAACGAAAATTAATGAAATTAAGCACGCTTTTTCTTTTCTTTTTAGAACATGTGTCTACACATATATTTTGAGATCGTTCAGATTGGAACTCATGATTTTGAATTTTTTTTTTGTTGATTTTGTTTTCAATCCATATTTCTCATAATTTTCTTTTGTTATAAATTCTCAATATCAACTCCATGCTAAACCCTTTAAAGAAAACAAAAATCAAAACCCCATGTTATGTAGTTTTTTAAGATTATTTCAGGCATGCATTTAAATGCAAAAGCATGAAAACCAATTCCTGAATGTTAGGCGGACCCCATCATTTTCATAGGTCCACTTGTATATTAAGATATTAAACTATAATTCTTTTAGATAACTTGAAAATTGTTTTTTTAATGCTATTTGTTTCTTTTAACAATATTAAAGATTCAAGAACTCAATATGCATTTCTATAAACCAAATTTGTTTGTTACTTGAAAATGTAAAAGCTAAGTATTTAAAGGAAGGTTACAAAAAAAATATTTTATAAAAGAAAAAAGAGAAAAAAAAAGCTGAAAATATTTCAAGATAAGGAATAAATACCGTTGAAGGTTTGTGTTGATTCCATTTTTCTTCTCACTACTACTGAAGTCTCCATTGTTGTAACCTCCATTTCTTTGGGACGAACCACTCTTCTCCTCAGCTTTTGTAATCATTATTTCACCTTCCTTGTGAAGCTTTTCAGCCATAAAAGCACATAAACATGTTGATATATAGTATTCATAATCAAGAGAGCTTCTAAATATATGAAGAGATTATTTGAAACCTGATTGGTGACTTGGTGTAAGCATTACTGCAACTAAAGATTCCTCTAATGATATGTCCAGTTCCTCCAGCAATAGCCTTAGCAACAACGTTGTTGTAATCTTCAATCCTCGGCGCAAATCTTTCCAATCGATTCCATTGTTAACTTTACTCGAAGCCGAACACAAGAAACAAGAGTTCTCCTTCAAGAACGTTGAGGTTGAGGAGAAGGGACTTGTCTGGTCGTGTCTTGTTCTTTGTTTCTTGTTCTTGAAGCTTTTGATGGTCCGAAACATCCCCTTTTTTTTCTTGTTTGGTTATTTTCTATTTCTTACAGCGACGCTCCTCTCTTAAGAGGTTTGTAATCTGGAAACAGAGCCTTTTCTTGGAATATTTTTTAAAAACTTTAATTTATATCTTCTTTCGAGTGAATAAATTCTTGCTTCCACAATTTTCCTCACTTTGGGTGAAAAATGGGAACATTACTTTACGAGCATTTACACGTACACATGTGTGTACACACGTATATACGTACTAACGTACACGTGTGATTTAATGCAAGTTCTATGAAAGGCTTGAGAGGTATATTGTATGAGAATTAAACAAGAAGATACAGAGATTTGTATTGAGGGAACAAGGGTCAATCTTGATCGTCGAATCCATAGCTTCAGAACAGTCTTATGTCCTGATTTGGAAAAGAATTTGGATTCATTGTTCTGTGAAAATGACTTTGATACAAGTGATATATGAACATATGGGGATTTGATTTGTAAGGTTAAGCTTTCAGAAGAAGACAATGACCAGTGTGTACGCAATATATGAATGATGTTACTTTTGGTGGGTGCTGGGACTGTATTGCGTTACCGGAGGATGTAGATCCTTCTGAGAATATAAAAACGGGTACATAACATATGTAACATGATGTTACATGTACTTGTACTAGTAAACTATTGCGTTAAGGTGGTAACTAAGGAAGGGACCAGTTGCAAGTCAATTTTTTGAGGTGGGATATAGTATGGGGCCGGGAGTGTAGGAGACCGACTACTGACGTAGGAAGTGTCCAGAATGATAGTTCCATTTTCGTCGACGTCTAAGATTCTGACCATGTTAGGTTCCAGGTCGGGGAAGGAGCTAGCAGGAACACAGAAAGGTTCCGAATTGGAGAGGAAAATGACGAGATCTCCAATGTCTTGAGTGTAAACAGCGTTTCCTTGTTGGTCAAGCTTGAACACCATCAAAGCTCTCGTCTTCAACCTCCAGAGACCCTTGGCGGCCTTCCTGTACCACTTGACCATGAAAGTTTCTCCAGTGGTTCTTGACTCCACGAGGTGCTCCGTTGTGAGACACGAATGCAAAAGCTCCCGCTTGGCCTTGGTCAGCTCGGGGAGGTTTTGAAAACGTAGCCTCTGGATCTTGTGTTTGTGTTTTTTGCTGAGATCCCATGAACCAATCACGTGTCCTCCAGCTCCGGGAATGCGGAACATGCCATCTCCCTCGGAGAACATGACCCGGGAGGAGAAGAAACATGGGTTTGCGACTCTGATGTTGGTCCACTCACTCTTAGCGGCGGCTGGCCTGCAGAAGCTGAGCTGAGGTCCCAAGAACTTGACAGCCACAACGCAGTCCTCATCACTCTCCGGACAAGATGAGGACAGTGACACGTTGGTGACGATTTGGGTTTGGCAACGTGGCAGAGTCACAAGAGGAGGCAGCGGGATGCGTTTCGGATCTGTCCCGGATGCAGCAGGGTTTAGGTCGTCTTGGAGACGGAGGATTCCGTCGTCCTTGAGTGTAGCTATCCAGCCGTGAGATGCCCCGATCGTTACCCTTGTTTCTCTAGACGTCAACTCAAGAGGCACCTTCTTTTCCAAGAGAGTGGATTTATATTCATTCGCATTAAAAATCTCGAGTCTTCCCATCTCCCCCTCTCCGCAAGCTTCAGCGCGGATGATGAGACAAGGAGTAGTCCAAGTTGAGAAGCCATTGGAGAAAACATGACCAAGAAGAGATGCTTTTCTTCTTACCCTCGACAGCCGCCGGCTGAGAAGAAGAGACATGAATAGGGATGCAAAAAAACATGAAACCCTAATCCAATATTTGCTCCATTAATAGAGAGCGAGGACTTGCCCACCAAGTAACTTTTCCAATCTTCAAAATAGCTATATTCCATAAACGTCATAAGTCCCATTAACTTTCTACTGTATCTATGCTTGGTGGGCAAGACACAGTCGGTGCCAATCAAAATCACCACTCCAAACCGAACCAAACCACTTTGTTAAGCGTTTGCTGTTCAATTACATTTTATCACATTTGTATCAAAAGGAAAAGGAAAAAAACTTTTATTATTGAATAACCTAGCTTCTTTTGACTTGTAATTTACACCACGCCCAAACCCACGTGTCGATCTATAAATGGCGTAATACATACGGTTTATGCTACTCACGATTCCTATTTAAGACGTGCTAAATAAACTCTAGTCATATAACTTTATCCTTCTAACTTCTTTCCTATATAAATAAATAAACTTCGATTTAGTTCTTTAATTCATTTCCGTTTAAAGATGTTTATAGCTTTAGTTCTTTTGGGAGCTCGAAGACGAAAACTCTGTCTACTCTCTCTAATCGTAAATGAGAAAATTCAATATATTTTAGGTGATTAACATAAGCATGTACCGATTCTACAACAATGAATCAAATGAATTCGCCTACATGGGGCTTGGGTTCGGGGACAAAGCAAATAGAGAGCGAGAGGTGTCAAGAGGAAAAGAAAATGATTTTTAGAAAGAAAAAAATGTGAATTTTAGAGGAATATATTTTCCTATCTTTTCCTCATGAGCTAGTTGAGAATTTAATTGTTTCTCTTTTCTCTCTAGTTAACCTTCTTTTCTGATTTTTGGCAAAATAAAATTGAAACAAAAAAAAGAAAGAAGAAGAAGATGAAATCCTTATATTTGATTGGTGAAAACAAAATTGCATTTAGAGTAAAAACTCATTGCTACTGAAAATGTACTTCAGTTTGTAGTAAACAAACCAGTCAAAGTCTAAATAGTGCTGCATGAATCTTTGTAATGGTCACTATTCGTAGAATAGCAAGTTCAATGATAAACATTGACTAGAAAAAATTGTATGATTAATAGTTCTTTCATCGCGTCCGTGAATCTAATATTGGGCCGAGAAAACATAATGGACCTCTAATTTGCAGAACCGTTTTATTTAATAAATAACCATTCTTCTTTTCCCTCTTAAAACTTGTAGTGATATTTTAATTTGATTTGAGCATGTACCAAATAGGTCTGAAAAGAAGAACCTTTAGACTTGGAGTATATCATAACGAAAAAGTAAAGAGGTTTATCAAAACGCAACGTGGGATCAAGTAACGTGTAGCAAAACTAGGACATGTAAATTTTATGATCTTCTCCCACAAAAAAAAATGAATAGAGTATTTTCATTTGGTTGTAAAGTAATTATAAACAAAAAATATTTATAATAACGAAAAAACTAAAGAGGTTAACGTGTAACACAACTAGGACATGTAAATGAAAACCAAAACATATGAACATCTATTACAAATTTTATGATCTTCTCCCACAAAAGAAAAAATGAATAGAGTATTTCCATTTGGTTGGACAGTAATTAGAAACAAAAAATATTTATGAGACACATATATAAAGACTAACATAGTGTTACTTAAATGAAGGTTTACTGATCAAATCAAGGTTTACACATGAATATTTGGAAAAAAAAAAAGTTTACACAAACATTAAATAACGGGAAAATGGTCAATAAAATACACAATTATTATGTTTTTACCAAAAAAGTACAAATTTGTTAGTAAGGATTAAAAATGTTATAAGAATCTCTCTAATTATAGGCATACATACCTTTGAAGCAGCCCTTGTAGTAGAAAAGGACTGAAGATTGGTTTTCTTTGAATGAAGAATATAACGAATGAAGAAAACCCTAATGTGAATACCATAAATAGTCAATATCACGTTACATAAGGTATAACCAGAAAAATTACATAGGATGGTCAAAATGTAAACAGAGATAAATTACCAAAGGTTTAATCTAATCGACACGCTTTTGTTTTGGATCATAAAAAAATAGATAAATTGTATAAGGCTTCATCTTTTAGATGCTTCAGCCATCACAGGTGTCACACTGACACACTTCATGCAAAAACATTATCTTATGCAACACAAGATTTAATTTCTCTGAGCAAATGGTTATCAGGACAAGGGATCTATTAGTGAGGACCTATAAAGATAGCAATAGGCGTAGGTACCTTTGAAGCAGTCCTTGTAGTAGAAAAGGACTGAAGATTGGTTTTTTTTCTGTTGAAATGCCAGGATAAATTTTAGGGTTTATGACTGAAGAAGTTGCTTGGACATGCATCAAACCAAAATATATTCAAATTAACCAATAAATTAATATGTCAATTTTTTAGATAAAATTTTGAGATTTATGGGGCTTAATCGATGATATTTAGGTGATTGGGAACAAATGGGACTCACATACCTTGACCTTCTCCAGGCTCAGTACTCTAAAGGGTAAGCGATTGTAGTGCTCCTTAAATTTGATTACTCTGGTTTTAACTTAAAAGACTCATATGGATGGATGGATATGAGATTTTGTATGGTTTCTGACATCTTATGTTGAAAAGACGATAAAGTGAAGTATGAAATTAGTATGATGGTGTTTATGGTTTTGGTGTTCTTGTATAGTCGAATGGATTGCATTTTGGTTTATATGATCATCTTGCTTTATTTGTTCGTTTGAACTGTATGATCATCTTTGCTCGGCATAGGCAAAGATCTCCTCCATCGTGAAAAACTTATGTTAACTAGGCCATTTTCAGATATACACCTTTTTAGTCACATGGCTAAATCATTGTTCACACGAAATCACATGCTAGTCATATTTATTAATAACATCATGCGATGTGTATTCTCTGTCACTCTACTGTTTATTTGATTTTGTTTATATAAAGTTATAAACTATACCATATACCCATGCAAGCATGAAATATTACTAAAATCTAGCTAGTATCATATATATATATATATATTTTTTTTTTTTTGATTTTTCTCTAGGTAATTTTGTTTGTTTGTTAACTATGGAAATATAATAGATGATCAGAAGTAATCTCATGGCCTATAGTAATATAATAGATAATCCAACATAGCAACCACAATATTAAAGATTCAAGAACCGAAGATGCATTTCTATAAACAGAGCCTTTTCTTGGAATATTTTTTAAAAACTTTAGTTCATATCTTCTTTCCAGTGAATAAATTCTTGCTTCTACAATTTTCACGTACACACGTGTGTGTACTACTCTGTAATTTGCTAGAAAAATAGTATTGCTCTGTTTCTGTATGTTTTAAACGACAGCGTTTTGCGCTCTAACGGCGCCGTTTCATGATGACTCGAGAGTTTATTTCCGTCTTCCTCGCGCGTCAATGATTGAGAATTGAGCCGAATCATCATCGTCTCAGAAATTCACAGAGAAAAACCTAAAATAAATCTCGAAATTCGAAGTCGATTCTTCCATTATCAGATCGAATTTCATTCCCAGCGAATTGCTTCAAGGTAGAATCAGATTACTAAGATCGAAGGAGGGCCATTGATGATGCTCCGGCGTCATCCGCTCCAACCGGTGATGGTGCTGCTTCTTCCTCCCATGACCCTAAATCTCGTTGGACGTCAAGCAACAACGATGGTGGAAGCAGTAAGAATAACAACAACAATAATAGCAATAGCAAGCCGACGACTGGTGGTGGCCAGAAAAACGCCGATCCGAAACTGCCCAAGCCGAATCCTTCTCCGGTACCGAACCAATCCCATCCGAATCACCCCAATCCAACAGCTCAATCTTCACGCCCCGCGCCAGGTTCTGCTTCTTATCCATTCCCAGATTCGTCGGGACGAGAGAGGTGAGATGCTGAGGCAAAGACAGCAGTTTATGCATTACGCGAATCCTAATAATGATCAGTCGCTTATGGCGGGGACGAGTAGTCCGTTCCGGCGAGATGTTGGAGAAGATGCCAGAGCAGCTAAGCATATGCGGGTAGGGTCAAGTAGACATGAGCATGGAGGTCAGGAGCCTAAGCATTTCCAGGTCAATGACCAGGCTGCGATAAAGAAGTCGTTTTTGGATTTTGTTAAGCGAATTTATGAGGACCCGTCGGAGAAGAGGAACTACTTGGAGAACGCGAGTAAAGGCCGGCTTCAGTGTCTCGTCTGTGGCAGGTTTCAATCTTTTTCTTGTGTTTGCTTTTTGCTTAGGTGCAGTTTGCTTGTGTTGGAGACTCTTATTGACTTGTTCTTGGTGGTTGCTTTAGTTGGTCAATTGCGTCTTAGATGGCTAAATGAACATGACGAAAGTAAGAGAGAATAGAAAACTACCTGGAATATTTTGTTACTTTCGGTTTGATTAGTATGTTAAATTGTGTCTTCAATTGTGCTTTAGTGTTTCTTGTTTTGAGAGCAAATTGTGTACTATTCCTGATTAGCTTAACGTTGTTTGCTTCCATTCATATTGTTCCTTGTTTACCATATGTTTAACATTACCATGATCTGGGTAAATTCCCTACCGAAAAGCCTCTTAGATTATTCAACTCAGCGATATTACTTTGATATTAGGTGTTATTCAACTTACTTCTCGTTCTTTGCACCTGCTACTACTACCTTGACTGCTCTTTTGCTGCCTTTCAAGCAGTAAAAGTTTGCGAGTTTTCTTACTGCAGCCTGGCTTAAATTCATTTTAAACCTTATGATATTAACTGTATGATTCTGATTTCCCTTAGTTTTAAACCTTAGACTACTGTATGCATAATTTGTGTGGTGAATCTGAATGAGTGTTTCCAATTCGACTTATGCTAAAACACAGGTGTCCTAAAGACGTCCAGGATACACATGGTTTGGTAATGCACGCATACTGTTCTGAGGATGCTAGCTCACGCGTGCATCACTTAGGCCTACACAGAGCCCTCTGTGTACTGATGGGATGGAATTTCTCAAAGGCTCCTGATAATTCAAAGGCGTACCAGAATCTACCTGCTGAAGTGGCAGCCATCAATCGAGACCAGCTGATCATAAGCTTCATCCGGCAAACCTCATGAATCTTGCATTGGTTAATCCACACCTTAGGATTCTCTTCACCTTTTGTCCTTCATTATACTTAAAAGTAGGTTACCAGAGCTTTAGAGATGACTGCTCTAGTCTTAATGATGTGGCATCGCTTTGTTATCCCAACTAAGTGCCACCATAATCATGTCCTTGGTCCAAATCCCTCTCTTTGACCCAAAAGGTGTTCTTAAGTAGTCTTTCACCTAACAATATTGTGTTACCATCTGACATTTCTTTTCAGACACATCCTTCACTTTCTTTCGATCCCTGCCTGTTTCTCTCTATGTCTCTGTGGTTTTCTGAATCGGAGGTTGTTATTACTTTCCGTAGAATAATGTCCAACTCTGGTCTGAACTTTTTTTGACTACCTTCCAATATCAGAATCTAGTAAAATGGTGGTCTAAGAAGTACATAAGCTTCTTCAACAGAACTTTGTTGGGTCACCATTTCACTGGCCTTTTCTATAGGATCTCAGCTTCTAGTTTCAGAACTTCTGCTATGTTAGTCACAGTAGGTTCCAAAATGTGCAATCTGACTAGGCTAATGATTAGTCTGCTCATACTAGTATCTAGATATTAACAAATTCTTCTCCATTCTTGTTCTAGCATTTCACTGCAGATAATTGTGATCCTCATTAAACATTGTTGAGCACTGAATGTGCAGGCCAAAGTTCTACAGGCTTTAGAGAGCGCAGGTGTTTTCACATCTGGTGGTTTGGTCAAAGATAAGGTACTCAATCAAGCTTTCTCGTACAATCTTATCAAAGCATGAGTAACCATAACCATATTGTGACATGAAAAACTTTGCAGGTCCTGTTTTGGAGCACAGAGGTCGGAAGAACATCGTTTGTCAGGCAGCTAGAGCCTGACAAGGCATATCGATACAAACCCAGAAATCAACACACAAGTAGCTGTAAAGTCCTTTCCTTTTTATGTTTAAAGATTTTTACATTCTCTTGTATTGGTTGTAGTTAAACTGATGTCTCTCTTATTGGCTTTTGTTTGCCACGAGACTTCGACAACTGGAAGCCAGGAGACTTCGCGCTCGTGCAATTGGACTTCACCCGAGGTCAAATCTCGCGCTCAGCTTCTCTCTTCACAGAACAAGCTCCTCTTCAAATCCCATAACCTAAGAATCTCGGAAGCCTACGACGACATCATCCCTCCTCAACCTGTAGATCCGAGAAAAAGAATAGACGGCGTCGTTTTTGACTGTTGGGCTCGTTTCCTGAAGCCGACGAATTGAGGTTTTGTGCCCCAGAAAGATGGGAAGGCGTGAGGTGTTGGATTATAGAGGAGAAGAGGACTAGAGGAGAGGAGAGGAGAGTTTTGGGTTTGGGAAGCCGGAGAATGTTACAAAGTCGAAGTTAGGTTTGAGGACATTGTTAGCTGCTGCGTCAATGGCGTCCCTGAGATCAATGCATTTCTTCTCAAGGTAAACTTTCTTACTCAATTCCCTCCAAAAGCTCTTAATTTGATGCCCATAATGTGTTTGTGACAATGCGCATAAAAAAGTGAGACCCTTGTGTTGTTCAGTACCTTGAATAATAGATTTGCTTGTGTGTATATCAATAGGATTTTGATTTCAAATGGATTCGCACTACTGATTTCTCAGGTTTGAAATCAATAGGGATATCTTCTTGCTTTTTCGAAGACGTCCACCAAGGTTCAACGATAAAACTGCATTTGCCACTGGAAGTCAAATTGTTCCTCTCTTGAATGCTGTTGATCTAGGGACAGAGCTTGCATATGAGATCCTCTTCCAACTCAATTCAAGATTGAGCGAGCAGAACATAATGAGTTGTCAGAGAGCCTACGTCACACCTTCAAAGGTTTATCTGCTAGGTCCAGAGGTTGAGGCTTCTAATTACGTTGTCAAGAACTTCGCAGAGCATGCTTCAGACTTCATGAGAGTTACGTTTGTGGAAGAAGATTGGAGCAAGCTTCCAGCGAATGCTCTCTCTGTGAACTCCAAGGAAGGTTTGAGTTGTTGGCTTTTTCAGCGAGCCAGCTGCTAGGAAACTCTGTCTGGATGGGCTGTTTCCGTAAAATCAGAAGCATTTCTAAATGTGCTGCTAGGATGGGACAGTTGTTCGGCAGACACTTCTCGTCCGTGCACAAGATGTGGAGCTTATTCCCGACGTCCAAGTGACTACTGATGGTGCTGATTACAGCTTCTCTGATGGCATTGGGAAAATCTCATTGGCCTTTGTAAGCAAGTCGCACAGAAGTGTGTGGACTGAGTCATATCCCCTTCAGCGTTTCAGATTCGATACGGTGGCTGCAAAGGTGTGATTGCTGTTGACCGGAGTTCCTTCAGAAAGCTGTCTCTGCGTGAAAGTATGCTCAAGTTCGAGTCCAACAACAGGATGCTTAACGGAAGAAGAGAATCTGATACCTTCCGGCATCTTCAGGACTGAATTCAACATCTTCACAACCCAAGCTCGAGGGGAATGAGTGGGAAAAGGAGAAGAATCGGAGAGAGAGCACGAGACACGGAGCTTTCCGGCGGCGCTAATGGAGACGGAGCGGTGGTGGTGGAACGATCGGAAATGAAGAGATGAAAATGGTGAGTGAGAGTAGGATAAGGCGGGAATAGAAGGTACACCAAATGATGGTGAATTGAGATTAGGGCTTCTGAGTATCGAAGACGCCATTGCAAGGAACACCTAAGCGAAGAGAGCTCAAGAGAGAGAGATGATAGTGGCGGTGACGACGGCACTGTGTCTGGTTACTAGTCAATGTTCCCGAACCGAAACCAAACCAAGATTCTGAAAATATCTCCGGCGCTTTGATGGATTCTCTTTGCACGACAATTCCGCCGCCGAAGTCGCCGCTTTTCTTTTTGTTCAGGAGTATTATACTCAATCAGCTGATAACAAGTAAAATTCGCCAAAGTTGAATTTCTGGATTCGTATAGAATAAGGTTCTCATATCTCCTGCAATGCTGGTTTTAGATTTAGTAATCTGATCTTTAGCTTTAACTTTTATCTTCATTGGTTAGGTGTCTATGCCAAATCAGAGTTTCAGGAAGACGAACTCATTTTGAAGGATCAAATTCTTGTTGGTATGCAACATTCATCCAACAAGGTGACTTTTTCGTTTGTGTTCTTCTGAATTCACTTTTTTTTTTCTCGTGTGATTCACACTTTTTCTCCACCTAAATTTGCAGATGGACTTAATAATTATATTAATACAGGCAAGCTTGTTACTTGATAAACCTACACTTTTTGCCCTTCGTCATTCAGTTGTTAACAAAAAAGTCATCTTTACATTATCTGTTTAGTAACAACAAAGCTTTGTATTACCAAAATAAAAAACAAAAACAAAAAAAGCTTTGGTTTATCATGCTACATTGCCTTCTATCATCAACGAAGTCCAAAACTAATTCAATGCGTCACTTCAATACTAAGAGTCTAAGACGAATCTTTTGAATAGCCTGTAACAAGCTTATACGACTCCCCTGTAACATGTGTATGATTATTGGATGCTATTTAGTTTAGAATAAACGTAATCGTTGTAAACCTTAGAGAAAGATCACAGCTTAGCGATCGCGGATTCGCTTCCAAGACACCTTCAAGAATCTGAGCCCACTTGACTCAAGTCATATGACATTTTCAAGACATTTCTTTTTCCTCCCCCTGCAGCAGTCGCATCATTCTGCGAGGTAGGCGCGGCCAAAAGGCTCTCGCGCGTTATCTCTGGTCGCTGGGTGTTGTATGTAACTCGCAGGATGCTGACTCGAGGAACATTCTCTTCATCTCAATCTATTCCTTCTCCTACAAGTTATTTCTCTCCAAGCCTAATTTGGGACTTGGAACTCATACTTCTCTTTGTAAAAGTTTCCTTGAATCACGAAACAGAGGCATAGGGTTGTTTTCACAGTTCTGAGGTTTCGGCTCATTCAGTTTACATAATGCAAAAGGCTATTATGTCGTACTAGTCGTACTCGTTCATGAACAATCAACGAGAGTCAGCTTTCAGAAGGATGAATTTCAGTTAATCCGTGATGAGAAGAAGGAATCACCAAGCGAAAGCGGCCGAAACCTTAGAGAAGACCAATCCGCAAATTGGGTTCACGTTTCCTGATCCTTCGAGGTCTCAAGCACATTCACTTTTACGCCAAAGTATTTCTTATCCCTTTTCTCTACATAATTCACGTTCGTGATATCCATCATATTCATCTTCATAATCATGGTCCTGAATCATGTTTCACATCCACACAACTGTTTATAATAAAGGATAAATCGGCAGAGAAATAATTAAATTATGCTAAAATACTATCGAGATCTAGCGAACTCTTCCTTCGGGTTCACGAGCTTCATGTTATATTTGAGCTTTATAGTCCACAGTCATTAGTTTGCAAGATATGCATATGCATCTTGCTTCCCAAGTTACCTCCGACCGAAAGGTTTAAAATGAAAGTCAAGGAGAACACAAATCACATCAAGAAAACAATGAACTACTAAGTAATATGGTTCGCTAGAAAAGACTCTGCACATATATAGCTTGTCAAGTACACTAAATCTATCTCCTTCAGTTTTACTCTTAACATTTGGTTTAACCATTTTAACTATGGAAAAAAACTCACAACGGAAGCAGAAACGTGCCTTATTAATAGTTATTAATGTATTCTTCATGATCTTGACAAGATCACCATCTCCACCTTCCACAAGCTCAGAGAATACTTCCCTGAAAAGTCAACATCGATTCGTTGGTTGGTCAATTTGGTGTCGAGTCAAAGGAATGCACGTTAAATTGTTCTTTCACTTCCAGGCGCATACAACTGTTTTGTAAGCTTACAAATCTTTTACTTTTTTTTTTTTCTCTCTAGATGATAGTATTTTCTTATATCCTTTTAGGGCACTAGCTAGAAGATCAATTATAGCTGACAAAAAAAAAATCATTCTAGCATTATCCCATTATTAAATAGTCGAATACACAAAATTTGCAAACTTCTAATTAAAATTATAATAATATAAATAAATCCCGAACTCAAACTTGTGTATTATAATCATACATACATAATGGATTCACTACTATGTTATATGCATAGTGAGATAGTTATATATTTAAATGATCGAACAACAACAATATTTTATCTGAATAGAAATCCGAAAACAAACCTATGATATTTGTATAAATTGATTTTTATAGATCTTATTATATAAAGGTAGATGCACGCGATATGGTTGTGACATGTAATATTTTTTAAATTTATAGGATCATGACATGTATTTTTTATAATTATGAAAATACTAAGATGTGATATATGTCATGGAATTAAACAAATAAAATAATATATATAAGAGCAATGA
This sequence comes from Microthlaspi erraticum, assembly GCA_902728155.2. NCBI lineage: Eukaryota > Viridiplantae > Streptophyta > Magnoliopsida > Brassicales > Brassicaceae > Microthlaspi > Microthlaspi erraticum. The sequence continues at coordinate 60,457 of CACVBM020001086.1, forward strand.
AAAATTAGAAAAACAAGAAACAAACAAATTTCAAAGAAAACAAATTATATACAATAAGAAAAGGAAGAAAAAGACATATTCTCATTACTAAAGGAAACAAAAAATAATATGTAATAAGTTATAACATTCATGATTTAACTTTGTGCTTCTAACTTTTGTTTAAACGTTCTCTTTTATTGAAAAATAAAAACCATGTCTTTGAAAGTTCAAGATACCAATGAAGAATATTTAATTATAGATCAGTTAGATTGAAATCGAATTTTTTGTCACAACATGTGTCTAATATTTGATAACGCTGTGACATGTAATAACATAATTAGAAAGCTTACCAAATAAAATATAATAAAACTCACTAATAATCTGACGCAAAAAAAAAATGAAAAAGAAACAATATTAAACTGACAAAATAATTTTAAAGCAACTAACTTGTATTAAAAAGAAAAATTATAACGGACCAAAATTCTTATTTTAAATAATTTAATTTCAATTTTTTGTTAGTTAAACAAGATTAAAAATATTTTATCAATTGAAATCTCTTGAATGAAATAATCAAAGTTTCATGAATTAATTAGTCGACATGTGTAAGGCTTCTATATTGGATACAAGTAAAAATAATAATAAAATAATTTAATTTTCATATCATGAATTCTTGAAATTTACTGCAGGTAAATGAGAGTTTTTATGTTCTTGAAATTTACGTTTCCGTTTTTGTTTTTTTTTTTTTAATTTCTAAAGTTTGTCTGCTGCTGTTGTATAGTGGATCTTGCGCAGAGGCAGATTGGGAAAGTTCACATTCTTTATTTTGCACTGGTGAGAAGTCTGAATCAGTGTCTAGAGATGCGCTTGCAGAGTTTATATCTTAGTGTCTAATGGTAAAATTGTTGTTTAATTAGTCTCTTTGAATCTTGGCTTTTTTCTGTCTTACTGCTGATAAGTGTATTTATATCTTTTCATTTCTTGATTTTCAGAGACAAATGATATCTTTTTCCTGGCTGCATCAAGACCCATCAGCAAGAACGAAGAGGTAGATATCTTTTTTTTCTTCTCTAGCTCTACCATAGTAATAGAATGTTTTTACAAAAAAATGGATGGCTTAGATTGCGAGAAAGGAAGACGATATAAGACGAACTGAATTGGATTTTGTTAAGTAGAAATCTATTGAATCTGATAATATAAAATGTACTTGTACTAGTAAACTATGGCGTTTAGGTGGAAACTAAGGAAGGGTCAATTTTTTGAGGTGGGATATGGTATGGGGCCGGGAGTGTAGGAGACCGAGTAATGACGGAGGAATACTTGGAGGAAATGTCCAGAAAGATAGTTCCACATTCGTCGACGTCTATGATTCTGACCATGTTAGGTTCCAGTTTGGGGAAGGAGCTAGCATGAACACAGAAAGGTTCAGAATTGGAGACGAAAATGACGAGATCTCCAATGTCTTGAGTGTAAACAGCGTTTCCTTGTTGGTCAAGCTTGAACACCATCAAAGCTCTCGTCTTCAACCTCCAGAGACCCTTGGCGGCCTTCCTGTACCACTTGACCATGAAAGTTTCTCCAGTGGTTCTTGACTCCACGAGGTGCTCCGTTGTGAGACACGAATGCAAAAGCTCCCGCTTGGCCTTGGTCAGCTCGGGGAGGTTTTGAAAACGTAGCCTCTGGATCTTGTGTTTGTGTTTTTTGCTGAGATCCCATGAACCAATCACGTGTCCTCCAGCTCCGGGAATGCGGAACATGCCATCTCCCTCGGAGAACATGACCCGGGAGGAGAAGAAACATGGGTTTGCGACTCTGATGTTGGTCCACTCACTCTTAGCGGCGGCTGGCCTGCAGAAGCTGAGCTGAGGTCCCAAGAACTTGACAGCCACAACGCAGTCCTCATCACTCTCCGGACAAGATGAGGACAGTGACACGTTGGTGACGATTTGGGTTTGGCAACGTGGCAGAGTCACAAGAGGAGGCAGCGGGATGCGTTTCGGATCTGTCCCGGAGGCAACAGGGTTTAGGTCATCTTGGAGACGGAGGACTCCGTCGTCCTTGAGTGTAGCTATCCAGCCGTGAGATGCCCCGATCGTTACCCTTGTTTCTCTAGACGTCAACTCAAGAGGCACCTTCTTTTCCAAGAGAGTGGATTTATTTTCATTCGCATTGTAAATCTCGAGTCTTCCCATCTCCTCCTCTCCACAAGCTTCAGCGCGGATGATGAGACAAGGAGGAGTCCAAGTTGAGAAGCCATTGGAGAAAACATGACCAAGAAGAGATGCTTTTCTTCTTACCATCGTCAGCCGCCGGCTGAGAAGAAGAGACATGAATAGGAATGATGTTTCTTTGCTTAATGCAAAAATAAAAAACAGAAAAACCCTAATCCAATATTTGCTCCATTAGTAGAGAGGAATGAACTTGCCCACCAAGTAAGTTTTCCGATCTTCAAATTAACTATATTCCATAAACGTCAAAGTCCCATTAACTTTCTACTGTATCTATGCTTGGTGGGCAAGACACAGTCGGTGCCAATCAAAATCACCACTCCAAACCGAACCAAACCACTTTGTTAAGCGTTTGCTGTTCAATTACATTTTATCACATTTGTATCAAAAGGAAAAGGAAAAAAACTTTTATTATTGAATAACCTAGCTTCTTTTGACTTGTAATTTACACCACGCCCAAACCCACGTGTCGATCTATAAATGGCGTAATTATATATATGAAAAAGGCCAACTCTTTTCATATTTTAGACACGGTGGATACATCAGAAAAGCAGAAACATGTGGCAATAAGTTTTTTATTAAAAAAAAAATTGACTTTTCATTTTCCTCTACATTTAAAAAATTAATAAATTAAAAATTTATTGGGCAGGAAATTAATATATAAATCATCTTTACAAATTCCTCTTTTTCTATCGTTTAATCCTCCATAATTATAATATCAACCTCCAACCCTCGATCATCTCTTTCATATTCCTTTATTTTAAGATAGAGCATGAAAGAATAAGCATATTTATAAAAGGTTTAACCTTTTCCGAATTTTGGACATGTTAGCACTCTGTTAACTAATTGTGGGGAATCAGAGTCCATTTCATATGGTCGTAAGTAAACAAAGAGAGTTATGAATAAAATGAGAGATATAATGTAAAAATATACATTTGAAAGTATGTCGCTAACCAAGTAAGTTAGATCTAAAACACAAGTTTTATTGTGTTAGAATTTATATTATTATATATCATATCAAAATATTAATCACAAATATATAACTATTTTATAACATTTTAAAAAATTATAACAACAAAAAAACCTACGCATACGCGCGAGTATTAGTCTAGTACATACGTTTATGCTACTCATGATTCTTATTTAAGACGTGCTAATTAAACTCTAGTCATATAACTTTAGACTTCTAACTTCTTTCCTATATATATATATAAACTTCGATTTAGTTCTTTAATTCATTTAGATGACCGCAAATTAAGATTTTGATGTTTCTCAGCTTGTAATGGCTGTTTTCGTTTAAAGATGTTTATAGCTTTAATTCTTTTGGGAGCTCGAAGACGAAAACTCTGTCTACTTTCTCTAGTCGTAAATGAAAATTCAATATATTTTAGGTGATTAACAGAAGCATGTACCGATTCTACAACAATGAATCAAATGGATTCGCCTACATGGGGCTTTGGTTTTGGGACAAGCAAATAGAGAGCGAGAGGTCTCAAGAGGAAAAGAAAATGATTTTTAGAAAGAAAAAAATGTAAATTTTAGAGGAATATATTATCCTATCTTTTCCTCATGAGCTAGTTGAGAAATTGTTTCTCTTTTCTCTCTAGTTAACCTTCTTTTCTGATTTTTGGCAAAATAAAATTGAAAATAAAGAAAGAAGAAGAAGATGAAATCCCTTCCTTATATTTGTGATTGGTGAAAAAAAAATTGCATTTAGAGTAAAAACTCATTGTTACTGAAAATGTACTTCAGTTTGTAGTAAACAAACCAGTCAAAGTCTAAATAGTGCTGCATGAATCACAAAACACTTTGTGATTGTCACTATTCGTAGAATAGCAAGTTCAATGATAAATGACTAGAAAAAAATTGTATGATTAATAGTTCTTTCATCTCTCTCTATTCAAAGTCTTAAGTTATTAACTTATTATTATAAATATTTTTGGTTGTCGCTCGCATTTGGTTGTAAAGCCGAATAAGAACTCTCGTTACATTGGTAAATCAAATTTCCTTTTTACCAAAAACATTGGTGTGGCAGGTGAATCAGACTCCGCCAGGCGCCAGAGGTCCGACACACTGAACGCCGGCGTTGTTGACGAGAAACGTCGATTTGACCTTTTTGACGCGTTCGTGAATCTAATACTAGACCGAGAAAATATAATGGATCTCTAATTTGCATAACCGTTCTTCTTTTCCCTCTTAAAACTTGTAGTGATATTTTAATATGATTTGAGCATGTACTAAATGGGTCTGAAAAGAAGAACTTTAGACTTATATCATAACGAAAAAATAAAGAGGTTTATCAAAATGCAACGTGGGATCAAGTAACGTGTAGCAAAACTAGGACATGTAAATCAAAATTTATGATCTTCTCCCACACAAAAAAAATGAATAGAGTATTTTCATTTGGTTGTAAAGTAATTATAAACCAAAAATATTTATAATAACGAAAAAACTAAAGAGGTTAACGTGTAACACAACTAGGACATGTAAATGAAAACCAGAACATATGAACATCTATTACAAATTTTATGATCTTCTCCCACAAAAGAAAATGAATAGAGTATTTTCATTTGGTTGGACAGTAATTAGAAACAAAAAATATTTATGAGACACATATATAAAGACTAACATAGTGTTACTTAAATGAAGGTTTACTGATCAAATCAAGGTTTACACATATGAATATTTGGAAAAAAAAAATTTACACATACATTAAATAACGGGAAAATGGTCAATAAAATACACAACTATCAGGTTTTTACCAAAAAAAAGTACAAATTCGTTAGTAAGGATTAAAAATGTTACAAGAATCTCTCTAATTATAGGCGTACGTACCTTTGAAGCAGCCCTTGTAGTAGAGAAGGACTGAAGATTGGTTTTCTTTGAATAAAGAATAATATAACGAATGAAGAAAACCCTAATGTGAATACCATAAATAGTCAATATCACGTTACATAAGGTATAACCAGAAAAATTACATAGGATGGTCAAATTAAAGTGTAAACAGAGATAAATTACCAAAGGGTTGATCTAATCGACCCGCTTTTGTTTTGGATCATAGAAAAAAATAGATAAATTTTGGGGCACCAGTAAAAAATAAATAGAAAGTATGGAAAAAATTGTAAAAAAAAAAAACAGATAGAAATTATGGCCAAAGGAAAAACAAATATGCAAATGGACAAAGTAAATAAATTAAGCAAATGACGAGGGAAGGAGTCTAACTCTAGCCTAGAGAAGTACCACCAAAAACAGTAACCAAATGATCTAATGGGTAAATAATGAACTAACTGCTTAGAGATACATTATCTTATGCAACACAAGATTTAATTTCTCTGAGCAAATGGTTATCAGGACAAGGGATCTATTAGTGAGGACCTATAAAGATAGCAATAAGAACTAAAGCGATCTATAAGCGAGGACCTATAACGAACGATAGCAAAAAAAAAAACTATGTACCTACCTAGTTAATGTAAGGGAGATCATAAAGCATCGCTTCCTTACAAAGACTCTATTTTCTCGAATATAAAATAGAGTCTTTTTCATTTGGTTAAAACAGTTGTGTCTGAGATTTAAACTATACCCACCCGAACCGAAATTCTTAGACCAATATAAACAAAATCCGAAAATCGAATTTTTTATGATCTTCTAAACAAGTTTTCTTTAACTGGGATTCGTTTTTGTCAACCTAAACAAGTTTGCCTACACTGTAGAAGGCTTATTATATAGGATTAACAGAAGCATGTACCGATCCTAATCACTGATAACAATAATATTTGCATGTTGAAAAAAAAAATAGACCTGTTTGATACCAACGAAAAGGTGAGAACCCTTCTGGAGTTAGCGCGACTAGGACAGGAATATCAGTCGCTAAAAGAGTATGATATCATCCTTAATTAACTCATGATTTTTCTATTCTAGTTTTTCTTTGCATGGAGTTCCTTTTCTGGTGATTACGTGTTCGCAATTCTAAATACGTGTGCTACGTACTGCCACTCTCTGTATTCCACAGTTTCCACTCCTTCAAATATTTTGTAATAGTTGCCAACAATGTAGAGAACCTGAAATGTTGATGATATATATAAGGTTAGCAGGGTTTGAGATGGTGGGGCTTGTTATTCTAGCAGCCGAGATAATGAAAGAACAACACAACTGAAGCTTCATTCTTCAGTGCGAACACTTCAAACTTTCAATTAGTCGTTAGGTTGGTTTAGTATTGATAATTTGTTTTTGATTGCGTTGTTGTTCAACAATATATCTTATAAGAACAGAATATTGAAACAGGCTTTTTATAGATTGTAGTTCTGGTTTTACAATAACTTGGGAATTTGATGATGGAGCCTTCTCTCACTCCCATTTAAAGAACCAGAAAACTCTTATAACTGTTATAGGTACTTAGTATAGCTGTAAATAGTAATAAGCCCACTGCTTCTGTCACATTCATCTTTATTCCTTTTGTAAAATCACTCTCATGGGATACTGCCATGGTTCGGTTTTCAAGCATTAACTTCAAGTTTAACCACTTGAAGATGACCCATCTCCTTCTCCAGCAAACTCTACCGTGTTGTACTCGTTCACGAACAACGGTACATCGGGATCAATATTAGAGGCCAAAGAGTAGAACATGGCTGGAGCGTTTTTCCCAAGCATGTCCTCGTAGTAGTTGATCCTGTTGATTGTCGTATTCTTTAAATCTTCAGGATCCGTTATCGTCTGATCCCAACTCGGTAGCCAAATCTGATTGTTCCACAAGACCGTATGTCCTTTCACTAGGATCTCGTTTTCCTCTGCAGGCTGCATCATTGAATCAGCCAATGTGTAGTCCTCTTGGCCTCTCACCACCTCATTTTTATACCATTTCATCTCATTGGTAAAAGAAGTTAACCTAAACCGCGACGTAAACCATTCTTTTTTAGCTATCACTTTCCAAGATTTTGTAGTTCATAGCACAGCCGAGGAGGAAAGATGGTTTGATCTGTTTTAGGGAAATCAACGATCCTTTTGCCACGGATTTGTTCTGAAAACTCACTTGAAATCTCACTTTTCTTCCCTTTTCAATGACTTGGTCTTGTTTTAGCCTCCATTGAGTTTTGTTGAACCGTTGCAACCTCACATTTTCTACTAATATCTCTGCGGCCGCTAAGTCAGTGCTCTGCGTCGCATAAATCCAATCATTAGCTCTCACAATCTACAAAGGAATACAAAGATAACTTGTCTACCTGGAAGAGAATGTTGACATGGACCGAGAAATCGACGGTTAAACCACCTTTGAGCAAAGACCAGCATCCTTTCTTCGCCATAACTTGACCTCCATCAACGTATTTTATGTCCTTTCCTCTAAAAGTCATTCTTACTCTTTTCTCATTCCCCATTCTTAACTTGATCCAAAATGGATCACACCAATTCAAGAACATCAAAATCTTAACTTACTTACACAAGAAACAACAAACAAACGTTTTCTTACCAGTGATGCTGTATATGTTCCCTTTCTCAAGATGAACTCTCTCTACTACGTTTTGGGTTTTTCCATTTTCCTTGATCTTCAATTCTTGGAATCCTTCTCGAGTATTGTTAGTTTTTGGAAGCTCCGTGAGGCACTTGCAATGATGTTAAATATATTAAAAAAATTGAATATATATATATTTGTACGTACCTCTGAGTTTAGAGGATGATCGTAGGAGAAAGGATCCATGCAAAGCCCTGAATCAAGAAGAAGAAGAAAAAGAGAGATAGGAAAAAACACAAAGTGGGAGTAGCCATTGTTAAATGTCTTCATCTTTTCTTGTGACAAACTCAAAAATACACGAAGAGATATCCCCTATATAAAGACTCTTGTGAGATTGCACTATTTTCTTATTTAATCTTTATTAAAAATGATATATAAATAACACACAAAAGTTAAATTGTATAGAGTTTTATTCTGGACCGTAAGTATGATTTTCAGTTTCCGTATCTTTATAGTATGTCAAATTATAAAACTCTTATATTCACTAGTTCTCGTCCCACAAGATGTGATAATGCGTTGGTCTGCCCGTGCCCTTCACTCCCAAATGACTACAAAGATAGAAATCAAACTCTTGTGGGTGTGTTATCACCGAGTCAACCACTGTTCCAGTCATGGTCAGGATCGCACCGGAACAGCCTCGTGTGGTGTCTTTTCTGGACCACGGCGAAACCTGATGCTCGGATTGTAACCTTGAGAAGGTATCGACTTGTAGAGCTCGGTCATGGATCCGTCAATCTTGGCGTTTATCTTGAGAGCCAAGTTGAAACAAAATAAAATCAAAACTTATTTTCCAATATAACTTTCACTTATCCTAGTCACAACTATTATTATTTACTAGGTCTTTTACCGTCTGTATAATTGATTATTTTTTTTAATAAAAATATTAGAAATATGATGTATCAATTTTATATTTATATACTAGCTATTTTATCCGTTTTTATGTTTTTTTAAAAAAGATTTATAAATTTTCTAATTTTCAATTCTTTTAAAATGTTTATTGATACAAAATGTTTTACAATTTTTATATCTTTACCGAGTACATTGTCACTGCAAAATATGTGTTTTAAATAAGCTTGCGATTTCGGGTGATCGGGTCGGAAAATTTTATATCAATATAGGAAAATTTTCAATTATACATTTTCTATCAAATTATTAATAGAAACATATACATATATTAATAGAAACATAGATATTACAATTTTAAAATTTGGAAATTTTTTTGAATTGTTAACAATGTGGATTTATATATTCTGTTGAGAGAGAGAGAGTTTCCAACATCACTTGGTTTTCCAAATGAATATATAGTGGGCTTGTTGTTGTTTCAGTATGAGCCAATGACTCAATGGGCTTATTTTTACCTAATAAAGCCCTTTAAGTCACCAATAAAAGTGATTATCATCTGATTGGAGTGTGACGTAATCTAACGGCTACTAATCCATCATTCTTCGGTCAAATACAAAATCTGACGTAAGCTAATCCAACGGTTTAGAAACAATTGAATCTAACGGTTGTAAATTAAAGGATTCCCGAAATATGTATGCACAGCTTTTCTGTTCCTCCTCCTTCCATTTGTAGTAAAACTGTCTCTTCAATAGGACTGGTCATTTCTTGCTTTTTCTTCAATTTTTTCATTTTTTTCACTTGTCTCTCTGTCTCATGTATTTCGATTTTACAATAACATCTCTGATTATAAATAAAGGAATGTAACGAAAAATCTAACGGCTACAGATTACAGAGCCAGCTGGATTCGGTCAAATAGTAAAACAAATGACGTAGTATGATTCACTTTTGAGTGACACACTGACTCCCTCCATCTCCACTAAAAGTTATATTTTCTTTTCAAAATTTGTATACAAAACTCTTAACGGAAAGAAAAGGAACTAAGCTTATCTGCTTTTTGGTTTAATTTCCTTCAACCTCTAAAACTCAGATCTTCACAGCAGTAGAAGGCTTTTTTGTGTGTGTGTGTATGTTCATAAGCTTCTCTTGCCATTTTCGCTTGATTCCACTTTTAGCTAGTCATATAAGTGCTTCGTCTCCAAATCCGTCTGGGTAAAATATTTGTTTAATTCAGCTTTGAATTTTCACACCGTTGTTATCATCTGACTACTACAGGTAAACTCGCAATGGAATCGGAAACTGAAGACCAGTGTCGAGAAAGGTTTGTTTTTCATTTTTCCCTTTCTCTAGATGTTTAGAAAAATTTCCATGACCGATTGTTTACTGATTTATATGACTATACTTAGGGTTCCGGGATCTGATTTTGTGGGGATAGCTGGAAAGAAAAAGCTGGAAATGAGTAAACTTGTAGACGACATTCACGATGAGATCTTAGGAGCGGAGCAGAAGTTGGAACTGAAGAGAAGGTCTCTAGAGGAAAAGGAAAAGAAAATTGAGGAAAGAGAGAAAGAGCTTGACGTGAAGGAGAGGGAGTTGGAAGAAGGATTGAAACAAGCTGATACTTGTAAAGAGGAGCAGAAAGCAAAAGCTGAGGAGTTGGAACTGAAGAGAAAGTCTCTAGAGGAAAAAGAAAAGAAGCTTAAAGAAAGGGAGGAAGAGCTTGCCGTGAAGCAGAGGGAGTTGGAAGAGCGATTGATACAAGGTGATGATACTTGTAAGAGATCAAGGGTGAATTTGTTGGAAGAAGAGACTAGTCATGCGGAGTCTCTTGCCCGTCGTGCAAAAAAGCAGAAATCACACAGCCATGATGACGCTGACGCAAACGAGGAAAGAGTATGTTCTTTTGACGAAGAGAGAGTGATGAGGAGGAAGCTGAACAGTTGAACTGTGTTGATCCAGAGTTTCATGACTTCAAAGTGACAATGAGCTCTTTCGCGGTTGGTGCAGTTTGGGCACTCTACGATGATATAGATGACATGCCTCGGTTGTATGCTAAGATCGAGAGTATTCACAAGTCTCCGGCGAGTCGTCTTGAAGTGACATGGCTTGAATCTGGAGATGAAGGATCAGTTTCTGTTGCTTGCGGGAGGTTCGAATACGGGGAAACACAAACCTTGAAAGGCCACTTGGCGTTTTCTCATGAGATGCAGCCTATCACACAATGCACGGACTTCATCACTCTGAATCCAATGAAAGGTGAAACGTGGGCTCTTTTCAGAGACTGGAGCAATAACCCGGAACAGCACAAGCCTCCGTACAAGTACGACTTTGTGCAAGTGGTGCTTGGCTTTGACGATAGTGTAGGTGTTGGAGTGACCTATCTAGGGAAGGTTGATGGATTTGTATCTGTCTTTGAACACGCTCTTCAGCGTGGTATTATCTCACGCGTGATCCCACCGGAGGAGATGCGTAGATTCTCTCACAGAGTGCCCTCAGTTAAACTGACTGGAGAGGAGAAAGAAGGAGTTCCCGCTGGTTCTTTCGAGCTAGACACTGCTGCTATTCCGGTTGAGGTTGAGGAAGAAGTCAATTCGGAAAGACAGAGCTCCGTCGCCGCCGTCGTTGTGCCCCCCGTGAGAAGAAGCCGCCGAGAATCCATTCCGACCCGACGCCTTCTCCATCACATCGCTTCTGCTCGAGCTGTTAAACATTAACGTGTTGTTTTGTATTGTGATAAAGATCAAGATAAGTCTACAAATTGGAAGTGTTGTCATCTGGACCTGTCCTGTGTTTGTCTTTTGAATGTTGGGTTTCTTATTGTATTGCAGTACTATTGTTGAAATTTATGGCAAAACTGCTGGCAAACAAAGTGGTAACAAATGCTATGAATGTGAAAAAGAATTTGTCTTTGGTTACAGAGTGAATTAAGCCTCATCTCTTATATCATTTTTGCTATTGTATAAGGAATGAATACAACAATACATGTATCATCTTCTCTCTAACCATAAACACACCAAATTAAAGTAGTGATTAATCTGATACAGGACAAAATTAAGCTCATACCTCAAAGCAGCCATTAGAGAAAGCTCGTCCTTTTCAAGACAGTGGAAATGTGTAGGATTGAGATAGCGGATGAAATGCAAACCAACACGTAGCGTGCCACATCCGATTTCTAGGACACGAAAGTTTGGTTTAGGATTGGCTGATTCAGCCAAGAACTCAAATACATCACCGTAGTTGCTGTGATGCTGCTCAACTAGTAACTCACCAGGGCATGGAAGAGCTGTGTGGTTGTTTGCTTCATCTCCTTCGTACCTGAATTTTTCAAGAGAGTGGAATTAGAAAAGTAATGGACCAAAACAGAGAAAAGCTCGAGTCTTTAGATTCTAAGACAGAACACTGAAAATGGGAGAGCAATGACAGTGACTGAGGGGTGTCCTGGATTTCTCCATGGATTTCCCATTCATCCTCACATATTTTACCTCCAACCTAACCTCTCTTCAGTCCAAAGATTGACTCCTTCTCTTGGTAAACACCCCGAAGAAAAGTCTTGAAAACTATCTTCATCTGACATTTTCTTTCTTTTTGTTTGATTTTGAATGGTTTAGAACCTGAAATAGTAGAAGACGCAAAGCTGTATTTGTAGAGAACATGCAAACTCTCTCTGTTCACGACATAGCATTGATTAATGATGAAAACGCATATTAGCATTGATTAGTGATGATTTATATCGAATGCCAAAATATTGGAGTATTATTTTATTATTCACCGATCCAACCGTGAAAAGTTATGTCTCTCTCCTCCACCTCACCGAAGGACGTTCAGCTATTTTTCTCTTTGTTCCCGATAACGCTATTCGTAGATCAAAAATTCAATATATTTAAGGTGATTAAGAGAAGCATGTACCGATCCTAATCATTAATAATAGCAATAATGTTGCAAGGAACAAAATGTAATAAAGCTCCTCTAGCAAAAACTCCAAAACATTACTTAAACACGGAATCACATTATATCTTCAAAGTTCTGCGGCTATGGATTCAACAGATATGTGATCAGACGGAATCAACGTCATTGGCTTTCCTCTGCTCCATCACATCAACATTTACATCCTCCTCGTCTCCCTGGAAAAACATACACAAACACAGCATTCTCAGCACACAACATGATATGTGAGGATCATCATCTTCATCAAAATCACAGAAATTATAATGCTCACCTGAAAATGGCCATCTCTGAAAGGTGGTGGCGGAGGAAGAGATTTGAGAGGAGAGTCTTTGGCTGCTTGAGGATTCTCTTCATCATGTTCTGCAACTCTAGACATTACCTGCAGCACCGTTAACCACGTAACAAAGTCTCTATTATCACTTTCTTTTTGTTCCAACAAACACATCTTCATTGTGAAAGATTGAGCTTTAAAGTGAACACCGATTCTGCAGAAGAAGAAGATGTAATACCTTATTAGTCGATGAGGTGCCAGAAGAAAACCTTGTTCTTTTCCAATTGTCTTCCCTTGATGAGAACTTGCTAATTGTGTCTTCATCGTTTCGCCCTCCACTTTCTTCTTCAGAAAATGATTTCGAAGGAACCGTATTCCAACGGGAATGTCTCTTCGCCTTCTCTTCTTCACCTCTTCCTATCAAGGCTGAAACAGATGTAAAACGTTCATCGTGTGGTCTAATGAACTTAACATCAGCAGAGATATAAAGGGTGTAGATTAGTTTACCATCTTCAACAGGCTCTTTGGTAGTATATTGATCCACATAATGCCTTTTCCTGGAGAGTGAAGAAGTATTATGCAACTCATTCTGCGAATCAGAAGCAATCCTCAGATTCCGGCCATTGTTATTCTCTTCATCGCTCACAATATCGACGTCTGCGTCCCTGACATTGTCTTCATTTGCAAGAAGATATGTACTGAGTTGGTTTCCCAACTTCTGAAGACGAGCTTGTGACCTACAGATTTGACGACAAAGCATCGGTTCATGAATGATATTTTTGCATGCTTATATAAAAAGCAACCAGAAAAGGGAAAGTGCCCTGCCTTTTTAGATCATCTTGTGCCCGCAAGAAACGGTTATATTCTTTCACAAATTTCTTCGTGCTTGAAGTAATCCTGACATACAAAAGGATTGAACAACAAGAATCACCAGAAGATCAAGTAAGATTGTACCAAATCACATTACTGGAATTAGTTTCAAGCAAACATGAAGGAGGAAACAGTCATTACCTCTTACACTCATCTTTCTCTCTATCCAACTGGGTCTCAAGCTCCTCGACCCTACAAGTAAGAATGTTTGCTTCCTGTGCCTTCCTTTCGACGGAAGCCTTTGAAGAAAAGTAATAACACCAATCACAATAGTCAAGTTAACTCCTACGTATAATGCAATCAAATGAACTGCGGAATGTGGAGAAGTTTACCTCCAATCGTAGTTTGTCATCAGTAAGAATCTTAACATCCATCTCCACATCTTTTAACTGCATATAGTCCCAGAGGAAAGGTTAGAGTAATGACGACACTTACGCTGAAAATAGAACCACATCCTCAACTAACACCCAATCAAGAAAATCAAAGGCTCAAACCTGCTCTTCCAGAACATTATTGTAACCCACAAACTTGTTTCTTTCATCTTTTTCCCTGACTTCAATTCTATTCCCCACTTTCAAACCACCACCAGCATAATCACGCCGCTCATCATATCTGCGGTTCTCTCTGAAGTCTTCATCTCTGTGAAAATAAGCCATATAAAGCCACAGTTTTTAAAGCATGGAGAAACCAACAAATTACAGCAGCAGAGCCGAGCAAAGAAGAAGGCATACCTTCGCCTCTCAAATGGCCTGGGATTTTCATGTCCTGCATATTTGGATTCCCAACGGTAACAATCAGAAGAAATAAATCCAGAGCGAGAAGTTGACAGGTTTTTTGTGAATAGGCCTAACCAACAATCAACAGAACTCCAAGAACCCAAAAGCCTCAGATCTTACCATTAAATCTTTGTACCCTTCTTCCACCTCTGTCCAAAGAAGGTCTCCGCTCAGGAGAAAACTGTCTACCAAGTTTATCTCTCAAGTCACTATCCAGATTGTGACGTCTGCCTGCAGAGTAAAACGAAACAGACTTTGACGTCAAGCACACTTGTGTGACAAAGATGTGAACCAAAACAACCAGAATCATACCAGTCAGCAACACTTGCAAGATCACAGAAGAAAAAAGTAATGATGCTTACTTGCCAGTTCAAAGAGACCACAAAAATATAATCCTCTTCTTACCAGCAGTTGGAGAAAACCCACAATAGAGCACTAAATGAAGTCACTGTAAAATAATAGGCTGACATAGGGACATTGCTTCACATATCATGTAGGACGAGAGAAAATAAAAACCAATCTTGGAGATCCATTTAATCACACACAATCATAATCCACCAAAATATGAAGTTCAATTCCTTCTGATAAAAAACCACCCCATGAACTGAATATCTCTTGATCTTAGAAACTGCTTGTGAGACGATTGAAGATATAACAATCATGGGAATATCAGAATAACCAGTAGCATGAAAATGGCACAAGTCATAACAATATAAGTCCTATGAACAGCCATTGATTTGCCACCAAATCTTGGGAGTCTGAAATCTGAATACCATATGGTTGTGGAAGAATAAACACCCCGCAAAAACCCATTGAAGAATAAGCTCTCAATAGCAACAAGAAAACCAATATACATTTCAGCACCAAAGACCAGCAGATTCCACTCCGGAGTAAAAACAATACTAAGCTTGTTTTCTGTAAATGGAACAACAGTCCATATTCCCGAATGATTCGTAAACTATACAGAGATAGCCAATTTCAACCACAAATACTTGACAGAATCATCCAAACATGAAAAGTCCAGGAAAAGCCAAGAGTAAAGAGACCTAATCAAAGTGAGGACTTTTCCATTCTCTTCCAATCAAAAGAGAAGTACTCATAACTTCATGGATCGTTCCATCACCAACAAACTAAAAAATACCTGATAATGAAATCAAAATCCTGCTCAAATTACCTGTGAAGGAAGAAGAATCCCCAGGACGACGGAGCTCAGCAGTTCCATGAGCAAAACTGCAATTCGGCCGAGAACAGTTACCGCTCTTCTTGTACAGAAGGCATAGCTTCGTCTTATACATACTCGACCCAGACATGATTCAACCAATTACGATCGAGAGACTTCAGATCAAAACTCAAAACCCAAAAGTCAAGCAACCTCCATAAGCAGAAATTTCAACATCGCCGTCTCGTTCCTACACAAAAACCAGAACCAGAAACAAATTGGATTCCTGGAAATTTCGGAAACCCATATAGGAGAGAGAGAGAGAGAGCATGAAGACGATTTCGAGCTAACACGAAGAGCCTGAGAAAATCGGAAACCTGGTTATAAGAGGTGTGTCTTCTATATCGGTTTTTAAAATCTCTGAAGGCGTACTTTGTTCCTCTTCTAGGAGAAAACCAGCCGGAAAAACAAGTCGGACGGAAGTGAAATCACCGGGAAATCAAAACAATTAGGGGTTGGATGCTTAAGTATCGGATTTATATTTTTTCTCTTTTACCGTATGGTTTTGTAAACAGAGAAATGTAAAGATTGTTTTTGTTAACATCAAAATCAACGACCCTTTATTTAATGCTAGCTTATGTGGAAATTTTTTTTGTATCCGACAGGTGGATGGTGTTACTATTTACTGTATTAAGAAAAAATGTAAGAAACTTAACAAACAGTGAATTCATCAAGATTTGAAATTTATAAAATCATTACAAAGATCTTATTAATCATGATTTACTTCCATATAAATCCAGTTTCCTACAGTAATCCACCAATCATTTGTGTTTTAATCCTATCTTCATCTTGGGAAAATCATACTACAATGCAGCATAATAAGTTAAGAATTGGAAATTGAGGATAATGTGACAATATTTTGGGATAGTAGTACATAGTCCTTATAACTCTAATTTATAAGTTTGGATTGAATCTTTTTATAACTTTGATGTTTGGAAAATCATACGACCATCTGTCTAGTTATAAAAAGTTTAAAAAATTGCTTTTGAAAGTTTTTTTTGGGGCAAAAATCTTCCACTATTTTCTTGCACACTTGGTATTAACAATCTATAAACGGGTTTATCTCTGCTTAATGAAGATCAAACATGTATTGAACGTAAAGATTATTAAACAGGTTCAAAAACAAGTTCAGTGAACGATTTAGGAGTATCATCTCGGTTTCTCTATATTGTCTTTATGCCAAGCTCTCGATTCAATTCAATAATTTAACAGAGACGTAGTAACGTCAAATACAAACTCCATTTAGGTTTCTTAACAACAACGATGTTAGGTAAGCTCGTGTTCAACATGAAAAAAGCTCAAACATTTCAGTGAATGATTTGGGATATTAGTAGGACTATCAGTTTCTGTATTGTCTTTATAACATGCTCTCGATTACTTTCAATGTAATATCAATTCTGATAAGAAAGCTCGTTTTTAAGCAACAAAATGTAAATGAAGAAAGCTCGTGGCTGCAATATAATCAAACGAGGTTGTAAAATTCCATGATTCATCATTCATAGATAGTACAAGGTATTTTAAAAAAATAAAAATGAACAACGACACATCAACTTCTTCTACTGAATCTCTTTTACTGGTCAGTCCGCGATCACCTGAAAAGATGTCTAAAGGAAACAAAAACTAAGCTAGATGAAGTGATTTTAATTCAGAGCCATGCCTGGTCATATTCGAAAATTATCCAACTCAAAATCCGTTCAAATTATAAGAAAATAGATTACAAATCTCTAATCTAGTAATAGAACATAACATCTCCCAAAACCAACATGAATCTATAAAGTCACAAGACAGGCAACATGAAACCACAAATAAGAACAGCAAGTAAACAAAACCACAACTTTGTGAAACATGTACGAGGCATTTCCAGGATCAAATAACATGGAAAAAAGACAGATGATCAGGATATACCACAACGTAGTCTTGCGTCAATGCCATTATACCTGAAGGAACAGATTTAATCCCCAGAATTGGTAATGGACGCTTTCGTCAGCATACACAATATCAATTATCATCAAAACAGACAAAAAAAAATCATAATGCTCAGTGGAAGGAGAAGTCGTTTAATTAGGAGAGCTCACGGCAAAACAATTTGCATTGTCTTGTCCACTGCCCTTCACGCACCTTCGTGCTATTTTATCATCATCGCATCAAATAATCACCAAAAACAATTACCGAAAACAAAACAAAACAAAAACCTCAAAACTGAAATCGATGAATAAGAAAAACAAGGCCTCAGTGTGTGTAACAATCAGATCATTGATTCCGAAAAACCTCACTGAAATCCGCTAAGATAATTGTTCTATCCTCATAGGCCAAACATCTAACTATCAGAAAAACAAAAAACGAGCTAAACAAAACTATAATCATGAAGGTGGGCGTAAAGAGATACTCAGACAGCCAAGGGTTGTTTCTTCAAATTCTGGGAGAAGAGCCCGGATCTGAAACTCTAGTCCACGAAATATTCGTATCATCACCATATTCTTTTACGCCCCCACCCCAAAAAAAAAATCGAAAAACGAATCAAACACTTTTTAATAAAACCGTAAACACTAGCAGAAGGTAAAGAGAAGAGAAGAAGAGAGGATGGTTTTCATAGGCAAGAGAAGACGAAGCATATATATACCCACACGGACGCTCTCGTATTAGCTTTGGGAATTAGGGTTTTCCCTATTGACTAGCGGCTACAGGCATCTCCAAAATAGCCCAATAGTATAAACCGGCCCTTTTATTATGGCCCAATGTAAGCCCACACATTAATTACTAGAGCAACCCGAAAATGAAAATGAAAATGAAAATGAAAATGAAAAAAAGGAAAAGAAAATTGAATGGAAGTAATTTACTTGACCTGTTTTAGGTGTAGTGTGTGGATCCTGAAGTTTCAACAAGATAATTGAGGGGGTAGGTATGTAGTACATAGTACATACCCTTTTCCAGCAAATGGTTTCTGTTCAAAGTGTTATTGAATCATCATCACACAACCATAATCCATGTTATTGACGAAAAAAAAAATGAGAAAGATAAAAAAAAAAAAAAAATGAGAAAGATAGTTATAAATCCTCAAGACGATATCATCAATCACTCATCAGGTAAATATCATAGACTAATAAGCAACCACAACGCCACAACCGTGTCATCGAACACTACAGTCTACAGATGCAGAAAATTTACATGAACGATCTCCGATGAGCATTAAGACTCCTGATACGGTCGTCTCCTTCAAAGAAAATATTATATTTGCATTAATAACGATAGAGTGAACTAAACATTTATCGCGTGTAGCATACTATATTCGACCAATCAGAACCTAGATAAAATAACGATAGAGTGAACTACACTGTTTTTCTAAATAGTAAAAGGTATAAATGCTTGGGTTTTTGTTATTTAGAAAAACAGTGTAGTTAACGTTTATAATAAATGCTGATATCAGAAGACTATAATGTCCAATGTAATAATTAGTTCTTCAAAAAAATTTATCAATCCTTTGTAATAGTATTGAGAAGCATCTTGAAGAACTAATTTTTTCTTATAAATTTGACAGTACTATTGTTTTATTTATTTGTTGGCAATATTCACCATTCACCAATTTATCTTTAATAAAGACATTAATGTGGTCCTTTTTGGGTGAGCAACATTAATTATTACGTTTAGTATTAGTTTATGGTTCTGCAGAAATATTAAGTTTTTTTTTTGGTTCAGCAATAGTATTAACTATTTTACCTTTCATAGGTCGGCAAAATTAACTATTACTCCTCCATAGTAATTATTCAGATATCCTCCATTTTTGTCGGCAGACGTTACTATTTAAGTTAAGATCTTCGCTGATGTTTGGGGAGCAATATAGAGACCAAGCACAAAAGAGGCAACAAATAGATAGAATAAATAAAATAAATAACAAAAAATGAAATTCGAGCTCGTCTTTGTCCCGTTCCCTGGAATCGGTCATCTCAGGTCAGCAGTGGAGATCGCGAAGCTACTAGTGAAGCGTGACGACCGTCTCTCCATCTCCATTCTCCTCCTCCCCTCCGTTCCCGGCGGCGAAAACGTTTCTTCCTCTTACCTAACATCCCTCTCCGAAACATCCAACAACCGCCTCCGCTACCAAATCATCTCCGACGAAAACCAACAAACCGCCGAGCCGACGAGGATCGACATCCACATCAAGAACCAAGTGCCAAAGGTGAGAAGCGCCGTCGCGAAACTCGTCGACGACCACTCGAAGCTACCGGACTCGCCGCGACTCGCTGGTTTCATCGTCGATTTGTTCTGCACGTTGATGACCGACGTCGCGAACGAGTTTCGCGTTCCGAGTTATCTGTTTTACACCTCGAGCGCGGGGCTTCTCGGGCTCGGGTTTCACGTTCAGACGTTGTACGATGAGAAGAAATACAATGTGAGTGAGTCAGATTACGAAGACTCGGACGCTGAGTTAACCGTTCCGAGTTTGACTCGTCCTTATCCGGTTAAATGTCTTCCTCACGGTTTAGCGTCGAAAGAGTGGCTCCCGATTTTGACCAACCAAGCAAGAAAATACAGAGAGATGAAGGGCATTTTGGTAAATACGGTAGCTGAGCTCGAGCCTTACACGTTGAAAGTTCTCAACGGCGGTGATACGCCTCCGGTTTACCCGGTAGGACCGCTTTTGGAGCTCGGAAACCAAACCGGAGATTCAAAAGAAGAGAAGCAATCGGAGGTTTTGGATTGGCTTGACCAGCAGCCGCCGAAATCGGTTGTGTTCCTCTGCTTCGGGAGCTTGGGAGGTTTTACGGAGGAGCAAGCGAGAGAGATCGCCGTCGCGCTGGAGAGAAGCGGTCACCGTTTCGTCTGGTCTATCCGCCGCGCATCTCCTCCCGGAGAATTTGAGAATCTGAAGGAGGTTCTACCGGAAGGATTCTTCGATCGGACGGAAGAGAGAGGGAGAGTGCTCGGATGGGCTCCGCAGATCGCGGTGTTGTCGAAGCCGGCGGTTGGAGGTTTCGTCACTCATTGCGGGTGGAATTCGACGCTGGAGAGTCTTTGGTTCGGTGTTCCGACGGCGGCGTGGCCGTTGTACTCGGAGCAGAAATTCAACGCGTTTGAGATGGTGAACGAGCTTGAACTGGCGGTGGAGATAAGGAGGTATTGGCGCAACGATCGTACGGGGGTTGTGACGGCGGAGGAGATTGAGAGAGCGATCAAGTCACTGATGGAGCAGGATTGTGAGGTGAGGAAGAGAGTGAAGGAGATGAGCGAGAAATGCCACGTGGCGGTAATGGACGTGGGATCTTCTCAGACAGCTTTGAAGAAATTTATTGATAATGTGTTTGAGAATATTGGTAACGCTCTTTGAATGAATTGGTAGGACCAAAGTTATGGCCCTTTTTATATATTCGCATGTCTATCTCGTGTGCGCTGTAACCTTCGGTTTGTTGTGAGAAATTATTCGAAAATAATAATAATCTTTATGGAGGTTTTGATTACGACCAAAACATATAGTACACTGTAGTAATCTTGGAATTGAAATCTCATCTGCATTTCCAAATCTCACATTGTCGTGCATGTATTTATTTCAGTGTCCCCTCACAAACGCAAAACACTAAGCTATATCTCAAATCAATTCCACCTCAGTTTTCTCGGAGAATGGACTCTTCTTTTTTCAGATCATTTTTCTCTTCAGGAGTTCAGGTACTCTCCTCCATTTTTCCCAAACTATACAAGAGACTATTTTGGCCATACTATGTTCCCCTTTGTAGCTGCTATATCTCATGTGCTACAAATAATGCTAGAAACTATAACCATGCCATTAACGGAGATGTTGTGTTGTGTCATGGACACGTGACATGTTCCATTTACCATTTGGCTTTGCCAAACTGGAGTGAAGCATTCCAATACTAAAGCCAGTGAGTTTTACTTCATAACAAACATTTACTCATTTACTCTCATCAATGATCAATCTATCTTACTTCTCATACATATAATTTGAATGCAAGTATATTGGTAAAACCGTAAAAGCTTATATTCGTCTCCAAGACAATTACTTAACCAAATCAAATCTCTATAAGTTATTATGCTCATACTGAACATGTGCCGGTTCTACACAACAGACCTAGCTATGATATAGTTCTCATTTCTCTTATGTCAATATCCAATGGGCCCAAATTTGCTGAAGCCAACAAACAGAGCAAACTGATTTAAGCTTCTTTGACATTTCTTTCTAATCAGCTTTATTGTTTGGAGCATTCAGACAAAAAAAAAAAAAAACAGAGAAAAAAAAAAAGAAAAGAGAAAAGAAGGAGAAACATGAAATTCGAGCTTGTCTTCATACCATATCCAGGAATCGGACATATCAGATCAACAGTCGAGATTTCGAAGCTACTCATCGACCAAGAAAACCGCCTCTCTATCTCCCTACTCATCCTCCCTTCAATCTCCGGAAATGAAACCGGTGCTTCAGATTACATCGCAGCCCTCTCCGCCGCATCCAACGACCGTCTCCGCTACGTAATCATCTCCGACGGAGATCAACCAACGGCTGAGCCTACGACGCATGACGTCCATATCAAGAATCAAATACCAAAGGTGAGACGCGCCGTTTCCAAACTCGTCCACGACTACTCGACGCTACCAAACTCCCCTACGATCGTCGGATTCGTCCTCGACATGTTCTGCACCTCCATGATCGACGTGGCGAACGAGTTCGGTGTTCCGAGTTACATGTTTTACACCTCCAACGCCGGGATCCTCGCGCTCGGGTTTCATGTTCAGATGCTTTACGACGAGAAGAGATACGATGTGAGAGAAAGCGACTTCGAAGACTCGGAAGCTGAGTTGATCGTACCGAGTCTGACTCGTCCTTATCCGGTTAAATGCCTTCCTCACGGCCTTGCCTCGGAGCAATGGCTCGCGGTCTACGTGAACCAAGCGAGAAGGTTCAGAGAGATGAAGGGTATTTTGGTAAATACTGTCGCTGACTTGGAGCCTTACGTGTTGGAGACTCTAACGAGTGGTGGTGATACGCCTCATGTTTATCCGGTGGGACCGTTGTTGGATCAAGTTGGTGATTGTGAGGAGAAGAAGCAATCGGAGATTTTGGAATGGCTTGACCAGCAACCGGCTAAATCGGTGGTGTTCCTCTGTTTCGGGAGCATGGGAGGGTTTCGTGAGGAGCAAGTAAGAGAGATCGCCGTCGCGCTTGATCGAAGCGGTTACCGTTTCGTGTGGTCTCTCCGCCGCGCGCCTTCGAATATAATGAAGGAAGCTCCTGGAGAATTCACGAATCTGGAGGAGATTCTCCCGGAAGGATTCTTTGATCGGACCAAGGAGAGAGGGAAAGTGATCGGATGGGCCCCACAGGTTGCCGTGCTGGAGAAGCCGGCGATTGGAGGCTTCGTCACTCACTGCGGGTGGAATTCGATGCTGGAGAGTTTGTGGTTCGGTGTTCCGACGGCGGCGTGGCCGTTATACGCGGAGCAGAAATACAACGCGTTTGTGATGGTGGAGGAGCTTGGACTGGCGGTGGAGATTAAGAGGTATTGGAGAGGCGATCATTTGGGCGGGACGCCGACGGACTTGGTGACGGCGGAGGAGATTGAAAGAGCGATCAGGTCACTGATGGAGCAAGATAGTGACGTGAGGAAGAGAGTGAAGGAGATGAGCGAGAAATGCCACGTGGCGGTAATGGACGGTGGATCTTCGCGGATTGCTTTGCGAAAATTTGTTCAAGACGTTGTGAAGAATATTCTTTCACCGGATATTGTGTAGACTTTGTGGTTATTACAAAGTCCAAAGAGTAATTAATACTCGAACTCATGATAGTTCGGAGGGATTGTGGTGATACTGAGGTGATGATTGGTTCTCCCGCTACCACCCGCAAACGCAGCGTTTGCGGTTCGTAGCGGTTCTTAGCGTTTTATAACAATCACGACAACCGCTTTCAACCGCTCTATACCACTCTGTACCGCTCTATATCGCTGGAAATCAAAAGCTCCTTTCCGCAAGCGTTTGCGGTTGCGGGCGGTTGCGGTTTGAAAAAAAAAAAAAAAACATAATATCTCCAAATTTGGAATAAGGGTATATTTTTTTGAAAAATACCATAATTATGTTTAAAAATTTCGAAAATACCCTAATTTTTTCTGTTTTGAAAAATACACTTTTAAAATGTAAAAAGTCTGTTTTGACGTGATTTAAACAAAAAATAATAAATAATTACAAATTAAAAACGAAAATTTAAAAAAAAATAAATTAATAAGTTTTTTTTCAAATAAATATAGTATATGTTAAATTGAAACAAATTTTAATATTTTGGACTTTATATAAACAACTTAACCTCATACACATTCCAACCAAATGAAACTTTAAATAAATTAAAACTTTACATATTTTAAAGTTTATAAATTATTAAAAATTTAAAAGTGGAGAAATATATCTTTCATTTTTAATGTTTATCTTTTGAAAAATTTAAATATTTTTGAAACTTTATAAACAACTTTAATCTCACCCCATTTAAACTTTATATAAATAATCTTATATTTTTATTAAATTTTTAAAAAAAAATCTAAACAGGTAATTAGGATGGTTTAGTAAAAATGATACAAAATTATTATCAAATATTAATATTTTATATTTCTTATTTGAATTTCGTTTTTATTAAATTAGGTTCAAATTAAATAATCATTTTACATATAAAAAGTGTATTTTTCAAAACCAAAAAAAAAGGGTAGTTTTCAAATTAAAAATTCATCAAAGAAATATATTTAAAAAAAAATTATTAATAATGGTTATAAATGTTTTGAATAATTATATATTATTTTATTTTAGTAACTTTTGGTTAAACCGCTCTTGCACCCGCTGGCTAACCAGTCAAAAATATCCCGCAAACGCAACCGCTATGAATTGCTATACCAGTCGTACAAACAGCTTTTAATCGCAAACTCCCGCTTCCGCAAACTCCCGCAACCGCAAACTCCCGCAACCGCAACCGCAGCGTTTAAACCAGTCAGGCCCTGAGATGCATTTGAAAAAGGAGGCCAACGAACTATATAGTAGTATAGGATTTATGTCAAAGTTAAGTATTCACAATGTAATGTTTTCGTCTCTCAAGATAAGTGACAAGTAGGAGTAAAATTAAAATGCATGTGAATCATCCAAATAAGACTTGAATGTTACAACGAAAGTCATGTATACTTCTTGGTCTTCCAGAAGATTTTGTCACTTGTTGATCTTCCCGAATAGATAAATATATGTTTTACTTACATTTTAATTTGATTACAGAAATGATATGATATGCAACTAAATAATATTTTCATAATTACTTTTTTTAAAGAGAATCATATATATATATATGGCAAAATACCTGAATATATTTTATGTTTCAAGTGAATTTTTTTTATTTCTATTTCCTCACTTTTGTCATCATCATGTTGATAGATTTTAGATGAGTCATTCATACAATCCATGAAAACTTTAGCTGGCGAAAACAAAAATTACTTTTTAGATAACTTAATTTGAAAGAAATTTGTCAAAAAAGAAAGAAAAGAAAACATGCCTACAAATGGATAGAAACGGGCAAACGGCTATCATTCAGACCACAAAACAGTGCATGTCTCTTACTACATAACTTATTTAATACCTCCTCGGCGTTATCGCCTCAATTCAGACAAAGCAGAAAAGAAAAGAAAAAAAACTAGAAGACATGAAATCTCATCTTGTGTTCATACCGTTTTCTGGAATCAGTCATCTCAGATCAGCAGTCGAGATGGCGAAGCTACTAGTGGACCAAGACGACCGCCTCTCAGTCACCGTGATCATCCTTCCTTCCCGTTTCGGAGACGAAACCGATTCTTCCGCCTACGTGGCAGCACTCTCCGTCGCACCCAACGACCGCCTACGTTACGAAATCATCCCCGGTGGAGATCAACAAAACGCGGAGCCGACTTGGATCGACATCCATATCGAGAATCAGAAGCAAAAGGTGAGACGCGCCGTTGCGAAACTCGACTCGTCGACTCTCGCCGGATTCATCGTCGACATGTTTTGCACATCGATGATTGACGTGGCGAACGAGTTAGGGGTTCCGAGTTATCTCTTCTACACATCCAACTCCGGTGCTCTCGCACTCGCATTTCACGTTCAGAAAATGTACGATGAGAAGAAGTATGACGTCGGTGAGTTGGATCTGGATAACTCGGAAGATGAGCTTGTCGTTCCCTTCTTGAGTCGTCCTTATCCGGTGAAGTGCCTTCCTCGCCTTATGCTATCGAAAGAGTGGTTACCGATCTTTGTAAACCAATCAAGAAGATTTAGAGAGATGAAGGGCATTTTGGTTAATACTGTCGCTGAGCTTGAACCTTATGTATTGGAGTCTCTCTCAAGTGGTGGTCTTGACACTCCTCCTGTTTATCCAGTTGGACCACTTGTGCACCTCGAGAACCAAGTTGATGATTCCAAGGACGAGACAAAATCGGAGATTTTGAAATGGTTGGAGGAGCAACCGGCTAAATCGGTGGTGTTCCTCTGTTTCGGAGGCTTGGGGAGTTTCAATGAGGAACAAGTAAGAGAAATCGCTGTTGCGCTTGAGAGAAGCGGGCAACGTTTCCTGTGGTCTCTCCGTCGTCCATCTCCGGATGTAATGAAGGAACGTCCCGGAGAGTATACCAATTTGGAGGAAGTTCTCCCGGAAGGTTTCTTTGATCGGACTAAGGAGAGAGGGAAAGTGATCGGATGGGCTCCACAGGTGGCTATTCTTGCGAATCAAGCGATCGGAGGTTTCGTCACTCACTGCGGTTGGAACTCGATGCTCGAGAGCTTATGGTTTGGTGTTCCAACCGCGGCATGGCCGCTATACGCAGAGCAGAAGTTCAATGCATTCGAGATGGTGGAAGAGCTTGGACTGGCTGTGGAGATAAAAAGGTATTGGAGAGGCGATATTTTGGTGGGAGCGGCCGATTTGGTGATGGCGGAGGAGATAGAGAGAGGAATCAAGCAGCTCATGGAGGAGGATAGTGAGGTGAGGAAGAGAGTGAAGGAGATGAGCGAGAAGTGCCATGTGGCTTTAACGGACGGTGGTTCGTCGCGGATTGCTTTGCAAAAGTTTATTGAAGACGTTAAGAAGAATATCATTTGACCGGTTATGGAACTGAAGCATGTATGCTCTTAAATGATAGAGTAGACAAAATAAAGTTAAGAAAATATAATGTTCGTCAATGCAATATTGCAATCTTTAGTACTACTGTACTTTGAAGTGGTGATAAGGATGCAATTTAATGGTTATGAGCTATCAGCGATGTTTCATTTATGTACGGAAGCAAAACACGAACTTGAAGTGATAACTTGTGTAGCAAGAAACCTATGTCATCAATATATAAATCGAAACATTAGTAACCGTGAATGATTTTGTATCTAAGATTAAAGTGTAACAAAAAGAAATCACATAAAGAAAATATAAAATATTAAAATCTAGCTGAAAAATAAATAATATCTTCCTCTATAGTGAAAGACTTGACTATGGACAATAATTGTCCATGAACACACCTATAGAAGTGAACAAGTCAAAGACGAGTTTTGAAAATTATTCAGCAATGAACACAAATCTTGGACGAATATAACGTTGTTCCTATCAAAATCAAGTAAATTAACAACTCTTAACAATTTTCCTAACATCTAGAGTCGTAACAACACACCAAATTAGGATTCTTTTCTTCAAGTAATTCTTTTCTTTTAATCTTTAATTAATTTGCCAGAAATGCTTTAAAACCTTGCTAAAAAACCTGGGATGGAGATGCCCTAGAATATTCTTTCACGGGATATTGTTTAGTCTTTGTGGTTATTACAAAAGTCCAAAGAGTAATTAATACTCGAACTAATGATATTTTGGAAGGATTGTGGTGGTACTGAGATGCGTTTGAAATGCAAACATATAGTAGTATTGGATTCATGTCAACATTAAGTATTCGCAAGGGTTTTGTGCAAATCAACCCGTGAACTAAAATAATTTTGCAAATCAAACCCTCAAATTAATTCTGTACAAATCAAACCCTCGATATCAAAAGTCACCCGCTAAAGGCACCCTCTCTATATGGTCGACGTGGCTGTGTTGAATTCTGTTTAAAAACTAACAGAATTTAAAACGCCACCGTTTTGCAAATTAAAAACGGGACAGCGTTTGCAAATCTCATGTCGTTTTTAGACATCAAAACGACACAACATGGTGGAACTTAAAGTTTGTCAAACTTAGTTGTCGGGCTTGAGAGAACACAAAATCAAATTGGGCAAAAAAAAAAAGGGTTTACTGCGATTTCCGAATAACGATTGATTGTTGAGTTCGAGCTATTGAATCTGGATTCGACTTAACACGTTGTCGAGGAAACTGTCATTCTCAGCTGGAGACGAGGTTAGCAAAGCCATACCTCGAGCCGTTCCGTTAGCGAAGCCTAAGAGGCTAGCGCCTTCCACGATGGATCCAGCTGCGGTTGATGACGTGTGAGTTCTGTGTCCGTCGTATTCTTTAGATTCGTCGACTGGTCCCATCGTTGCTTTGGAGCCTCGAGCGAAGAATCTGGCTCCGATTAGCTTACGGTTACAGAGCGAAGCGGTGAAGTTAGTTCCAATCTCGCATCCGCCTTTCCAGGTAGACGGAATCGGACTGAATCCTTCGTCGGAGAAGCTTTTTCTCTCTGGCCAAACACCGGTGTCGAGAACCCGACGACGTCGTCGCTCGATGCGCCGTTTTCGGGGAATAGATTTGCGCTGTGAACGTCGAGTCCGAGGAAGAGTGGAGTCCGAGTGGTGTGTAGCTCGTAACGGTGTTCCGGTAGAACAGAGATGACACCTTGCTGAGTCATGAGTGAGTCGGCTTCTTCGGGAGTGAGCCGAGTGGAGAATCTGTGAATCGCGATTTCATTCGGTGGTACGACGACGAGATTCTAACCGGATGGCAAACTTTGGCATTGTCGGAGGCCCAAACCATCATGGAAGATCTGAAACATGAAATTGGAGATTTGAAATGCAAGGTAACCACTATAACTCTTGAGGCTGCTAATAGGGAAAATGCGAAATGTAAAGCTCTAAGATTGGAATGTGATGCTGAGAGGAGAGAGGTTCTGGTCTTGAAGGAAAGGTGCAATGGTCTCCAGAATGTTCTTCTTGCTTCATCTATTGGATTTGCTGTATGGATTGGAGGAATGATGGTTATGTGGACCTCTAAGCAAGCTTAATGTTGTTTGTTACATCAGTTTAGTCCAGGCTTTTTAACTTTGTTTACTGAATCGAAAACTTTGTTTTTGTGCTTTTGTAAGATTCATGTGAAAACGATGCTTTTGTCTAGCTAATGTCTTTGTTATTTCAATTTAATGGCAAAATTGTTAAGTTTTAAGTTCATGATATTTTGCAATTTGGAATTCATTACAAGACATAAACATAAGCACAATGGTAAAGTTCAAAACATAATGATTTATAGCCGTAAAGTAAAGTTCAATATCACCATAAACTTAAAAACAATTGTTATCGGCAAAACAACAAGATTTTCTTTAAACCAAAACGCCTCGTTTTAGTGTCAACGTTTGGTTTAACGACAAACACACGGAGGGGTGCGTTTAGCGGGTGACTTTTAACATTGGGGGTTTGACTTGCACGGAATTAACTTGAGGGTTTGATTTGCAAATTTATTTTAGTTCACGGGTTCATTTGCACAAAACCCTATTCGCAATTTAATGTTTTCGTCTCTCTAGATGAGTGACAAGTAGGAGTAAAATTAAAATGCATGTGAATCATCCAACTAAGACTGGGATGTTACAACGAACGCTGTGTATTCTTCTTGGTCTTCCAGAAGATTTTGTCACTTGTGGAATGATATGATATTACTTACAAAATGAAATTACTTTTATTTTAATTTGATTAGAGAAATGATATGATATGCAACTAAATAATATTTTCATAAGTATTTCAATTAAATTAAATTTTAAATGAGGACCATATATGACAGAATATCTGAATTATTTTATGTTTTTCAAGTGAAACTTTTTTTATCTCTATTTCCTCACTTTTCTCATCATCATGTTGATAAATTTTAGATGAATATCTTACTGTCATTCATGCATCCCACGAAAACTTTAGCTGGCCAAAACAAGACTTTCTTTTTTAATTAGATGATTTAATTTGAAAGAAGTTTGTCAAAAAAAGAAATGAACAAACGGCTATTATTCAGACCAGGGAAACAGTCGAAACAGTGTATATGTCCTCTTACTACATAACTTATTTAATACTTCTCCTCGGCGTCTCAATTCAGACAAAACACATAAAAAAACTAGAAGGAGAAACATGAACTCTCATCTTGTGTTCATACCGTTTTCTGGAATCAGTCATCTCAGATCAGCAGTCGAGATGGCGAAGCTACTAGTGGAGCAAGACGACCGTCTCTCAGTAACCGTGATTATCCTTCCTTTCCTTTTCGGAGACGAAGCCGATTCTTCCGCTTACGTGGCAACACTCTCCACCGCACCAAACGACCGTCTCCGCTACGAAATCATCTCCGGTGGAGATCAACAAGACGCGGAACCGACTTGGATTGACATCCATGTCGAGAATCAGAAGCGCAAAGTGAGAAACGCGGTTGCGAAACTCGAGTCGTCGACTCTCGCCGGGTTCGTCGTCGACATGTTTTGCACGTCGATGATTGACGTGGCCAACGAGTTAGGGGTTCCGACTTATCTCTTCTACACATCCAACTCCGGTGCTCTCGCACTCGCATTTCACCTTCAGCACATGTACGATGTGGAGAAGTACGACGTCAGTGAGTTGGATCTTGATAACTCGGAAGCTGAGCTGGCCGTTCCGTTCTTGAGTCGTCCTTATCCGGTCAAGTGCCTTCCTCGCCTTTTCGCATCGAGACAGTGGTTACCGATCTTAGTAAACCAGTCAAGAAGATTTAGAGAGATGAAGGGCATTATGGTTAACACTGTTGTCGAGCTTGAACCTTATGTGTTGGAGTCTCTCTCAAGTGGTGGTGTTGACACTCCTCCTGTTTATCCAGTTGGACCACTTCTGCACCTCGAGAACCAAGTTGATCATTCCAAGGACGAGAAACAGTCGGAGATTTTAGCATGGTTGGAGGAGCAACCGGCCAAATCGGTGGTGTTTCTTTGTTTCGGAAACTTGGGGGGTTTCAGTGAGGAACAAGTAAGAGAAATCGCTGTTGCGCTTGAGAGAAGCGGGCACCGTTTCTTGTGGTCTCTCCGTCGTCCGTCTCCCGATGTAATGAAGGAACGTCCCGGAGAGTATACGAATCTGGAGGAAATTCTCCCGGAAGGATTCTTTGATCGGACGAAGGAGAGAGGGAAAGTGATCGGACGGGCTCCACAAGTTGCCGTGCTGGAGAAGCAGGCAATCGGAGGTTTCGTCACTCACTGCGGTTGGAACTCGATGCTCGAGAGCTTCTGGTTCGGTGTTCCTACGGCGGCGTGGCCGCTATACGCAGAGCAGAAGTTCAACGCATTCGAGATGGTGGAAGAGCTTGGACTGGCGGTGGAGATAAAAAGGTATTGGAGAGGCGATATTGTGGCGGGAGCGGCGGCGGATTTGGTGATGGCGGAGGAGATAGAGAGAGGAATCAAGCGGCTCATGGAGGAGGATAGTGAGGTGAGGAAGAGAGTGAAGGAGATGAGCGAGAAATGCCATGTGGCTTTAACGGACGGTGGTTCGTCTCGGATTGCTTTGCAAAAGTTCATTCAAGACGTTAAGAAGAATATCGTTTGACCGGTTATGGTCTTATGGAACTGAAGCCTGTTTGCTCTTAAATGATAGAGTAGACCCAAATAAAGTTAAGAAGATACAATGTTTGTCAATGCAATCTTTAGTACTACTGTACTTTGAAGTGGTGATAAGGATATAATGTAATGGCTATGAATTATGAGTTACCAGCGATGTTTTATTTATGTACGGAAGCAGGACATGGACTTGAAGTGATAATAACTTGTTTTGCAAGAAACCTATGTGATCAAAATATTAAAAAACCATGATTGACTTTGTCTATTAAGATTAATGTAAGAAGATTAACAGAAAATTGTACTGACGGTCCTAAAAATCTAGCTGAAAAAAATTAAAAAACATCTTCCTCTACAGTGAAAGAGTTGACTATTGACAAATATTGTCCATGAACACCACCATGAAGAAGAAAAATGTACATAGAACTATAGAAGTGAACAATTCAAACACGAGTTATGGAAAATACTCAATGAACACTCTCTATTGGACAAAGATAACGATGCTCCTATCAAAATCCAGTAAACTAAATCCGTGGATTGTATATAAAATTACAATAAATCACATCATTTCCTATAAATTAACAACTCTTACAATTGTCCTATCCTCTGGAATCGAAACAACACACCAAAATAGGATAACAAAAGAAAATGAAAATTGAGCTGATTTTCATTCCGTCTCCGACGATCAGTCATCTCATGGCAACCGTAGAGATGGCAGAGAGACTAATCAATCAAAACAACCGTCTCTCCATCACCATAATCATCATATCTTTCAACTCCAAAATCACCTCTATGATCGCCTCCCTCACCACCACATCCAACAACCGTCTCCGGTACGAAGTAATAACCGGAGAAAACCAACAACCAACCGAGCTAAAGGCGACTGATTCCCACGTCCAAAGCCTAAAGCCACTGGTGAGAGACGCGGTTGCTAAGATCGTCGATCCGACTCAACCTGACTCGCCTCGGCTAGCCGGATTCGTTGTGGACATGTACTGCACGACGATGATCGACGTCGCAAACGATTTCTGCGTCCCTAGCTACTTGTTTTACACCTCAAACGCTGGATTCCTCGGACTCTTGCTTCATATGCAGCTCATGTACGACAAGGCCGAGGATAATAAGCATGACATGATGAGCGAGTTGGAAGACTCGGAGGCTGAGTTGGTTGTTCCGAGTTTGACTCGTCCTTATCCGTTGAAATGTCTTCCTTACATTTTCAAATCAAAAGAGTGGCGACCGTTTTTCTTAGCTCAAGCGAGAAGATTTAGAGAGACCAAGGGTATTTTAGTAAATACTGTTTCCGAGTTGGAAACTCATGCGTTGAAGTTTCTCTCCGATGGTGACACTCCTTGTGTTTACTCGGTGGGACCATTGTTGCATTTCAAGAATGAAGCTGGTGGTTCCGTGGAAGAGAAGAAACAATCGGAGATTTTGGAATGGCTCGATGAGCAACCGGCTGGATCGGTAGTGTTCCTCTGCTTCGGGAGCATGGGAGGTTTCAGTGAGGAACAAGCTAGAGAAATCGCCGTCGCGCTCGAGCGATCTGGTCACCGGTTTCTCTGGTCTCTCCGCCGTGCATCTCCGAATATAAAGAAGGAGCCTCCGGGAGATTTCACGAATTTGGAGGAGATTCTCCCGGAAGGTTTTATCGATCGGACGGAGGAGAGAGGGAAAGTGATCGGATGGGCTCCGCAGGTGGCTGTTCTGGCGAAACCGGCGATCGGAGGTTTTGTTTCCCACGGCGGGTGGAATTCGACGCTAGAGAGTTTGTGGTTCGGCGTTCCGACGGCGATTTGGCCGCTATATGCAGAACAGAAGTTCAACGCCTTCGAGATGGTGGAGGAGCTTGGTTTGGCCGTGGAAATCAAGAAGCATTGGCGTGGAGATCTGTTGTTGGGGAGGTCGGAGATGGAGATTGTGACGGCGGAGGAGATTGAAAGAGCGATCAAGTCTCTGATGGAACAAGAGAGTGACGTAAGAAAGAGAGTTAAGGAGATGAGCGAGAAATGCCACGTGGCTTTAATGGACGGTGGATCGTCGCATGTTGCTTTGCAAAAGTTTAGTCAACACATGACGGAGAATTTAGAAATATAAAAGCCACGTGGCATTTGATAACTCTTTGTATAATACTATAATGTCGCTTGATCGGAATAATGGTTAATGGGCCCTAATAATGGGCTTTTCACGTGTATGTTAGTTTTCTGTGTTAAACATGGTTACATGATATTGTAAACTACTAAACTCATAATTATAGTTCCTTGGCATGGTCATGGATACATATTTTCAGAATCATTGTAAATTTATTATGTTTTGCATAATAGCTTGAATCATAACAGATGTTTCTTGGGTGCATAAACACACATGACAAATCAAACAACAACAAAATCAAATTTAACAATTAACAACACATTCGTCCCAAAAAAGACAACGACAATAAATAATTAAAAAAAAAACAGAACACACAGCATTTTCAGACCAGAATAGTTTAGTTAACTTCCGGCAACAGAACACCGTGTCCTGATCACGCCGGCTGAGCCAGTCTTCACTTTAACCCTCCCCATCTTCTCCATTGACTTAGCGAAAGCCTTGTAAAACTTCTGTTCAGAACCGTTGACCAAGTCGTTGATCATTTTCAACGTAGCTGAGTTAGTCGTCAGGGCAGAGTCAGACTGGAAGAGACCTCTCCTCTTTAGAACAAGCCTGTAATAGCTGAGATCGAAGCTTCTACGACTACCGGGATCCATCTCGAGGATGGTGCTGTTGTCATTGAGGCTTTTACATTTGTTGGCCTTTAGATTCGCTGCGTACTCGGTGTCTAGAGATGGGTCTTGTTTGACTGTCGTCGAGAAGTTGTAGAGACGTGTATTCATGGAAGAACAATGCGAGACACCGATCGTGTGTGCCCCTGAAACAAAAAGAAATGTTAAACCGTAACACCATTAGTTTAATTTTTATGTTTCTTCAATACTTCATTTTAAAGATTTTTTTTTTCAAATGTAACACCATTAGTTTAATTTTTATGTTTCTTCAATACTTCATTTTTAAGTTTTTTTTTTTCAAATGTAACACCATTAGTTTAATTTTCCAATTATAGCACCAATGGCTAATTCGGAAACCTATTCTTGTTGAAATATTTTTCATTGTTACAAATGTGTATTTATTATCACGGATACGGATATGTGTTGGAAATGTATAAGTTGGTTACTGAAACTTACCGGAGAGCAGGACAAGGTCTTTGAGATTAAGGCCTTGGTTAGCGAAAAGTCGTTGTAACGTCGTGAAGTTACTAGTCGGCGGCGGAATGTTGTTCAAAGCCTCCGTCGTGTTTGAGATCCTCCCGTCTCTTCTTCCTGTCGGGACTCTCCACGAAGGGCCTCCCTGTCAAAAAAATCATTTAACGATAAGTTTGCTTAACTTACTCATTACTCATTAGTTAACGTTTTAAATATATAATTTGTTTACTTACGGTTGCAACAACTGCGTCTCTAGCGGTCAAAGCGATGATATCAGCGCATGAAACGGTTTTAGGACACTCTGCTTCAAGAAGAGTCTTAATCCTCTCAACGAAGCCGAATCCTCTAAGTGTTAGATTCGGTGCTGAATCTTTTTCTGCGTTCCCTGATGTCGAATTTATCAACACTGATCCATCGCATCCCTTTTAATAAATTTTTCCAAAAATCAGTGTCAATATATAAAAAAATAAAAATCAAAACAAAACAAAACTCAAATGTTCAGCTCTAGCTCAAATTTACTAGTATCAAATTATTATTTTATTAATATAATACTAATACAGCATTTCTACTTTTCTAGTAAGCTGTTTAGTTGTATGTATGTATGTATGTATCATGTATGTATGTATGTGCATAAATACGAATATATTTAAATGGATTAGAGAAATACCCTGACGAAGCAGTCATGGAAGTGCATTCTGATGAGAGGAGCTGCAAGAGAAGGACCATTATGGATATGCTTCTGAATATGATCTGAAATGATTTTCTCCGCATTTGGACAGCTCTTCGCGTAGAAATTCATTTGAAGTTGAGCATCTGATGATCCCAACATTAACATAAGAACCGTTGCTGCAACTGCGACCGAAACTGTGGCGTTTAATAGCTTCATCGTCTTCATTGAGTAGTTTCCTCGATCTTGTTTCTTAATACTCTTCTTTGGCTTTGTGTCACTGAAGAGAGACAAGATATAGAGCAATAATGGAGGGGGTCTATTTATATAATAGTAGGAGTGTTCACTATGGTAAAAGTAAACATGTAAACCGGAACTAACCGACACACTTATGTAAAAACCAAATTGAATCATCCCTACTTTTTGTGTATATAAAAAATAATTTAATAAAGCAAAAAAATTGTTGAAAATAAAGCACCCTTATTTAATAGTTTATACCCTTATGTCATATGCTCCATGATTAGCTGTATTTTTTTTTTTGATTTTAGGTAATTAAATTAAGTACATAACTAAAGATAGATAGAGTTTAATACATGGGAAAGACATGATCAAAACGATAAAAGTTATGCTGGAAAAAAGAGAGAGTGCATATATACATCATGTCAAGGACTAGTAATAGTAGGTCTTAAATAATTGATATCACATGTGAATAATGTATTCTTTTATTTTAAAGAAGGCTATTACATAAATAGTTACTTATCAAATTATTTCTTTTAAAAAGACGTTAATTGCTTTTTACATGCTCAAGGTACCACATGCAATATGTAATTGTTACTCGCTGGAAAAAGTTGTGCTTGTTTCCCTATTTTTCTTGCTGCCATGGCCCATGCACATACATAAGGTAATTTAGTGAAATGCAAGATTACTAATTAATCTATTATATGGGAGGTTTTATATATATATATATATATATATATATATATATATTAGCTGTATGAAGAAAAAATGCGTCAGAAATAAAAGTTGTAAGAAGATAAACGATCGGATCGGAACATTTCAAACTATTTTAATATATGTTTTTTTTTGTCAACAGCTTCTGCTTCTATAACCCAGAGATCCAAGTTGGAGGAACAGAGTTTACATAATATACACTAGTAGATAGAGCTCGAGCCCTTTGTGCTAACTTATTCGAAGGCGTTGCTGGTTCTCGGTATATGCGTGATGAAGAATAATAGGAAACGCCTTTTACATTTGTCAATTTTTTCTAAAAGTACTGTAAAAGTTGGCTACTCCTCTGGTCTAGGCACCATCTGTATCACGTCGGAGCAATTCGTCTCAAAAACCATATCTAACTAAACTAATGTAATATTTTAATTTGCAAATACTCTTTTGTCACTTTTGATTATAGAAAAATTAAAAATGGCAAAAGAAAAAAAAAAGGAACAATGAAAAGGAAATATACCAACGCATAATCCACCTAGAATCCACTTACTCATATAAGTCTACGAATTTTAAATAACCGAATATATACGTATGTAATTCAAATAACACATGGAGAAATTGCGTCTCAAAAAAAAAAATTTGTTCTTCCTCTCACCACCTGAGATGCCATTACGCAGTTTTCATGCAGATTTTAGCCATAAATCGAACTATCGAAGATCTAGTTATATTTATATTGTTGGATCACTTAGTACATACATATATACACAATGCATAATGCATATCGTATGTATAGAAGAAGTATCGACACATTAGGCAATAGCTGAGGATACCACTTTTGGTTATCGAATATACAATTTTATTTTAAGTTACATTAATTTGATATCCACCTTGTCTTCTACGGTCAAGGATGAAATAGCTTTAAGCAATGACAAACTAACTTTAGTAAAATCCTCCAAAAGAGCATAAGTTAAAATTTATCTACGTACGTTTGTAATATATTATTCTGAATTTGCAGTTGTTAAAATCTTAAGAGAAACAAAAATACAATTGCTAATATTTCAAGAAAGTACATGACTATATTTGGAAAAGACTATGAAAAACCACCTAGTTTGGAGTATATCTTTTCATTGTCATTGAATTGAGACTGTCATTATATTGCAATCAAAAGATTGAATCGTACAAGAAACCATTCAATATCGAAATATAACTTCATCTTTATGGGAATGAGGAAATGAGACGATTGTTTGGAAGTCACTTTGACATGTTTTGGAACTATTTTAAAACCAATATAACTTATTGAAAAGAAAAAAAAGTCGTTCTGCAGTGGCTAAGACATAATACCTAATGCTTTTTTTTTGTTAACTAATGTTTAAAAATTTATATATGCATTTATGGTTTATGACTATGTAGTTTTGATTGATCAAGAAATTCAAAGGGTGCTAGAGATATTTGACCTAATACTGTACCAAATAAAGCTTCCAATACCTTCCCCCTCCCGTTTGGCAGATAGTTGTTGGCATGTCCCTTGGAGACTTTCGAAATTTAGTTCATTCTCTTCAACATGGTTTATTTATTTTTAGTAAAATGTTTGTAGCCATTCAGTTCTTAAATTAAGAAAACCCTTTAACAGAAAAAAGCAATAGTTCCATATTAACAGTATTTAAAATCAAAAGCTTAGAGTTTTTTCTTATAAATATTATGAAACCATCTCAAAATTCTTTTTGTATACTAATCAATATACAGCTTTTGCGTTTGAGTTATGATATCATTTCATTTAACAATAAACTAATAAAAAGGGTCGATGTTCAATAGTAATTTGCGAACGTGGATAAATTAACATCCAGATAAAAATATCTAAAATCATCTCCCTCAATCTGCATTTACATCTGTACGATCACCAATGTTTCACGGGTGTTGGCGTAGAAATATTCTTTTGCTTGGCTTAAGAGTCTTGTGAGAGTTTTGATTCATCTCTTTTTAATCATTCACTGTCTTTAACTTTTGCGTTTAAAATTATTGTTTCTTAAAACTAAAGTGCACAATTATAAATCTAGCTTAGACTACTAACTTCCCCACTAAGTATGAGTGACTATTTAAAATTTTAAAGTTCTCACGATTCCATATAATACTTACTAGTAAGCTATGTGAACCGAACTAATAGCTTCAGCTTGGAGTGCATAGCAGTAGTGTATATAGACATGAAACAAAGCCCGTAGTGCCTAGTGAGCTAAGTTTAGCCCATATTTCCTGGAGGGAATAACCCAATTAGAAAGCTCAGTTACGCAAATGGATATATAAACTTTTACAATGTGGCCTAATAAGACCCTTAAAGATACAAAAATTCATTTGTTCAACATTTAGGACATGCCATGTATTATGTGTATCACAAACAGATTAGCATTCTTAAAAAAAAAAGACTTATACTACTGAGATGGGTAACTCAATTCTAGCCATGGATATTGGAGAATAGTAAAAAAGATGGTGTTTAAGAACGTTCTCAGTAGTTGAAAGATTCAAGTGTCACTGACATTTTGAATGAACTTTAGTAGATAGTGTCACAAATGTCGTTGTCCAAGTGAGATTTTGGTCGCTTAGGAATTGGTCAATGTAGCGTTACTATTGTAACATCGAGTAATTTTGAGTTTATACAAGTCTTTAAAGATTCTTTAATAATTTTCGAATAAAACAAAAAGAGTGTTTGCAGAATTTGTTCTTTGTTCTTTAACATACGCTGTTCTAGTTTTTTCAGTTGCGGTCGAGTAGGAGTCTAGCGTCCTCCACTGTTGATCGATTCGGTGGCTAGGACTCGGTGATGGTACGAAGATTTACTCCAATTTCATATGGTTTTTTACTATTTCTTGTTTTTTTTATGTAACATAAATGTTCTAGTGGCAGCTACGAATTATTAGAAAGCTGGCCATATAAGAGCCGTAAGAATTCAAAAATTTCCCTTATTCATCAACTTCAAGAATATGTCATATATATCCTAAACAAAGTGGTAGCGTTTTTATCAAAAAGATTTGTATGAACAAGATAGAAGATTAACCTCTAGCCGTGGATACAGAGTTGTATAAGCATATGTTCTTACATACGACATTCTAGCCGTCAATGAAAACCAAATAATGCCATCATTATCTGCCATGTGTCTTATATCTTCAGTAGCTAAAATGGCAGACGAGATCAAATCGAATTTCTGCATTTCATGGCTGTTTGTTTGGCGTGTTGCTCAATGTTGAAACCGGCCGTTTTCCAGACACACTTTGATGGGCTTTGCTATGTATGGACTTTGAGATTATATTATTGAGATTTTAATGAGATTCTCTGGTAGACACCAAATTCTGGCTTTCATGAAACGATGAAAAAGTGACGAAACAAATATTCAGCAAAGACTTCTATTGAAAATAATTTGTACTGTTATAAATCACTCTAGTTCCTAATTATATCCTGTTTCCGTAGATAACATAACCACCTATTTAGATACGAATTTACCAAAAAATATCCACTATATGTTGGTATGCAAACATCTTTGAATTTTCTCATAACACAAGACTTTCTGACTTTTGCTTTTCTAGACAACAATAGTAGTGGAGCGACTTTATAAACTCAACGACTCCAATCCAAACGAAACATATCTTTAGCGGCCCACTAATTAATGAATAAGTAACAAACATGACCTTTGTTACTACAAGCTTCTAACAAATTTCTATCAATTATATCTTCACAATCACCATATATGGTGATTACCTAATAACTCAACAAGTATCATGACCTTTGTTTCTACTCTAAAAAAGGGTTATACCAAATTTATTGCAATTTGTCTTCGCCATATATGGTGAGCACCTAATAAGTTGCAATTTGGCATTTTTCCCACTGTTATACAAATACAAGCTTCTAAACAAATTTCCAGCAATCTTGTCTTCACCATATATGTGGCTTCACGCCCCACCTTTTCCGGCTAAAAGCTCATTGTCGATTTTTGAGTAACGAGGAGTCAATTTAATGTAGTTTTGGGAAGCTACGAATTATTAGAATGGTAGAAGTTTTACTACCACTACGTTCTAACCAAGGACATGTTCAACATCTAACACATCACGTACATATGCAATATTCTTAAACAGATTGGTTTATTAGAGACACAAAAATAGCCTTGCATGAGATTTTAATTAGAGAAAATGGTTAAATCAAGCATAGCCATAGAAGAAAATTCACTAAAATAATTTTGTGAAACATTCAAAGTGAAATATTAACAGTGACGTCTTGTATGAACTTTAAAAGAGCAGCGTGCGAAGATCCACCGTCCATTAATGCCACGTGGCTCTTCTCACTCATCTCCTTCACTCTATCCCTCACGTCGCTGCTCTTCTCCATCAAACACCGTATCGCCCTCTCTATCTCCTCCGCCGTCATTAACTCCGACACCTCCGCCATGAAATCCGCCCGGAAAGAATTCCGGACCTCCACCGCCAGCCCCAGCTCATCAACCAACTGGAACGCGTTGATCTGTTGCTCGGCGTAAAGCGGCCACGTGGCAATCGGAACACCGAACCATAGACTCTCCAACGTCGAGTTCCATCCACAATGCGACATGAATCCTCCGACCGCAGGGTTTGCTAACACGGCGCTCTGTGGAGCCCAGCCGATAATCTTCCCGATCTTCGCCGTACGATCCAAAAATCCTTCCGGGAGAATCTCTTCGAGGTTCGTAAAGTCTCCGGGAAGTCCAATCGTTCCTTTCGGCCGAGAACGACGGAGAGACCAGAGGAATCGATGACCGCTTCGCTCAAGCGCGATCGCGATTTCTTTCGCTTGGTCCTCACCGAAACCTCCCATACTCCCGAAACAGAGGAACACGACGGACTTACTCGGCTGCTCGTCGAGCCACCGTAAGATCTCCGACTGCTTATCGTCCGTCGAATCTGGACCGTTGGTTTTGAGATTGAGAATGGGTCCCACTGGGTACACCGTGGGAAGAGCATGATCTCCGCCGGAGAAAAACTTCATAGGTTGAGTCTCCAGCTCAGCGAACGTATTTACCAAAATACCCTTTGCTTCTCTGAATCTTCTGATTTGGGTTAACATAACCGGTAACCACTCTTTGGATAACATAATTGAGGGGAAACACTTAACCGGTAACGGACGAGTCAAACTCGGGATCTCCAACTCAGTGGTTTCCGAGTCCTTCATATCGGTGACGTCGTAGTTCTTGACGTCGTAAAGGTGTTGGACGTGAATCTGCAAACCGAGAAACGAGGCGTTTGAGGTGTAAAACAGGTAACTCGGGACGCCGAACTCGTTTGCGACGTCAATCATCCCGGTGCAGAACATGTCCACCACGAATCCAGCGAGTCTCCACGGCGGCGATGACTCGGGTTGAGCGAGTTTCTCCACGGTTGCCTTCACCTGCGGCTTGAAGCTATCGATGTAACCGATGAAATTTGGTTTGGAGTCGTCGGAGTCTGGTTGATCGGGGGCGGAGAGAACGTTGTAGCTGAGGCGGTCTTCAGAGGCGGTGGAGAGAGAAGCGATGTAGGAGGAAGCGCTTCCGCCGGAGAACCCTTGCATTTGAGGGATGATGAGGATGGTGATGGAGAGATGGTCGTTACGGTCGACAAGAAGCTTAGCAACCTCCACTAATGGCCGGATATGGCCGTCACCAGGTGATGGTACGAAAACTAGCTCAAGCTTCATTTTTTTTTTTTTTTTGTTGGTTAACAAGAGGAAAATGGTTTAAAGTTTAAACTAAGCGGTAACGATGAAGCGATAAGCCTTTGTCTTTATGCATACATGACATGTGGCGTACGTCTGGACATCTACTGGTGTTATTCTTCGATCTTCTTTTATAATGTTTGGGCTCAATTTCTCGGCCAAACTAGTCCACGAGAATGGTCAATGATTTCTGAACATTCAAAGAGATATTACTGTATTTGCTTTTAAATTGATTTTTGCTTATGTCGACAAAAACAAAATGTTTTTTGCTTCTTGGAATTGCATTATCGGCAGTGTGATATGTTTCTTAACTTGCATTATCATTGACCAAAACACATTTAAAGAGAAACCCACAATTGTTTGGCAATTTCCTCTGAAAACCAAAGCATGGGACGACAAATTCACAAAGCTAGTACATAGAACACACCCTTGATGTCCACATAATGACAAGCCCAAGAAACGTACTCCACTAGTCCACTCTCCCTCTTTATGAATTATTGACGTGAAGATAGCCACACACAAAAAAATCCACACTTTTCCAAAACCTTTTTTTTTGGGGTAAAATATGAAAAAACCAACTAATTTTATAACTCTAAATCTCTTTTCATTTTGTTACGTGAAGGAAAGCATGTGTAATCTTCCTTTTACAGTGTGCATTAAGCAAAAAAAAGATGCATTTCATATAGATGATGTCATTATTTATCAAGATTTCGTATGCAATTAAGCCCTTTTAATTTTAACCCGTCGACATAACCTTCATTTCGACGACTATGTGATTTGGATTCTCAAACTACTTGTGGGTTCATGACATGCAAATGGACGATCATTCTTTCTATTAACGGATTGACGTTCATTCTCAATAGTCACTATTAGATCATGATGACATTAAAAGTTTGGTAAGTTAGAAAATTGGGATGTTAAGAGATCTTTGTGCATACTGTTAAATGCATTTTTTTTTGCTACACACATCATAAAAGGAGAGAGTATGAAACTAAACAAACAAAATCATGAAATAATAGTTTTGGAAGTGTTGAATGTTCATTCTTTAATCATTATTATAATATTTTAAACGATTTTTCCCATCATTTAATCACAAAATAACCTAAACAAATTCCTTTCGAATGTTTTCGACCACGTCTTGAACAAACTTCTTTAGAGCAACACTCGAATATCCACCGTCCATCAACGCCATGTGAATCTTACGGCTCATCTCCTTCAGCCTCTTACTCATGTCACTGTCCTGATCCATCACATCCTTGATCCCTCTCTCTATCTCCTCAGCCGTCACCATCTTAGCCTCCCCCGCCAAAAAACCTCTCCGGTAATCCTTCCGGATCTCCGCCGCTAAACCAAGCTCCTCCACCATCTGAAACGCGTTAAACTGTTGCTCAGCGTAGATCGGCCAGGCCGCTGTCGGAACACCGAACCACAAACTCTCGAGAATCGAGTTCCATCCACAGTGCGTCACGAATCCTCCCACCGAGAGACTCTCAAGCACAGCA
The DNA here is from genome assembly GCA_902728155.2 of Microthlaspi erraticum. Classification (NCBI taxonomy): domain Eukaryota; kingdom Viridiplantae; phylum Streptophyta; class Magnoliopsida; order Brassicales; family Brassicaceae; genus Microthlaspi; species Microthlaspi erraticum. The sequence goes on from CACVBM020001086.1 coordinate 103,866, forward strand.
ACTTGTGGAGCCCAACTAATAATCTTTCCTATCTCCGACGTCCGCTCTAAAAACCCCCCCGGAAGAATCTCCTCCAAGTTCTTGAATTCATCAGGAGGAGATCCCACCATGTGTTCCACATTAGAAGCGCGACGGAGCGACCAGAGAAACCGGTGGCCGCTTCTCTCGAGCGCCACAGCGATTTCTCTCGTTTGTTCTTCACCAAAGCCTCCCAAGCTCCCAAAGCATAGGAACACCACCGATCTTGGCGGTTGCTTATCTAGCCAACGCAAAATCTCTGTTTTCTTCTCATCCTCGGAATCGCTGCCGCTGCCGTCGGCCTTGAGGTCTAAAATAGGTCCCACCGTGTACACCGGAGGAGTACCGTTCCCGCCGGAAAAGAACTTCAACGCGTGAGGCTCCATCTCTGCCACTGAGTTTACCAAAATACCCTTTACTTCTCTCAAACATCTTGCTCGGGCCAAAACATACGGAAACCACTCTTTGCGAAACATCACCGAAGGCAAACACTTGGCCGGAAAAGGCCGAGTCAGAGTGGGAACGTCAAACTCAGCTTCCGAGTCGTCCTTAAACTCACTCACGTCGAGTATGTTCTCGTCGTAAAGAGACTGAACGTGGAACTGCAAACCGAGATAGGAAACGTTCGACGTGTAGAAGATATAAGCCGGGAGGTTGAGCTCATCGGCGATGTCCATCATTGACGTGCAGAACATGTCAACGACGATTCCAGCGAGGCGACTTCCCTGTGTCGAGATCTTGCGAGAGAGTTCGGAGACGGTGGATCTGACGTGTGGTTTATGGCTCTCGATGTAAGAAATGAAGGTATGTTCTTCTGTTGACTGATCTCCGGCAGGGAGGAGGCAGTAACGGAGACGGCCTTGGGACTCCGGGTAAGAGGAAGAAGTGTCGGTGGAGAATTGTGAAGGGATGACGATGAGAGTGATGGAGAGGCGGTCGTCGCTGTCTACGAGATGCTTTGCTATTGCTGTTGTTGATCGGATATGTCCGATGCCCGGAGATGGTATGAACACTAGCTCGATTTTCATGATGTCTTCTTTGGATTCAAGCTTTTTCGAAATGGAGATTTGTCGGTTATGTAATTAACAAGTAGTATACTGTTTGTAATTAATAAGTAGTACTGTAGTAATAGTTAAAGTTTGTGGTTCTCATGTAAAGCTTTAAATTCACAAACTTCCTTATATGATTCGTAGAAAATTATTGATTTTCCTTGTAAAGTCCTTAGAAAATTAATGAATTGTACAAGCGTTTAACACACAAATGAATTTTGTTAAAAATAGGAAATAATTGTTAGTTTTCTTTAATTAATTAGTAAATCTATAATTTAAATTACTAAATTTATCAGTTTATGATAAAAATAACAAAACAAAATTTTAAAATTATGCGAAGACAAATATAGATGGTACAGCCCAATTAATAGGCTGTTTTCTTATAAGTTAGGCCCATACTATACGGCCCAAACATGGCCTTTTAATGGGTTTCAGATTTATGCGAATCTACAAGTCCTCTGTTCCCGACGATGCGATCCTCTTCGTCGCCGTCGCTCGGAAAATATTCGGCGTCGTTTCTCCGGGAAACATTTGTCTGTACATGATTTTTCAAGTGATCGGTTGACTTTGTCAATCAGGTACGTTATAGAGCTTACTCTGCTTTCATCATTCTCGAATTTGCTCCATAACATGTCTCTCCGTTGAAATTGAGCATAAGGTGCTCGACGAAATGTCTCACTTGTTTTTGTAATTCTATATAGCTATTAGGATCTATGTAGCTGAAGCCATTTTTCATTTGGTACAATAAGGTTGCGATGGTTGAAGCAAAAAATCCATACTTTGTCCCTTTTGTGCTTGTGTTGATCGATGAATCGAATCATTTGCCTCTTTCTCTGTGTAGATTACTCTTCGTCATGGCGAATTGGAGACAGAAACTGTGGCGAAACTTGATCTCATTTCAAGGAGCTGCTTACTCAACAACTCCTTCAAGAATCAACAAAGCAAAGCTTAACGACCTTAGAAGAATCCGTCCAATGATTCAAAGAAGAATCGAAAACAGAGCAAAAGAGTATCCGATTAGAGACATTGTTCCTGTTGCTGAAGAAATCCTCAAAGCCAGGAAAAATCTACTCTCTAACGTCACAGTGCTTCTCAAACTGTTCCCTGTCTTGACTTGCAAGTAAGTTTCATCATTTCATATTCTTTCTTCTTTAAGCTATTGGATAAAAAGTACTCTGCTTGATGAAAAAAGCTTCAAATTTTTCAGATTCTGCTCTGAAGTATTCGTTGGCAAAGAAGGACATTTGATTCAAACGTGCCGTAGCTACATACGGCGTGGCAACAACAGGCTACACGAATGGGTTCCAGGCTCTATAAACGACGTTCTTGTGCCTGTCGAGTCTTTCCACTTACGCAGCATGTCACAAGGTGTGATCAGACACCAGCAGAGGTTCGATTACGACCGTGTTCCCGCGATCTTGGAGCTATGTTGCCAAGCAGGAGCTATCCATCCAGAAGAGATCTTGCAATACTCGAAAAGCCACGATTACCCGCAAATCTCTGATGAAGAGATCAGGAGCATACCAACGGAAGATCTCAAGTACGTTGGAGCAAACGCTTTGATGGCTTGGGAGAAGCTGAGAGCTGGTTTGAAGAAGCTTTTGCTTGTTTATCCTTCGAAAGTTTGTAAACATTGCAAAGAGGTTCACGTGGGACTGAGTGGTCATAAAGCTCGGCTATGTGGTGTGTTCAAGTATGAGAGCTTTCGTGGCACACATTACTGGGAAAAGGCTGGTGTGAACGATTTGGTACCGGAGAAAGTTGTGTGGCACCGGAGGCCTCAGGACCCGGTGGTTCTTGTGGACGAAGGGCGTAGTTATTATGGACATGCCCCTGCTGTTGTGAGCCTTTGTAGCCACGCCGGTGCGGTTGTTCCTACTCATTACGCTTGTGAGATGAAGCCTCAAGGTTTATCGTTTCCTTTTACGAATTCTGTTTGCAATCTCGAAGCGTAGAGAGTATAGCCCAAATCGTTGTGTAACTTGTCTATTATGTGGACATTATCATAAAGCTGTGAAGCTGGAATTTGAAGCCCATTGGCTGATTTCTGATCCTGGTTAGCAGTTAACCGTTTGTTTTTGTCCAGCATTAACCGGTTACTTCATGGTACAAAATTTCGGTCGTTGACGACCATTTTTCTTTTCTCTATTATATGATACGACTTGCAATAATAAGATAATATCTTGAACAGGCAATCATGAATTGGTTATATAACAATGCCAAAAGATAGGTATGGCAAAAACTTCATATTTTGTATAAGAATATTACGCTAACAAAGTTTGAAATTGAAATTGAAATTTATCATTAATTCACAAGGTATTTGAACATGTGTTCAGTAGTTATATGTGTTGGCTTGGGGTTCCGGTAATGGCTAAACCAGAATGTGTTATTGATTTACATGATTGAGAGTTATAACCCTAAAGAGAGCACAAAGCCCATCCCATGGCACACGTTCCTATGTCAAAGTTCCAATATAAATCCAAATATGTTATCTGTATACAATATTTAATTCATATTTTCTCTTTGAAAGCAAGAAAATTAGTTATGTATGTAAAGTGACGTAACTACCGCCACGTTCATGTAGCTTCATGATTTCATCCATGACGGGTGTGCTAAGTAATTTTGTCCGTTTGCTCGTAAAAACTTAAATCGCTCTACTAGATTGGATTTCTATACATTTACAAGCACACTGATTTGGGAAAAAGAAATATTGTATTGGTTTATGGGCCCATCAAAAATATCAAATAAAATAGGAGTTAAACGGAAATGTTTAAAACTTTTTAATAAAAAAAAACAAAAAGAAAAAGTGAGGAGCAAGGAACCCGACAGCAACAAAAAATGTAAAGATAGGATTGCCAAGTCGCTTGTAATATGCGAGTCCATTCAAAGCGAGATAGGGTTTATCTATATTCCTCGGGAAACATAACGATTTGTTTTAGAATTTTATTCAATGTTGAATGAAGATACGATTTTCAAAACTTTACCCACTTCAATTATTATTACAAAACAAGTAGCTGTCCCAAAATAACAACAACTAAAAGAGTGTAACCCAGCATAATGACTTTGGTTATATCAAATTGAGTGAGCCCTAGCTATACTTAGAATGATATGTTGACAGCATATTATAACATGTATTAACAATGCTAATGCTCATTTCTTTGGTAATGTCTATCACTAGTTGCAGTATGGTACAATTGATCTACATTTCGCAAGTGTATTGTTGATCAAACGTGTGAAGTTCAAGTTAGTAGAACGACATGTATAGATCGTCTCTAGAAGGTCAAGTCCGAATAGTTTCGGGATGTTATGCCTCTTTGCTATACAATACCAGCAAAACATGAATAATCGGATTCAGAATCTTAGCGAATTTAATTTACGTTATGAATGTCTCATATTCTCAAAGGCCTTAACCAACACACGCGGGCGGGTTTATGTTTGATACAAATGTCCTTATTAGAAATCCCTAGCATTTTTACTTGTGCATACTCTTGACTCGAAGTTCGAACCACATATACATCACATTTGTTATTTTTAATGACCTCAAAAAAAAAAAAAAAAAAAAAAAAAGAGACAACGAATATAAGGATGTCAAATGATAATTCGTTCCTGCCATAATCCCATAATACGTGTCACAATTATTTACTAAGTTTAGAGAAATATTAAACTAAAAAAAAAAAAACAAATTGGACCAACTTGGGAAAAGTAATTATCTAACATCAGCACAAGTAGGTATTTTTTCTTTTTCAATATTAAATATCTCATTTTCAAAATTCATCTACATATTTGAATATCTTCATAAAATAATAACTTTTTCTTATTCAGAAATTAGTATATAAGGAGAAGAAAGGCAAGAAGAGAAACATGCTTGAAGCTTCTCTAGTTTCATAAGTCCTTACAAAGCAAAATCATTTCCAGTTTATAAAATTAGCTGAAGCCATGGCTGCATCGTTCTCTGTCCCCTCTATGGTATAACAACATTAAATCTTCTCATCAATGTTGCAATAATCTGTTTTATTCATTTATTTGATGATGTTAGATACGACATATACTAATTGAGATTAACATGTTAATTTAGATACTGGAAGAAGAAGGGAGATTCGAGGCGGAGGTTGCGGAGGTGCAGACTTGGTGGAGCTCAGAGAGGTTCAAGCTAACAAGGCGTCCTTACACAGCCCGTGACGTGGTGGCTCTACGTGGCCATCTCAAGCAAGGTTATGCTTCGAACGAGATGGCTAAGAAGCTGTGGAGAACGCTCAAGAGCCACCATGCCAATGGCACGGCCTCTCGCACGTTTGGTGCGTTGGACCCTGTTCAGGTGACCATGATGGCTAAACATTTGGACACTATCTATGTCTCTGGTTGGCAGTGCTCGTCTACTCACACTTCCACTAACGAGCCTGGTCCGGATCTCGCTGATTATCCGTACGACACCGTTCCTAACAAAGTCGAACATCTCTTCTTCGCTCAACAGTACCACGACAGGTAAATTAAATTATGGCTAATAAGTTATTGAATTGCAATTATACGATGGATAGTGGTAATTTTTCCTATTAGTTGAAGCAAGTTAGCTAGATATGGATGCATGTTATGAAAACTAGCTTTGAGCTAAGAAATTATAGTGCGAACTTAATTTGGTCTCGAATACCTACTTCGTGACAAAAGCTAATTAAATTATTATATTATGGCTGTTATCGGTGGTGCTTTTTGGTTACGAAATTGCTTCTTTCAATGTCTTACGTTGCCACGTGTTATAAATAATTTGATGGTCTGTCAAACTAAAGTTTCCACACGTTATAATTCAGACAAATTACCCTAACGTGAACTATCCGAAAAAACATGATATTTTAGTCGAAAATTACTTGCACTAATCCGTTTTTTGGTCGTCCAAAGACTATGTATATTAGAGATCGTTAATTATATTCAATTATGGATAATGTGAGACACTTTCATTATCGTTGCATGCATCCGGTTTTAATCTCCGAAATATTCGGTTTTAGACCATTGAAGCAAGTTATATAATGTGAGACAATTTTCATCAGGTTTTGATAGAAAATTGGTAATAAACAATACATAATCTCTCTTAGTTGTATAATTAACTATAACCATGAATATGTATATTTCTTGCAGAAAGCAGAGGGAGGCCAGAATGAGCATGAGCAGAGAAGAGAGGACAAAAACTCCGTTCGTTGACTACCTGAAGCCCATCATCGCCGATGGAGACACCGGCTTCGGTGGCACAACCGCCACCGTTAAACTCTGCAAGCTCTTCGTGGAGAGAGGTGCCGCTGGGGTCCACATCGAGGACCAGTCATCCGTCACCAAGAAGTGCGGCCACATGGCGGGAAAAGTCCTCGTGGCAGTCAGCGAACACATCAACCGCCTTGTCGCGGCTCGCCTTCAGTTTGATGTGATGGGCACAGAGACTGTTCTGGTCGCTAGAACGGATGCAGTCGCGGCTACACTGATCCAGTCGAACATTGACGCGAGGGACCACCAGTTCATCCTCGGTGTCACTAACCCGGGCCTTAAAGGCAAGAGTTTGTCCTCGCTTCTCGCCGAGGGAATGGTTGTAGGCAAGAACGGTCCCGCGTTGCAATCCATTGAAGATCAGTGGCTTAGCTCGGCACGTCTCATGACTTTCTCGGAAGCTGTCGTGGAGGCTCTCAAGCGCATGAACCTCAATGAGAATGAGAAGAGCCGGAGAGTGAACGAGTGGCTAAACCATGCAAGGTAAAACGGACAAGTAATTAAGAATATATATAAACTGTCCGGAAAAAAATCATATAATTTTATAATCAGTTAGGAATTAGGAAATTTTATAATTTTAGTCATGCTCATTAGTTTTTTTATATATAAAGCCGTGGTATTTTCATCTTAGATACAAAATTTACTACTTCAACCAAAAAAAAAAAACTTGATGTACTAGTTGCATAGAAGTTTTTTAAAGTGTGATTTTATAATTTAGCACTATATATTGAGATTTTTACAATGTTATAAAAATGTTATAACTACACGTTAGCTAATGTTGGACTAATCAGGTATGAGAACTGCTTGTCAAACGAGCAAGGCCGTGAGTTAGCAGCAAAACTCGGTGTGACGGATCTTTTCTGGGACTGGGACTTACCAAGAACCAGAGAAGGTTTCTACCGGTTCCAGGGCTCAGTTGCAGCGGCTGTGGTCCGTGGCTGGGCCTTTGCGCAGATCGCGGACATCATTTGGATGGAAACCGCTAGCCCTGACCTCAGCGAATGCACAGAATTCGCAGCAGGAGTCAAGTCCAAGACACCTGAGGTCATGCTCGCCTACAACCTCTCGCCCTCCTTCAACTGGGATGCTTCCGGCATGACGGATCAGCAGATGGTGGAATTCATTCCACGAATTGCTAAGCTCGGGTATTGCTGGCAGTTCATAACGCTTGCCGGTTTCCATGCGGATGCTCTTGTGGTTGATACATTTGCAAAGGATTACGCGAGGAGAGGGATGTTGGCTTATGTGGAGAGGATACAAAGAGAAGAGAGGAGCAATGGGGTTGACACTTTGGCTCATCAGAAATGGTCAGGTGCTAATTACTATGATCGTTATCTTAAGACAGTCCAAGGTGGAATCTCCTCCACTGCAGCCATGGGCAAAGGTATGTAATTTTTATTTTTCTATTTTTCCACACACATAACTCTAGCCTTTTCTATTACACTTTTGTATGCATGCAGTGTTTTCCACTATATCAAATGTTTATAATTTTGTTGTTAAATAATCTTTTTTTGGCATATAGGTGTTACTGAGGAACAGTTCAAGGAGAGTTGGACAAGGCCAGGAGCTGCTGGAATGGGCGAAGGGACAAGCCTTGTGGTTGCCAAGTCCAGAATGTAAGACATACGTTCACTGCGGTGGTGCGACCAAAGCGGTTCGGCATCTTCATATGAAAGCTTGGAAACCACACTATCTTTAGTATATCTTTGGACACTCGAGTAAAAGAGAAAAGAAAAAGACAATAAAAATGTATCTTTGTTATTGTGTTCACTTCTTTTTCTACGTAATAATTCGGTTTAAGAGTTTGGGGCAGTATTTTATGGGTTTGCTTCTTTTGTATGGATATTTGGAATTTGGTGTTATTGGCTTTGGTTATGTAATGATTGATATGCTTATTATATTAGCGATTCAGTTTCTTGTTTCGTTGTAAACCAGATGAGAAATCAACTTGATTAAAAATGTGAATATTGTTTGCGTTTGTTTTTAGAAATGTGTTTTTTTTTATTCTTTTCTTCTTGGTCAGAATGTGAATATTGAGTTACACATTATCAAAATCTAAGTTAAAAACACTAGAAAAAGTAGAGGTAGTAGATATATAGACGGTTGTTGTATTGCCATTGACAAAAACAAAACCCGTGAATCAAAATTGTAATACTTTTTTTTTTTTTTTTTTCTAGCAAAGGAATTTCAATGGATGACATGAATTCCCGGCGAATGTAAACGGAATCAACCTTTGACAATAAAGCAAAGAGTTGGGAACTTTGCACATGGGATTAATTAGCATAATTTGAAAGATTAGGGATATATTTGCCAAGCAGTGGGTCCCATAAGTCGGACCATCGTAGCACCAAACTAAATTCCCCTCCCGGCAATCACGCGTTATATTCCTTTTTTTTCCCATCTTGTATTCGGGTTCATGCATTGTGATACAACAAAACAATTCTCGCGTGACTCGCATTTTTTATTTTCTTTGTCGTATATTTGTTAAATCAATTAGAAGTATTATTTTCAATTTAAAACTTCATAAAATTTGGTAAACACATTTTAATTTGTTTAAATGACTCATTTTTAAGTTTGTCCTATAACATTTTTTATTTTGGAGATTGTTTCCCTAGACTAATGTTTATCAGTGTATGCCATAAAAATTGCCTCAGTTAATGATAGCAATTGAAACAATCGCAACCACTCGTCATGATCATCTCATCAATCTTTCTCTCTTTTATTGTTAACTAGGGCTTTAAGATTTTAGATTTTTTTGAAGCCAACATGATTTTCTGCAATAGTATCTCCTGGCTAGGGTTTTGTAGTGAAGCGACAATAACAATTAACATGTTCCTGACTACCATATAATTATATCGCACGCAAAATAGATTTCTCATACAGTACTCATACCACTAACGGTAAGTCTAAAGTCTTCATAGCTGATGACGGCTAGTCATTATTATTGGTTTAACACTGAAAACCAGACGGCCAGTCATTGGTACTAGCTAGTCTTGTGCTGACGATAAGTCGATGAGTCATTGTTCCTAGTCTTGTTGATCGACGGTCATCGTTGGTTCAACAGAAAAAGGCCTGACCATATAAATAATATATAACATCGCTGGAAAATCATAATTCAGAGAGAGATGAGTTTTGTTACTATCAGAAACTCATAATCTAATTAAGAAAAAAATATGGGATTTGTAAGTTTGTAACTACCAAAAGTCCTACAGACAAAAGTATATATTTAAACATGTAGCCGGCAAGTTTATGACTTGTCTTAAATTATGCAACACGATTGTCATTAGCAAGGGGGATTGCGTCCCAGAAGGAACTTCTCTAAATGTTATTGGATGAAAATTTTACAAATGTTAATTGTAAGAATACATCCTTCTAGCTAATCCAACCAGATTATAACTCAATTTTCTACATATACAAGGGCGCCTATAATAGGACTATACATATGTACGGATTCGTACAGTAATAGTAGTAGTAGTAGTAGTAGAAAAATGTTTTCATAATTTTCATGATATTAGGAAAGCTATATCTCTCGTCAAAAACCCTAAATGGCAAACATAAATAATTTTATCGTTGAAAACAGGAAAATAAAAACAAAGAGGAAAATTCAATGAATCCATGAAAGATGAGATTTAAGGTTGCTTTCTATCTCCAATAGTTCGTAACTATTCTAACTTTCTTGGAAGCGTGGGAATCTCTAGTTTGTCATATACAGCCTGAAATAATTGATCTTTTACCTTTAATTAATGATATTTTAGGACTAATTTTAAGTGCTATATTATCAAGTTTGAAACATCATATCGAGCTCGTTAAGCACGTTGAGCAGCTGGGAAATTACCTGAATCCGTTAAAATATCGAACATCAGCTTCTTAATCAATATTGAAAGGAACTAACAAAATGATAATTCATTTTAAGCAGCAATTAATATTACGTCTAATCATAACCGGTTTGATTAGACGCTTCATCTAACACGTTTCAGAACCAAACGGAAAACATCAAATATCGTCGACTGAAGACTACAATGGAATTCTTCATCATATAATGTGATAGATATTGTTTTTGGCTTTAAATGTCTTCGATAAGATTATTTTACAATAAGAAATGATTATTGGTGAGGACTTGATCGATCACCTAACACGAAGGTTTGGTTAACGGGTGCAAGAAAAATAATAATTTAGCCAAATCTAGAGATGCCGTTAACCTATATATAATTTGCAAATATTTAATTGAAGAGGAAGAAAGTCTCTTATTCCTCCAAGCATCTCAAGGAATATATTAGTATACACATACATATATATGACTTATTATATACTATGCATAAAAATTAGAGAGAGAGAGAGAGAGATGCACACAGTATATATATTTGGATAATGAATTTGATCTGGTTATTAATTACTATGTAACATATTAAGTACCAAGTAGCTTTTTATGTTTGGAGCTGGGACGGCCAAGGGTTCATATAAATATGCCAAACATTTGGTCAGACTTTGATTAATATGTGAAACCACAAATATAATTTTAAATAATGTATATATCAATTAATAAATTAGTGAGATTGATGAATTCTATGACCCCAAACTTTTTATTATCAAACAAAGGAATTGTACCAACCTTCTGTGAAGATATTAATTTCCCTCGATCGTATAATCTTATCTTATCTTATCTTACCTTACGTTGAACGAAGTTTTAGTTCTGCTTACCATCCATACCATATAATCTGCCATAATAAGGTACAACATGCATATGCATAGTATATTTGTAACCTAACGTAGATATAACTCTCTCAAAACTTTTTTTTTTTAAAGATAGAAATAATCGTAATTGTATTTGCAAAAGCTTTCATACGCTTTATAATGAGATGGTAGCTCTTAATATTGTTTACAAACATATACGTTGTATACCTTAAAAATATCCCACCGATATGCACTTATATATGTACATAAAAGCTATACATATGTAATTCAGCACATACCCATAAAAATGTACACACATCAAGCAAATATATACAAGATGGGTACAGATAAAAACACCACCAAATTTACAAGGATGTTTATAGAAGATTGTCATTCAGAAGCGACCGTTAAAGTTAGCCAACATGGAAATAGGGACGACGCATAAACCTCTACTCCTCAAATCCATATTATTGTTGTTGTTGTTGTTTCCTTCTCTGAGATTCCTCATCATCGTCATTTTTTGTTCATCGCCTTCTAGCATTTGGATTTGATGATCCCCCATGCGTCTCATATTTTCCTATCGTCACCGTTTCAATAACATATTTACGTGTTATATTTTTACCAAAAAAAAAAAAAAATTTACGTGTTATATCCATCAAATATTATGTAAGCATTATCAATACGAAAAGATCATCGAACCTTCCTTTTAATTAAACAAATAATTAAACATTCAGTCAATCTAATAATACACAACCAAGTCTATCTTTGATATATTATGCAAAAAGAAACATCTCAATCCTTTCCATATTGGTTATATATAAATGAATTTAAATTCAAATGGATAGAGAATCGCATAAATTTATTGTATGAAAGAAAGGTAGAGAGATTACCATAGCGAAACTAGAAGAGACATAGTCCTCAATTTTTCTAGGAGGCGTCTGAATATGTTCAAACTGACTGACCTGTTCAATATCAATCATATAAAAATTACACATATGCTCTAACTACCACAAAGGGAACTAAAATAAAAAAGAAAGAAGAAATTGTTGAAAATAATTGAGTGATAATCAATCATAAAACTTCAATCATGGTTCAGGTTATAACTGGATTATGTTAAGTAGTATCTAACCTTAGGGCTATTGACCGGAGAGCTAGCCGTGTCCTCCAAAGAATCATCCTCACAAATCTTTTTGGTTCTTGCTCTACCAAACTTCAACTTCGCCGGAAAATTAACCGGAATACTCCGGCCCTCCGTTGCAGCGTCGGAGACAAGAGAAGGAGATACGCCAAGGAGCGAACAAGAACTCTTGTCTTGATCGCTTTCTTCATAATGAGTTCTGTTTTGATTTGAGTAATCTTCCAAAATAGTTGTCCATCCACTCTCCTCTTGATGATCGCCATGATGGTCATGATCATCGATATCAACACCATCATCATCATGATGGTCGAAGGAGGCGTGTTTTGATTCATAAGAATTACAAGAAAATGTATCCATTATGTGGAGGAGAAGGAATAACCCAAAAGAAAATGGAATAATTCTTGAGTGGTTGCGTTGTGTATATATAGAGAATAAAAGGTTAAATTTTGATGGTATATTTAAAAAGCGAAATAAAATTAATTGGAGAGATAACAATCGGAATCTTGATGTGGTCACACATGGGTCCCAATGCGTTGATCAAAATTATTTATGGAGAACCAAAAGCCAACGACGGACTTCAGAACAAGTGTGACTTAATTTAAGCTATCTTTAGAAAATTATGTTCCAACATAACTGATAATTATTTGTGTGAAGTAAAAATATCAATCCATTAACAAAATCATGGTAAAATTCGCCTAGGGATCCTGCGGTTACCATTTCTATTTAAAAAGCAAAATGTTTGCATATTTCTTTAACTTTTTTTTTTGCATATTTATACAAATACATGGATTCTTGTGGATTATAATACATCATATAACTAGGAGGAAGAACACAAATTCTCTTTCAACATTAGCATATATTGTTAAGCGTAAGATTTGTAAGATTTTATTCTTCTCCATGATGTTTTTATCAATCGGTTTGACCCATTATCAGTCTTAGATGAGATTTGGCCCAACTAATAGTTGATTTGCAGACATTTCTATATCATTAGTTGAGACATTGCTTTCGACTAAATTTATTTATGTAAGTCAAAAACATTGATTAAGTATAGTGGTAGTATTAGTTTATTATACGTTATGTAAAACGATTTTACGATATGGTCGAATCACACGTAGACAAAACAACACAAAACCACGATGAATGGAATAAATAAATTTCTAAATAAAAACAAAACCCATAAAAGGATTTGGTCAGGTGTGAAAAGTACGACACACGGCCGATTGCGTTGTGACAAACTGCCTCAAGAAAACGTTTTCCTGATGTGGCCATCTGAATTTCTTTTGCTACTTTAAGGAATAAAGACTTGAATAGTTGAAACAAGGTTGTTAAAGAGAAGTAATTTGATGTTTGTTATATTAATTTTTAACTCTAATACAACCAAAGTTAAATAGAGGAGGAGGAATGTTAAGTTCGTTGAACTTGGCCACTTTTGATGTTGCGTGAAAATGGCAACGTCAAATAAAGAAGACTATCTTTTATCGTTTAGCCGTTACAGAATGATAACACTTGTACTTATTGGATGTGATGTGCAGAAACATGACGAAACATGTGATGTAATACGATGAGACTGTCGTCGGCTTGAAGATGTATTGTAATACTCTAATTGGGAGAATTTGCATAACCTACCACTCTTTAGTAGTAAAAATAGTCGAATAACATGAAATTTTGTTATAATAAGTAGAGTGACACAATAATTATGCAAATGGACGAAGTTCTTCCTGACACTAACATTCAAAACCAAAAAGTAGGAAAGTTCAAAAGTACAAAAAAATGGTTTTATAAGATACAAAATGATAGAAGAGTTTTATAAGGAGAATTTGTGTAATAAACACTTTTAATAGTATAATATGGTCCAATAGCATGAATTTTTTCATAACTAGTGTAGTGACATAAAAGTAATGCGATCGGATGAATTCAAAAGTTCAAATGGAGACAGACATAAATTTTTTGATTGTTCGTTTCAAATCCATTCCATCCTCATATGAACTGACATCATGCCTCAAAGTCAAAGAACCACATATTCTTTATATAGACAGATATAACTTTTTTCTACCTCCACAGTAATAAGCTTGAAACTTAGATCGAGTAATAACAGATCACAGGTTAAAACTGAAAAGTGAAATGGTATTTACTATTTAGAATTTACTGGAACCAAAATTCTCCAGCGGTAACCGAAAACGAAAAATTACACAAAGAAAAAGAAAAAAAAAAAATCACGAACTCTGTTTTTTCCTCTCCTCTCTTACTTTTTCTATCTCTCGAGTACCATTTTTCTCTGTTTTTCCTTTTTTTTTCGTCTTTGTTGGTTTTAAAAAAAAGAAACAGATACTAATGGAGAAAGCGGGCGAAATCTCCGCCGCCTCATCTCTCCAATTCGCTTTAAATACGGCTAGAAACGGTGGTCCGATCAGTCCCACGGCAGCGACCGGAGCGGTGAATGATAAAGAGAAAAAAAAACGCCTATCCTCGGATTCGCTTCTTTTATAATGTTTATCTACAAATACGTTTTTTGAAGATGCTAGAAGTCGATAAGTGGTTCTCCGATGGTGAGATTTCTCTCCACCGTCCATGGTAAGTCGAATAGCTTCGCCGTCACAAACTTGAAGATCTTATTTACATTGATGTTGTAAGAAGCACTTGAGAAGAAGAGCGTCGCGTTTAAAGCCTTCGCATATGTTCTCGCCTGTTCATACAGATTCACAATGTAAAATGAGTTTCAATGCATATATTTGTTTCTAAATTTGATTCATATGATTGGTTAAAAAACGTTACCTGGCTAGCAATTGTCCATTGTAGATCAATAGGAAGCTGAATAAACTCATCGAACTTTGTTCCTACCATAACTGGAATCGCCGTCTGAATGAACACACAAACATTAATCAGAGATGAAGTTTCGATTTTTTAATTAGTTTGATTAGTGTGATATGTTTAAAGATCTTTACCTGATTAGACTTTCTAGCTTGTTGATACCAGCTAATCACACTGCATAATGATAAAGATAAAAGCAAGCTTAGCTTCAAATTGCAAAGTTAATTAGTTATAAACAGTAAATAATAAATTAATCAACCTGTTAAGTGTGCAACGACTGGTTAGATCGAACATGAAGAGAATGGCTACAGAGTCTTTGCAGGCCAAAGGGATTTGATCCCTTGATTTCTCATCTCCTGTTTGTTAAAAAATGTTAATTAAGCTTTATTAGCTTAAGCTAATTAATTAATCTTCCAAGTTTTTATGGATTAACGATGATAAATTTACCTTCTAATTCCCAGATGCTATAGGAAATTCGAGCTCCTCCCATGGATAATGTCTTATCCGTACAATTGATTCCTTTCTCCAATTCTATCATTTCTACTTCTTTCTCTTCCCCAACATATTTCGTCTTCAAAATTTCAAAATCAAACTAAATTCAGATTAATCTTGCTTAATTCCAGATTAATCAAAAATCAATCAACACAAAAGTCTCATCAATTCAAAATCGAAAATGACAGATCGAATGTTTTCTGAGAAAAATTGGGATGATTGTGACGGAAACCGAATTTTTAGGGATTTTCAACTTTTGAATCGAAATTGAAAGAGACGTGAATGATTTTGATTCGGTGTTGTAAACTAACCAGGAAGCTAGTTTTTCCGATTTCGGGATCTCCTAAGAGGCTGATCTTCAGGGAAACCAGATCGGAATCCGATCTCCGGTGGCTGTTATCGCGGTCGTACACCGGTGTGTGGCGTACGATTAATTCACCACCAGCACCGCCAACGACGTCCACGGCGGGGACCGGAGGAGGAGGCTGGGGACGAGAGACAGTCGGAGACGGAAGGGCGCGAGAGAGCAACAGATATCTCCTGGATTTCCCGGGAGTGCAAGCGACGATTCTACTCCAAAGCAGCCGCGTGAATCGACGGAGAATCAAAATCCGACGGTTCACTCTACTCCTGAGATTGTTGATCCGAACGATTTTCAGGCAGGATTGAGCCATTTTCTCTCTCTCTCGATTTGATTACAGAGATCGGAGAATTTTTTCAAAATCGGAACGAAAACAAAAAGGAGGAAGAGGAAGAAGAAGATGGAGAATCGGAAATTAAGGAAAGTAGGAGGAAGCAGCTTCAAGAAGATGATTGAAGAGCGATGGCCAGAGAGAAGCTGCTAGGTTCCATTTTGGCCATGGAAGAAAAAGGAAAGGAGAGAGAGAGGCAATATACGTGAGGGATTTTAGGTTCCTGTGTTTCCTCCTCTTTTTTCGGAGGGGACGACACTTAATAAGCTTTTTCAGATGATAATGAATTATCTGATTTTAATTTAAAATTTACTATTTTTAATTAGTTTAAAGGCTTTTAAACAAAAATTAGGAGGCAACGAACTTTTCTGGTAAGATTTTTTTTTGATGTGATGTGACGACGACGACCACATATACATTTCTGGGCCTAAAGTTGACATTTAAAAATACATACGAAAATGACGTATCAAATCAGTCTTGTATTACGTGCTATGCAGAATTTCTAGAATTTTTAGCTTGATTATTTTGACAAACTGAAAATTATGTATGATTTTTTTAATATATAAAAATATATCGATTTGTATGAATTAAAAGGTGAGAAAATTAAACCAAATAGTTATATAGTTATAATTTTGGGATGTATTCAGGATCATACATTTATAATGATTTGTATTCAACCAAACAATTTTTGGGGGTGTATTTGGAGACAATTGAGTTTTAAGTTTTAACGATTCCATAGTACTTTAGGGAAGTGATATGTTTGTAAAATTTAATAACAAATCAGAACAATATCTCTAAATTTACTATAATAATCTATGAACTATCAAAATATAATCATTCAAAATATTAGATTGAAAATTATTTGACAAATAACATTATGTAAGGAGAGTTCATTTTCAGATTTGGCAACAAAGCCTGCAATGATTTTGTGTGTCTTCATGTACCCACCACATGTGAGCAATGTTTTTGGATGATTACGCAGATTTGGGTTTCTTCTTATAATTTCGTTGAATTGAATCACAAGTTGAAGTAATGTAAAGCACAAGGTTCAAGATTCTCACGACATTATCAAATATTGTAAAGAATAAACAAATCAAATGATATTGGAGAATCAAATGCTGTTGATTTAATCCGGTTTATAAAATGTTGGCTCAAATGATGATTTTTGAGTTGATAATTGAGACCCACGTGAATTAATAAAACCACCCGAATAGGATAAGAGGCATAATCAAAGACATGTTTCCGACAACTGTTTTATTATCTATTAAAACCATAATGCACTATCCCATTGTATTAATGGCTGCTAAATGTTTCGAGTCACTTGCTAAAGTTGGGATTACATTAGACTTTCCAAATCAAACAACTACATGTCGCATCAGTCATCATCAATGGCCAACGTTCGATGCTTTCTAGAAAAGGGATTAAGGAGTAAACATTATATCGAACTTCAATATAATGCGATTATTATAAGTATACAAATGTTTTAATTATCTATTGTGTCCAAGTTTCTGCCAGGAACAAAAAAACGAGGTCAACAAATAAGCGTCCACATAGGATTTAAAGACGCGATTTCATTGGTTCACGTAAGCATCTTAAAGATTAAGAAAGTTTCCGAAATTTAAAAGACCAATAGTATAATTCCACATCACCATATAAAATAAGGTAATTTCTTTTTTCTTTTTCAAGAATGTTTCCTAATTCAAAAATAATATAGACTTTTTGTATTAAAGAGTTTATAAAATAAAATATATGTTTTTCATACCAAGCAAAATGAAACTAACTTAACATGTTTATTTTTTTTTATTAATTTTAATATATATATATATAACAATCAAAATATAACAAGATTGGAATTAAAAACATCACAAATAAAATCCAAAGATTAAACAAAATTCTTTGATTTTTGTTAAAAGTTGACGTTGATTTAATAACTAAATTTGAAATATTTATATAAAAACATTTGGAGAACTACAAAATTAGTTATGAAGAATTATATAGATCATGAGTTAGTTTTTTTAATCACAAAAACGAGAGTTACACCATAATAAGGAGAATTGTTCATAGCGAACTTAACAAATTTTGTAAGTGGATCACATTACATAGTCTAAAAATAAATTAAAAGAAAATAAAAAATGTCTCATGTCATGTAGAAGACATTTTAGCTCATATGTAGTTTTTTTAGATGATGAGAGAGATCAACTTTGAGAGTGTCATTATTACATTAATGGAAGTAAAACATGCATCTAGCCCACTAGATAACACTTTGTTCATCGCAAAAGTTTCAACAATAATGGCCAAAGAAGTAAACATTATACTTGCATTGCTTTGGAGAATAGTAGATTTGATCATTCAGTTCATACCATATGTTTATGAGGAAACATTTCAAGTTGCATGATCAAAACAAAAGTTTTGTTCGAATTATTTATGCCTAATTTATAAATAACATAAATTATTTATGTTTTATTTATTAACATTGAATCAAAGTTTATAAACTAAACACATGTGTTAAGTTAAAATTATTGATAAATTAAACAAAAGAGCATTTGAAGTTTCAATACATATAAAAGTTCATTTTAATAATTTAAAATAATAAATATGTTAAATACAACTATTTACTGATATCTAAACATTCATACAAAAAAAAACGCTTTCACGATATTTAATTTTAAAGATTTCTCTATACAAATTTAAAGAAAATATTTGCTAATAATATTTCTATATACAAACTTAAAGAAAATATTTTCTTTTTATAATAAAATTGACACTGTTAAAACAGCACACAACTTATTCCGCAAGAAATATTCATCAAAGAAATTAAAGAACAAGAAGAAAGATGAACATATAGGAGAAGTATAGTAAGAGAATGAAACCGAAAAATGATTTTATTTCGGATGATCATTACGGAGAACTATCATGATCATTTTTCAAGTAACATATAGATTCATGATAGTTCTCGAACTATCATGATCATTTTTCACCTTTAGGAGAAGTACATAAGAGGATTAAACCGAAAAACAGGGAAGATGGAGATACTAAAGTAGGAAGAAAAAAAGAAAGCCAAAGAAGAACATCGATGAAGACAGAAAAACCGAATAAAAAACAATGAAGATGAAACTGAAAAAGAAAAAAAAAAATCAAATAAGAACGAAAGAGAAGAAACCAGACAAGAAAAAAAATAGGATGCAATACGAGTGGAAGAAAAATAGCAAAGTAGAAGACAAGTATATCAGTGAATATGAAGAATAAATCGAATAAGAATGACGCAAAGAAAAAGAAGACACCGACTAAAAAAAAACAAAAAAGAAAAGAACTTCAAGCATAAAGAAATCAAATAAGAAAAAAAATAGATTAAAGAAGAAAGCAAGACGGATGAATAAATTGAATTTCAAGAATGTGTATTTGTTTTTGCTTTTCTTCAAATGAAATTCTATTTAAAGTATATTCGAGATCTATCACCGAATATAGTAATTTCAAATAAATAAAGATGATTATTTTATAAAAAGTGATGCTACTAGGGTATCAGAATTCTATACTAAAAACATTTAAAAATAAATTATGAAACAAATTGAAGTTGATGTGGTCTAAGAGAATAATTTATTTTTTGTCATAAACAATACAAATTAATTGAATAGGTTATTCTCAAACAAAGTTAAAGGATGTTATAATCTACAATATTAAAATTTTATTGGTTTAGTAAAAACAAGACAAACTACAAATTTGTTGTTCACAACTTTCTAATTCAGTTCATTAAAAAGTAATGTTTGTTTAGGCCGATCATGTTGTCATATTGTTGAAAGATCAAAGTTTTATGCAATGTTCTTATGCCAAATTTTGTGAAGCAATGGACAAAACATAAAAAAAAATATATTTATGAAAATGTATGTCGAGTCATGTCTAATGAAGACATCTAAGATTTATACATCCAATTTTATGATGAGTTTTGTCAAACGACGAAGTCTAGGATTCTAATCATAAAACAAAACTGATTATGGATTTTTGTACGAAAGTTTAACACAAGATAACAATATATTAAGGTTTTAAATCAGTATGTTGTGTTAAAGATATCCGCTTGCCCCAAAATGACCCGGCCAAATATGGGAAATCCCAATTCATTACGCCCATTTTCAAAATTCGAATTGAAATATACTAATTT
Source organism: Microthlaspi erraticum (assembly GCA_902728155.2). Classification (NCBI taxonomy): domain Eukaryota; kingdom Viridiplantae; phylum Streptophyta; class Magnoliopsida; order Brassicales; family Brassicaceae; genus Microthlaspi; species Microthlaspi erraticum. Next base: position 124,134 of record CACVBM020001086.1, read on the forward strand.
TTATGCAGATAGTTGACAATTATGAAAGTAACTATCAAATTTTTTTTAAAGATTTCAGAGGTTCCTACAAATCTCCATAGAATATTACAGAAATCAACAAAGATTCTTTACTGAAATTAAGTAAATTAGTATTTTAGTGAGGTAAAATTATTGGAAAGTTGCTAAAATGATCTATGAATTGAACTCAAAATCAAATGTAACCTACATTTATCCCTTTCAATTGCTTTATTATTATTATTCTTAAAAATATCTATAATCTTATAAAAGAATAAAAGGAGGATGAAATAATCAATTCTTTTTAAGTACATTAAAAAAAATGCACAAGATTTGATTATTTTTAAGTTATTAAATAAAATTATTAACCGAGACCCGCGCGTGCGCGGGTTAAAAACCTAGTTTTACAAAAAATACCACCGTTTATGAAACTTTTAAAAGGAAACAGTTACAAATTAAACGTGGTGCGCAAAGCATACATTCTTTATGATCCGATGTATAGTTCTGTATATATAGCTTTCACTGAATAAAATATCACAATTTTACTGCCACACTCCAATCGATACCAATCACATTTCTGTTAGTACGAAGATTCCGAGGGATCAAAGATTTGACCAACGAACAAAACGGTTTCAGTTTTGTCTTCTCTAATCAAGAAAAGAAACGGATGATCAGCCACAAAATCTATCCTCTTCGGAGGCTCCATACCAAAATAGCAACCACAGGATTCATCAACAGAGGCAGCAGCAGCTTCAACACCTGATTCATCGATCTTAATACAAGCCTTATGGTACAATGACGACGTCAAACACAATCCCATTCGATCAAAAACCTTCGAAACTAAAAACCCTAACGAGATCCCAAACTTTGGGATTCTCAATCTCCCAACTTTAACTTCTCGTCTCGGAATGTGACTATCCAAGAATCCAGGAATAGATGCCATCTTATCCACAAGATTATCCAATCCATCATCTTTCTCGTCCGGTAAATAGAAATACATTGCGAATTCGCGGTTGGTATCACCATTGCCTCCGCGCAGGAAAGGGAGCCTAAGGACCTTGAAACCATCATAGGCGCTTACGTATTGGTCTTCATTGCTGGTCATGAATGGCACAGACACTAATGAGCCATTTAGAAGATGAAACTTTCTGTCTCTTGTGTCGTCTTCTTCAAATGGCTGCTTCCATGTTCCTTTAAAGTATAATGCGTTTGCATAAACCCATTCGGTTTCTTCTGTGACGGATCCGTGAGGAAGAAGATTCTTGATTAGGTCATTGGTTCGATCTTGAACCCATGAATTTACCTCCATACGCACTTCTTCGGCCTACAAAAAAATACCAACATTTTACCAAAAAAAAAAAAAACCAACGATACTGGGACAATTTTTTTAAATACCACAAAAATATTTATGTTCCAAAATAAGTCCAAAAAATACCACTAAACTGACATTTTACAAAGAATCTTTAAAAACTAAAATTGAAATATTAACCCTAAACAAAATCCCAAAGAAAAAATACTGGTAAACCAAACCCAAGTATTTAAATAAGAAACCTTTTTAAAAACATTATTTTTAGTGTTTGTGGTATTTTTCGGGAAAATCTTTTATTGGTGTATGTTTGAATAAATAAAACCAGCTATGATATTTTTGAAAGAGAAAGTCCATCATATAGTCATACCTTTTTTATAAGGGTTTATAACTTAAATATTTGGGTTTGTGTTTATAATTTAGGTTTTATGGTTTAATATTTAGGGTTTAGTTTTGATAGTATGATTTAGGGGGGGGGGTGGTTATTGGGAGATGACTACAAGAAAACATGGTGTATTTCTACGACCATTCCTATGAAAAGTTTTGTAGGAAAGATTTTTTACCCTTTTTTTACAATATTACTACGAAAAATAATGTTGGTCGACAATTGGTAGGAACTTTCCTACGAAAAAAGATCCTAGGAATACGGTCAGACATTTTCTACCATATTCTTACGCATTTAATTTTCGTAGGAAATTTAGTTAAACCTTCGTAGGAAATTTAGTTAAACCTTCGTAGGAAATCGGTCAAGACAAAATAACCGTTATGACCGTACAAACGTCATCAATAATTTCCTACGAGTTTCTTACAGCAATATCTCTGTCTATTATTCGTAATAATATCGTAGGAAATGGAATTCGAAAAATGGTAGGAAATCCGTAAATAACTGAAAAATCGTTAGTCATTCGTAGGAATTCTATAAGTAATAACTGAAAAATCGTTAGTCATTCATCGATGAATTCATATAGAGTTGATAAATTTTAAAAGTTAAGAGATTTGTTAAATTTATAAAGAATTTATGTTAGATTTGGAGAGAGTTTGTATATTCATAAAATCAATCAAAATATTCTGTTATAATGGATTTTGAAAATCTAAGGGTTATAGGAAAAATAAATCTTGTTCCATGAGTAAAATTGTTTAAAATCCATGTCCCAATAACAAGGGTTTTTAATGGATTCTTGAAATCATTGAAACACAAACTATTTGAATAACAATGGATTTTGTGTGGAATTTAAAACTCATCAAACCAATAACAATGGATTTTAGTAAGATTGTCAGATTTCATAAACCAATAACAACAGATTCTTAAATATATATATATTTTTTTCAAATCCATCTCCCAGTAACCTCCCCTTAATCTTGATGCTTTAAAATTACTTTTATGAATGAGTAAATGGTATGAGATGGAAAAAAAATTTAGTAATTATATGAGAGGAATTAAAAAAAAAAAAATTAATGGTAGCTATGAGTAGGATCGGACCGGATCTCGGATCCGGAATAATATGCATATGCGTAGCTGTGAGAATTGCCATTTTTTAAATGTAAACTTAATTTAGTGGTATTTTAAGTATTTCTATGATTTTGTCAAAATTCATATTAGTCAAAACAGATATAACTCTATTTTCAATTTTGAAACAATATGATCACAAGAATCATTCTAGATTCGATTTGGCTCGTTCTATAAAGGGAAACTTACTTTTGATCGGAAATCTACGCAACCGAAAGCAGCTTTGAAGAAATTCTCGAAAAGATCCTTGAACTTAGGATCAATCGAGAGCGATTGCTCAATCCAGACGCCATTGACCGACGAGATCTCCGGTCCGCCATTGGCGGCGCTACCGCCAGCATAGACGACGGAAAGGATCTCGGTGAAGACGGCGTTGAGCTCATCGGTTGAAGAAGACTTCAGCAAGGAGAGGATCTGATAAGGATCGCCTGGACCAGAAGCCACCAAAGTGAGAGCAGAGTATATTGAGGCAGGCGAGAAGACGATGTTAGAGTGTGTGGCCTCTGAAGCGAATACGTGCTTCGCAAGGAACATCACGACTTCGTTTTGCTTCTTCATCGCTTCTCTCATATCCATTTTTCTTTTACCTGCAACGAGAGAGAGAATTTAGACTTGTGAAAGAGTTGATGCCTTGTAATCCCTAATATATTAAAAGAGAAGACACTATTAAAATAATGTTTCTCTCATCCCTAGTATATTAAAAGAAGAAACACTATCAAAATAACATTTCTCTTATGTGGTATTAACGAAAATACCATGTTGCTATGTGTCATCACCAAATTCACTCTTAAGAAAACTTTTAATTAAGACATCACTTACTAAATATTTACATACAATGCCATTAGTACACTATTTTAATATTTATTTAATTACAAATATTAAATATTTTCATATATCTTCCATTAAACAACATAAGTAATACATGAAATAATTATTATAAAATATTTTAAAAATCAAAAGTGATATAAATATTTCGAAATTAATTATATATATATTTTTAATATATAAGATTTGTTAATATAAATATAATCAGTTGATCTTTTTTTAATATACTTCCACTTTTTTTTTTATAAGGTCTAAGAGGACAATGACAAGGATAATTATTAACGGTTAATTAACTATTCTACCAAGATCCATCCTTATATGAATCTACCATGAGTAGCTATCTTGAACCTGTTCTGGAAATTTTCCTTATCTGTTCTTGCCTTCTTTATGCAAATCGCATCTTTTGGGGATTGAAACTCAGACCTCTTGGTGTAGAAGCTATTAATGAACCTTTAGCCAACCACTGGACTAAGAGAGCTTCCACAATATTCTTCCACTTAAAAATCATAAATTATGTAAAAAAAAATATTATTATAAAACATTTTAAAACTAAAAACATATATAAACAATTCCAAATTAGTGATTTAATTTTTGTTCTTCAATATACTGGATATCTGAGCATATATATAATATATATGAATATATAATGAATTTAATTGTAAACATTTTTTTTCAATAAATTATTTCATGCAAAATTATAAAATTTAGAAAAAAAAATAATATTTGAATTTATATTAGAGATTTTAATTATATGATAATGTCGCCAATAAATATAAGGTCTTATATGGAAGTCGTTATATTATGAGTAGATTCAGATAAATATTATGTTCCCATATTAGCATTAAATTGGCCTATAAATCACCTAGCCCTATGCATTTCAGGTTTTAGGACGGGAATTGATGGGAACGGGAGAGGGATGGGATATTTGGAAACCAAATATAGTACATGAAGTATTTTCTTATTATAACGGGACGGAAAATAACAAGAATGTGAATGGGAAGGGAAGGGATATTTGGGAGTAAAAATTAATACCTGAAGTCTTACTAAATCGGGAAACTTACGGGAAAATTCTGAAAAATATGGGAAAATTGAGATATTTACGAAAAAAATATCTATTTTTCATTTTTTTTTAATGGGAACATTGGGAAATCCCATACCCTTCTCGAACCCGTTTGAATAAAAGAAATGTTCCCAAATGGAAAATTGCAAATTCCCATTCCCGAAAAGTTCGGAAAATTTTAAACGAGTAAGGGTGGAAACATGATTCCCTTCCCGAAATGCATATGACTAAATCAGCCATATATTATCATGTTTTTAGCAATGAATTTATTTAATACATGACTGAACTTAACTCCCTCTGTTTCATAATAAGTGTCGGTTTGACTCTTGAGTTACCCAATGTATCTAGATGTATATGGATGTATTAAGAGTCAAAACACATCCATATACATTAATAAATAGTCCAAATTCATTTTGTCAAAACGACACTTATTATGAAACAGATGGAGTATAATGTTAGCAAATTTGAATTGATTTCGCATAATATTGTTTTTGTTTCCATAAAAAGAAGAAAAAACATCATACCATATGGTCCATATCTAACCGTAACGATTATAAAAAAGAAATACAATATTACCAATATTTAAAACAATATCTATTTAAATGTAATCATTTGATTTGTTATTTTCACTATCTTATTATATTGTAGTTATTTTTTTTTTGTTCTCACTCAATTTTACCATCGGTAATTTATTGAAATGGCCAAAACTTTTTTACCTTCTTAAAAAATTATTTAAAATGCTTGATTTCCATACTGTAAAATAAAGACAACAGCCAAACCATCAAATTAATATGTCACATAAGATTTTCAGAGTTATGTAAATAAACATTTTAATGATAAAAAATATTAGAGTAAAATATCATCATGTATAGGATGCGGGTCAAACCCTAGTAATTAATGATTTGATTTGGAGAGTTTTAAATGACCCAAATGTCGTCGTAACGAAACGATCTACGAAGCTGCTCAAAAATTTTAAATTAGTGGTAGAATCAAATAATTAAATATGGTTTAATCATTTTGATTCTTTTCCTAAGCGTGTCCCTTATTTGCAGTTTGTTTAGCCAATTACATTTTACAGGACTAATATTTGAATTCAGAATATGTTTTAGATCATTTTGTGAATATCAAAAGTATAAATAGAACATGCTTGGTTTGTCTAAATCCGTCAAGGAGAATTTTGACTAAACCATGAACCATAGTTTAGTGATCCCCATATAACTTGACCGGTTCAGTTTCGTGAAAATCCGGTTTATTTTCTGATTCGTTTAAAAGAACATTGAGCAAAAAGTAAAGCATTTACGAAACAACTAAACATATTCTTACCAATATCANACAAAAAATCTTAAGGATCTCCATTATTTTTTTTTTTTTTTGTCAACGAGGATCTCCATGATTTAAACCTTGCTCTTTCTTTCAAGATTCCTGATTAATTATATCCTTCCAAACAAAATAATATAATAAACCATATTTCTTTCAACGTGTCTAGAGATCTAATTCAATGGTATGATGCTCTTTTCGATCGTCTTTTGCATGATGAAAGTTGTTGATTATTATATACTGATATTTGGATCTTAAATTTAATTAATACTGCTGATACTTGTATGAATAGGTCCAGTCAGAGACGATGATGGAAAAATACAATAAATTATCAGATTTTCTCAAGAAATTCTACATTCCTTCGTACGTTCTCTCGCCTGATGATGAAGCCGATGATGCTGAGGCGGTGCCAAGTAGTCCACCTGAGAGCCCAATCATCGTATTCATCAACTCAAGAAGCGGTGGTCAACTTGGTGGAGAACTCATTCTTACCTACCGCACTCTGCTCAACGACAAGCAGGTCTCTATAAAAGCTAAGCTAATGATTCATTGATTTTATTTTTAGCATGTCTATAAAACTATCGTCTCTCAAATCTCAGTTGATTTCTATGTAAATTTTGCGGAAACTAGAAAACGTGGTGAATCTCCTTGAATACCAACATCATGCATGTTCTTGTGATCCTTAATTAAAACTTAAAAGACAAAACTCTTAACTTTACTAGTAATAATTAACTCTGAAAACCTAGGAGCCCTAAAAATTAAACCTAGTTAAACTATTACTACAACAATAAATAATTATATTAAATATATAGTATCAAATTACATTATGTTTTGGAGTTTCTCTTGATTACGTTTGGTGCTCAGGTTTTTGATCTTGGGGTAGAGACTCCAGATAAAGTGCTGCGGAGAACCTATCTTAATCTAGAGAGGCTAAAAGATGATGCTTTAGCTTGCAAGATTCGGGAGAAGTTGAAAATAATTGTGAGTTTATTATTCTTCTCTCTATGGAGAAGCTGTGTAGATGTTAAAGGTCATTAAGTTGAGTTGTGTCTACTTAATTAGGTTGCAGGGGGAGATGGAACAGCTGGTTGGCTCCTTGGAGTTATATCTGATCTTAAGTTATCCAATCCACCTCCAATTGCAACCATCCCATTGGGTACAGGAAATAACCTTCCATTTGCATTTGGATGGGTATGTATGTGTATTTTTACATAACTGATATCACATTAAATATTTTATCATACAGTAGATTGTTTTCTTCTAACTGATCCCATCAGCTGATTGATCTTCAGGGTAAGAAAAATCCTGGAACAGATAGGTCTTCTGTGGAGTCTTTTTTGGAAAAGGTGATCAAGGCAAAAGAGATGAAGATAGACAAGTACATATCTATTATCCACACAAATATCATCATTCTTTTAGTTATCAAATATACACTGGTTGAATCTTGTGTTAATATGAATGCATTTTATGTCTTAATTAAGCTGGCACATACTTATGAGGATGAAGGCTCCTAAAAAAGGGTCTTGTGATCCTATTGAGCTACCACCTTCTCTCCATGCATTTCATCGTGTTTCTCCATCAGATCAAGTAATTTTTGCCAAAGAAATTTACTTATCACTATATCATCCTTTTCTTCGTATATGATCAACAATGTTTTTCACTTTATCCAGGAAGGTTACCAAACATTTCGTGGCGGATTCTGGAATTACTTTAGCTTGGGTAAGAATTTTGCTCTTTGACCAGTCAAAAATTCTCATTTCTCCTCTAAACAGCATTGCTCGGTATATTCCTTCACGAATAAAAATGTACTACAGGTATGGATGCTCAAGTATCTCATGAATTTCATTCCCAGAGAAAATCGCACCCTGAAAATTTTAAAAATTAGCTGTCTAATCAGGTTTATACACCTTTCTCTCTTAAACTTTGTTTTGATGTTTTCTTCAAGTGATGTAGTTCTAATATTTTTTATTAATTTAGTCGGACTATTTGGAGGAATTGCTTCTCTCTAGCTACTGCTGATTAATTAAACTAACAGTAAGTTTGCCATTGGTTTCATGACGTTGCAGAGCACATATTTAAAGCTTGCTTGCACACAAGGATGGTTTTATGCCTCTCTTATTCACCCTTTCTCACAGTGAGTATATTTATATTTGTTTCTAGTCTTATTTCTTTTATATGAGTTATTGATCTCCACTTTTGCTCTGTCTACTTGGGATCTAAAGCCCTGTAAATTTGAAAAAAAGCACTAATAATTATATGGCGTTTGCTGCAGAAACATAGCTCAGCTTGCAAAAGTTAAGATTTGTGATAAAAGTGGCCAATGGAATGATCTCCACATTCCCCAAAGGTAACTAATCAAAATATATATCACATTCGTGTATACGTCCCACATGTTGAGTTGAGCTCAGATTTTTATTCTTCTTTATGATGGACCTCTTTTGCTGATCACTTCTTTACATTGAGATTCTAGTCGAACTGATAATTAATAATTATTTTTGTTCTGGCAGAATCAGGTCAATCGTATGTTTGAATCTTCCTAGCTTCTCTGGAGGGCTAAATCCTTGGGGAACACCAAATCCCAGGAAAAAACTTGACGTATGGTTTTAACATTCTCTTCACATTTCTTCAATAAGCTAGTAATTTTTCTTATTTTTTTCCTTTCTTTGTGATGTCTCAACAGAGAAGCCTAACTGTACCATTCGTTGATGATGGACTCATCGAAATCGTTGGGTTTAGAAATGCTTGGCATGGTCTTGTTCTGCTCGCTCCAAATGGTCATGGAACAAACTTGCTCAGGTAAATTTAAAGTCACAGAAAACAAACAAATTAAAATCTGAGTAAGTGCACATTTTAACTCGTGTGTGTGTGTGTATAGGCAAATCGAATTCGGTTTGAATTTACGAAAGGTTCAGCGAAGCATGCGTACATGAGAATGGACGGAGAGCCATGGAAACAGCCACTGCCACTTGACGATGAAACTGTGACGGTAGAGATCTCACATCATGGACAAGTGAACATGCTTACAACCCAAAATTGCAAGTCCAAAAGCATGTATGATCAGTCTTCTTCCACAAACCGGTTTAGTGATGATGAAGATGAAGATGACGACTCATCAGTGGATAAATGTGAGGAGGAGTTCAGAAAGTTTGGTGCAGCTGACACATTTAAGATTTCCAATGATCTTTGATATTTCTTACCTTAATTAGACATTCATTTATGTTTGTTTGACTTCCAAGTCTTAAACACATATTTCCTCCTTTTTTATTCTTGTTAACATATAGAGATGCTGTGAGATTTAGATTATGAATCTTTAATTTACGTTAAGCTCTTTCTTGAGCTGGTGCTGTAACAACTAGTGATCAACCGAACTCCCAAACTCACCTAACCTCTGTTTCTTGTCCCCTGTTCTTTCTCTTTATTGTTTAGCATACATAGGAAAATGACTAAATGACACATTGTTACAACACCGGACTAAGGGTTGGGGTTAAGACTATTGAGCCTTGCTCAAAACTTATAGTTCTCATGGAGGTGTCACTTGCCTTACCTTCTCCAAAGACACATTCACAGATGCACAAATATCTTGCATGAGAGGCAGAGATCAATATAAAGTTATAAACTATGGATAATATGTGACGGTCCCAACTTGTCAAAGCAATGATAACAAACTTTGCTCAATGCAATGAGAGAAACTAGATGAACAAATAGGACATCTATATATGTAGCTATAATCACACATGCACACACACTATGATTAATTATAATGATGGAAAATAAGGGAGAAGAAACTAGACTGGTAGAGATACATGATCACTGATGTGTGAAGTGGGAGATCACAAAAACTGTCTCCATCCAAATGCCAATGATCAGCAAAACCCTAAACTAAAACCTACAATGTGGACTATAACTAAAGAAACCTTTTTTCAAAAGAAAGGCCTCATGGGACAAGATGCAGAGGAAGAAGATGAGCTTTCTGAAAACTGATGAGAACTGTCCAAATCATCCCAAAGGGCACTCTCAGGACCCCATCCAGATGTAATCGCATTGTACCACGCTTCAGCCATCATCCCTTCCTCTCTCCCACAATCATCACTCACCGCTACTTCCTTGTTCTCCACGTTAACCTCGCTTGGCTTAGGCAACGTTGTTTCAGGTTGTTCCTGATGCGACGACGAGTTTAACACTTCACTTGGATCTTTCACCTCATTAACCTTATTCACAAAATGCTCCGGGAAATTAAGTGTTGCATTTTGTCCCCTCAGCTTGAAGGCTTGACGGTCGTAGGCCATGGCAGCTTCCTCAGCTGTATCAAAGGTACCGAGCCAGAGACGTGCTCTGCTCCGTGGCTTACGAATCTCTGCGACCCATTTTCCCCACTGACGTTGTCTCACTCCTCTGTAAAGCTTGGTTGCGCTGTACGGCTGAACACTTTCTTGGTTCGTCATCAACATCATTCTTCCTCTGGGGCTTAAGTTCAGTGTGTCGCTCCAATACTTGGTCAGATACTGCTGCTGCTGCTGAGGACTAAACGAGATCATTTGCCTGTGGCTTTGCATTGTCGGGTCGTGTTGTTGGTTAACCGGAAAGTATCCGAGTTCTTGTTGATGTTGAATCGCTGGATCGAGGGAAAAAGGGAAAGCCACCAAGGAGTGAGGTGAAGGGGAGGATCGGAGATAAGGTTTAGGTCGATGATCAGGATTTCTCATCTTCTTCGTAGATTTTGGTGACATCGTTGACGTGGACGAAGCTTCTCCAAAAGAAGGATCGGTATTTTTACCTTTGGTGATACAAAGATTGAGCTCCTCGTCAAAGTCCATCTCTGCTTAACTGGTGCCGTACACTTCACGGTTTCTATATATTTAAAAAAAAAATACGAAAAACAGAGAGAGCAATGGAAGGAAGAAAGAGAAGCTTGAGAGAAGAAGCTGAAGGAAAAAGAGAGAATATTGTGTATGTTTGTTTTTTTTAATATTTTTGTTAAGAGAGAGACAACTCCATGGGGCTTTTATATATGAGAGCAGGATTAGATTTGGGGCAGCACCGCTTTTTGTATCTAGTTATAAATATCTCATTCTTTTCAATTGACTTATTCAAATACTAACTTTTTGGGGTTACAGAAAAATTATTCCTTTGCTTCCACTCTAATTCATTCCCCGGTCCAGTCTATTTGGAAGTTAAAGCATATAAAATATTAGAGACGTTGACACCATTGAAAAGACAACGCGGAGATACAACCATTAACGTCCGTACGACTACGTGGCACTCTCTGTTCTTTTGGACGGTGAACACAACTCGTTCATGCTTTCTAAATGCGACAAGTCATAAGCTCAAATGATAAGGTTAGACTGTCAAAATATCTATAACTAAAGAGATTACGACGGTTTGTGCAAATTGAATGATGATGGTATGTTGGTTTTGGTAGTGGTAATGGTCGGCTAACAGCGGCTAAGGATAACATTCGATAATTTAAGAGTTACCATTTGATGACAACCTAACGAATGTATATTAATTAGGGCTATATAAGTCTAGGGTTTATTATATTACATACTTGATTATAGTATTTTAATCTTCTGGGTCGGTGATTGGTCAAACTCAGCTTTCACTTTTATGATATTTTGTTTTTTTCTCCACCTATAGAAAGATACTCGCAAGACCGACCAAGTTCTTTGTTTTCGCTTTTTCGGTTTTAAAGACCGACCAAGTTGAACATCAAATGGACCAAATTTGGGAACCGGAAGAGGTAAGGAGTCCGAAATGTACCTCTGTGACTCCACATTGTGGAAACTCACTTGTAGTGTATAAGATGAACTAGATGGACCCATACTTATCCAAACATGGATTAATAGGTTCTACACATGACTATGAGGACAAACATGAGTGAAACGGTCTCAATCCAAGGGAGGAACATCAAATGGACCAAATTTGGGAACCGGAAGAGGTAAGGAGTCCGAAATGTACCTCTGTGACTCCACATTGTGGAAACTCACTTGTAGTGTATAAGATGAACTAGATGGACCCATACTTACCAAACATGGATTAATAGTTCTACACATGACTATGAGGACAAACATGAGTGAAACGGTCTCAATCCAAGGGAGGAACATCAAATGGACCTAATTTGGGAACCGGAAGAGGTAAGGAGTCCGAAATGTACCTCTGTGACTCCACATTGTGGAAACTCACTTGTAGTGTATAAGATGAACTAGATGGACCCATACTTACCCAAACATGGATTAATAGGTTCTACACATGACTATGAGGACAAACATGAGTGAAACGGTCTCAATCCAAGGGAGGAACATCAAATGGACCTAATTTGGGAACCGGAAGAGGTAAGGAGTCCGAAATGTACCTCTGTGACTCCACATTGTGGAAACTCACTTGTAGTGTATAAGATGAACTAGATGGACCCATACTTACCAAACATGGATTAATAGGTTCTACACATGACTATGAGGACAAACATGAGTGAAACGGTCTCAATCCAAGGGAGGAACATCAAATGGACCTAATTTGGGAACCGGAAGAGGTAAGGAGTCCGAAATGTACCTCTGTGACTCCACATTGTGGAAACTCACTTGTAGTGTATAAGATGAACTAGATGGACCCATACTTACCAAACATGGATTAATAGGTTCTACACATGACTATGAGGACAAACATGAGTGAAACGGTCTCAATCCAAGGGAGGAACATCAAATGGACCTAATTTGGGAACCGGAAGAGGTAAGGAGTCCGAAATGTACCTCTGTGACTCCACATTGTGGAAACTCACTTGTAGTGTATAAGATGAACTAGATGGACCCATACTTACCAAAACATGGATTAATAGCTTCTACACATGACTATGAGGACAAACATGAGTGAAACGGTCTCAATCCAAGGGAGGAACATCAAATGGACCAAATTTGGGAACCGGAAGAGGTAAGGAGTCCGAAATGTACCTCTGTGACTCCACATTGTGGAAACTCACTTGTAGTGTATAAGATGAACTAGATGGACCCATCTTACCAAACATGGATTAATAGGTTCTACACACTCCCCCAATTTGGAGGCACAAAACTACATTTCAGACTCCTTACCTCTTCCGGTTCCCAAATTTGGTCCATTTGATGTTCCACCCTTGGATTGAGACCGTTTCACTCATGTTTCTTGTCATAGTCATGTATAGAACCTATTAATCCATGTTTGGGTAAGTATGGGTCCGTCTCGTTCATCATATACACTAAAAGTAAGTTCCCACCATTTGGAGGCACAAAGCTACATTTCAGACTCCTTACCTCTTCCGGTTCCAAACCTGGTCCATTTGATGTTCCTCTCTCCTTAACCTTGGATTTGAGCAGACCTGGATTGAGACCGTTTGACTCATGTTTCTTGGCAGAGTCATGTATAGAACCTATTAATCCATGTTTGGGTAAGTATGAGTCCGTCTCGGTCCTCATATACACTAAAAGTAAGTTTCCACCATTTGGAGGGACAAAGCTACATTTCAGACTCCTTACCTTTTCCGGTTCCCAAATTAGGTCCATTGGATGTTCCTCCCTTGGATTGAGACCGTTTCAGTCATTGTTTCTCCTCATAGTCATGTATAGAACCTATTAATCTATGTTTAGGTAAGTATGGGTCCGTCTCGTTTATCATATACACTAAAAGTAAGTTCCCACCATTTGGAGGCACAAAGCTACATTTCAGACTCCTTACCTCTTCCGGTTCCAAACCTGGTCCATTTGATGTTCCTCCCTTGGATTGAGACCGTTTCACTCATGTTTCTTGTTATAGTCATGTATAGAACCTATTAATCCATGTTTGGGTAAGTATGGGTCCGTCTCGTTCCTCATATACACTAAAAGTAAGTTTCCACCATTAGGAAAGACAAAGCTACATTTCAGACTCCTTATCTCTTCTGGTTCCCAAAGTTGGTCCATTTGATGTTCCTCCCTTGGATTGAGACCGTTTCACTCATGTTTCTCCTCATAGTCATGTATAGAACCTATTAATCCATGTTTGGGTAAGTATGGGTCCGTCTCGTTCATCATATACACTAAAAGTAAGTTCCCACCATTTGGAGGCACAAAGCTACATTTCGGACTCCTTACCTCTTCTGGTTCCCAAATTTAGTCCACTTGATGTTCCTCCCTTGGATTGAGACCGTTTCACTCAATGTTCTCCTCATAGTCATGTATAGAACCTATTAATCCATGTTTGGGTAAGTATGGGTCCGTTTCGTTTATCATATACCCTAAAAGTAAGTTCCCACCATTTGGAGGCACAAAGCTACATTTCGGACTCCTTACCTCTTACGGTTCCCAAACTTTGTCCACTTGATGTTCCTCCCTTGGATTGAGACCGTTTAACTCATGTTTCTCCTCATAGTCATGTATAGAACCTATTAATCCATGTTTGGGTAAGTATGAGTCTGTCTCGTTTTCATCATATACACTAAAAGTAAGTTCCCACCATTTGGAGGCACAAAGCTACATTTCGGACTCCTTACCTCTTACGGTTCCCAAACTTTGTCCACTTGATGTTCCTCCCTTGGATTGAGACCGTTTCACTCATGTTTCTCCTCATAGTCATGTATAGAACCTATTAATCCATGTTTGGGTAAGTATGGGTCCGTCTCGTTCCTCATATACACTAAAAGTAAGTTTCCACCATTAGGAAGGACAAAGCTACATTTAAGACTCCTTACCTCTTCCGGTTCCCAAAGTTGGTCCATTTGATGTTCCTCCCTTGGATTGAGACCGTTTCACTCATTTTTTCCTCATAGTCATGTATAGAACCTATTAATCCATGTTTGGGTATGTATGGGTCCGTCTCGTTCATCATATACACTAAAAGTAAGTTCCCACCATTTGGAGGCACAAAGCTACATTTCGGACTCCTTACCTCTTCCGGTTCCCAAACTTTGTCCACTTGATGTTCCTCCCTTGGATTGAGACCGTTTCACTCATGTTTATCCTCATAGTCATGTATAGAACCTATTAATATGTTTGGGTAAGTATGGGTCCGTCTCGTTCATCATATACACTAAAAGTAAGTTCCCACCATTTGGAGGACAAAGCTACATTTCGGACTCCTTACCTCTTCCGGTTCCCAAATTTGGTCCATTTGATGTTCCTCCCTTGGATTGAGACCGTTTCACTCATGTTTCTCCTCATAGTCATGTATAGAA
Organism: Microthlaspi erraticum; assembly: GCA_902728155.2. Lineage (NCBI taxonomy): Eukaryota > Viridiplantae > Streptophyta > Magnoliopsida > Brassicales > Brassicaceae > Microthlaspi > Microthlaspi erraticum. The sequence continues at coordinate 139,315 of CACVBM020001086.1, forward strand.
CCTATTAATCCATGTTTGGGTAAGTATGGGTCCGTCTCGTTCATCATATACACTAAAAGTAAGTTCCCACCATTTGGAGGCACAAAGCTACATTTCGGACTCCTTACCTCTTCCGGTTCCCAAATTTGGTCCATTTGATGTTCCTCCCTTGGATTGAGACCGTTTCACTCATGTTTCTCCTCATAGTCATGTATAGAACCTATTAATCCATGTTTGGGTAAGTATGGGTCCGTCTCGTTCATCATATACACTAAAAGTAAGTTCCCACCATTTGGAGGCACAAAGCTACATTTCGGACTCCTTACCTCTTCCGGTTCCCAAATTTGGTCCATTTGATGTTCCTCCCTTGGATTGAGACCGTTTCACTCATGTTTCTCCTCATAGTCATGTATAGAACCTATTAATCCATGTTTGGGTAAGTATGGGTCCGTCTCGTTCATCATATACACTAAAAGTAAGTTCCCACCATTTGGAGGCACAAAGCTACATTTCGGACTCCTTACCTCTTCCGGTTCCCAAATTTGGTCCATTTGATGTTCCTCCCTTGGATTGAGACCGTTTCACTCATGTTTCTCCTCATAGTCATGTATAGAACCTATTAATCCATGTTTGGGTAAGTATGGGTCCGTCTCGTTCATCATATACACTAAAAGTAAGTTCCCACCATTTGGAGGCACAAAGCTACATTTCGGACTCCTTACCTCTTCCGGTTCCCAAATTTGGTCCATTTGATGTTCCTCCCTTGGATTGAGACCGTTTCACTCATGTTTCTCCTCATAGTCATGTATAGAACCTATTAATCCATGTTTGGGTAAGTATGGGTCCGTCTCGTTCATCATATACACTAAAAGTAAGTTCCCACCATTTGGAGGCACAAAGCTACATTTCGGACTCCTTACCTCTTCCGGTTCCCAAATTTGGTCCATTTGATGTTCCTCCCTTGGATTGAGACCGTTTCACTCATGTTTCTCCTCATAGTCATGTATAGAACCTATTAATCCATGTTTGGGTAAGTATGGGTCCGTCTCGTTCATCATATACACTAAAAGTAAGTTCCCACCATTTGGAGGCACAAAGCTACATTTCGGACTCCTTACCTCTTCCGGTTCCCAAATTTGGTCCATTTGATGTTCCTCCCTTGGATTGAGACCGTTTCACTCATGTTTCTCCTCATAGTCATGTATAGAACCTATTAATCCATGTTTGGGTAAGTATGGGTCCGTCTCGTTATCATATACACTAAAAGTAAGTTCCCACCATTTGGAGGCACAAAGCTACATTTCAGACTCCTTACCTCTTCCGGTTCCCAAATTTGGTCCATTTGATGTTCCTCCCTTGGATTGAGACCGTTTCACTCATGTTTCTCCTCATAGTCATGTATAGAACCTATTAATCCATGTTTGGGTAAGTATGGGTCCGTCTCGTTCATCATATACACTAAAAGTAAGTTCCCACCATTTGGAGGACAAAGCTACATTTCGGACTCCTTACCTCTTCCGGTTCCCAAATTTGGTCCATTTGATGTTCCTCCCTTGGATTGAGACCGTTTCACTCATGTTTCTCCTCATAGTCATGTATAGAACCTATTAATCCATGTTTGGGTAAGTATGGGTCCGTCTCGTTATCATATACACTAAAAGTAAGTTCCCACCATTTGGAGGCACAAAGCTACATTTCGGACTCCTTACCTCTTCCGGTTCCCAAATTTGGTCCATTTGATGTTCCTCCCTTGGATTGAGACCGTTTCACTCATGTTTTCCTCATAGTCATGTATAGAACCTATTAATCCATGTTTGGGTAAGTATGGGTCCGTCTCGTTCATCATATACACTAAAAGTAAGTTCCCACCATTTGGAGGCACAAAGCTACATTTCGGACTCCTTACCTCTTCCGGTTCCCAAATTTGGTCCATTTGATGTTCCTCCCTTGGATTGAGACCGTTTCACTCATGTTTCTCCTCATAGTCATGTATAGAACCTATTAATCCATGTTTGGGTAAGTATGGGTCCGTCTCGTTCATCATATACACTAAAAGTAAGTTCCCACCATTTGGAGGCACAAAGCTACATTTCGGACTCCTTACCTCTTCCGGTTCCCAAATTTGGTCCATTTGATGTTCCTCCCTTGGATTGAGACCGTTTCACTCATGTTTCTCCTCATAGTCATGTATAGAACCTATTAATCCATGTTTGGGTAAGTATGGGTCCGTCTCGTTCATCATATACACTAAAAGTAAGTTCCCACCATTTGGAGGCACAAAGCTACATTTCGGACTCCTTACCTCTTCCGGTTCCCAAATTTGGTCCATTTGATGTTCCTCCCTTGGATGAGACCGTTTCATATTTGTTTAAATACTGCTACTCCTACTGACTACTAGTATTTATTTGATTTCAATTCCAGGAATATATATTAGCATTACAATAAGCTATCGGAGCACAAGCTAGCTAGGCACATATTTAACCTGTAATAATATTATGTTCACTCTCTCTTGTAAATGCTTTTCCATTTATCTATGCTGACGCAATATCTTGCTTGACAACCAAGTTTATCATATCTTATTGTCAGAAAATAAGAGAGTTTACAATACTACCAAGATGTAATAGTTGCGTTTTGTATAAGTTACTATTGGTTGAAAGAAGGGATAGCAATAACATAGTAGTATTAAATCATAACTAATCTAATAAATAAAAGATAGAAGAAGTCATAATAATAATAGTAATGATGATAATTAAGGAGGAAAGAAGAAAGCAGAAAATGCGGTTGGAGAATTAGGTGCTTAAAGTTAGTTGAGTCCATCCCAGTATCTAACGGTCAATGCTCTCTTTAACCCTTTTCAAAATTAGAATACATAATTGATCTGACATTCATATGTCTTTTTCTCTGTACTCTCTAGTCTCTACACACAATTCAATTAAGAAGAGACAGATAATTTGGTATTTTGTCTGTATACCCTTAAATCATGCAAGCCCCTTATTCTCATTCCTTCTCCCTGTCTACAGTAATTTATATATGTGCTTTAAATCGATTAAATTCATGACTAGGGGCAAAATCATGTTCAAACCAGTTGATTAATTCAATTCGTTTGTGCCGAAATTCTTCCAACATTATATATATACACTTACCATTTGAAGGGATAATATTTCTAGATACGCATGGGCGAATTCGCTCATACAATACAATCCATCGATATATTCAGAAGAAAAATGACGTTGATCGATGGCTGAAACTGAGACATGTTAAAAAACTAATCAAGTGTCAGGACTGAAGTAGCGGATAAAACTGTAAAACCAATAGAGTAGCATTAGAAAAAAACATAAATGAAGTGGTTAATTATAAATAAATGAAGCACCTAAAAGTCAAGCAGTAGAGAAATGGGAAAGATATCTGAAAAACGACCGTTTATATAATTGGTATTGAAGGGCTAGCTTAGCTTATAGGTAAAAATAAAAATAAAGAAAACTAAAAGAAAAAAAGACTATATATAAATAGAAGGAAGAAGGGGGAAGAGGATAAGCAAATAAAGATCGATCGGAGCGTATGTCAATGGCCGTGGAGATGTCATCAAAACAACCAACGAAAGACTTCTTCTCCTCTCCAGCACTCTCCCTCTCTCTCGTATGCTCTTTTTAATTTCTACACATATTGATTAATTGTAGGGATTGTACCGTATTCTTTATGTGTATATTATAATATTTGAATGGTGATGATGATATCATACAGGCTGGGATATTCCGGAATGCATCCTCCGGCAGCACGAACCCCGAGGAGGATTTTTTGGGGAGGAGGGTAGTTGACGAAGAGGATCGGACGGTGGAGATGAGCAGCGAGAACTCGGGACCCACAAGATCCAGATCAGAGGAGGAGTTGGAGGGTGATGAGGAGCAAGAGTTGGATGAGCTGGAGGAAGATGGTTCCGGAAACAAGGGCAAGAAGAGGAAGCGGAAGAAGTATCATCGCCACACCACCGATCAGATCAGACACATGGAAGCGTACGTTCTTCTTCCTTCACTCTTATTTCTTTTAATTCATATTTTATAATCATCTCAACTAGGGTTTTCAAACAAGGAACATTCACTAATTAGTCTTGATGATCGTAACCATTATCTATGAATTTGATTATCTCATACACACCCTTCTTCTCAACTATGTTGATTTCATGTATCATCTCATCTCCATATATATACATAGATAGGGGTAATAGTAGTCAGAGAAAGGACGGTGCCTTGTGAAGAAAAGTTCACTCCATTTCTAGTGCAAACGAGAAGAAAAAAAGAATGCATATACAAATATTTCATGTAAAATGTGGACAAATATATTGCCAAGCATTAATTTCGACATAGGCGTTTAATTACATGGTTTGCCTACTCTTTATTTTTCTCTTTCCTCTCCGTACATGTTTTGGTTGGACACAGATCGTAATTAAGGATTTTGAAAATTCATTCGATCATAATGAAAGCCGAGATCTGTATGTATAGACTGTAGAGGTAGTAAGGGTTCAGGGTTCAAGAGAAGAAATGCTTTGATGGAAATGTGAACTGAGAAAGTGAACATATACGCAGGCTATTCAAAGAGACACCACATCCGGACGAGAAGCAAAGACAGCAGCTGAGCAAGCAATTAGGGCTCGCTCCTCGCCAGGTCAAGTTCTGGTTCCAAAACCGCCGCACCCAGATCAAGGTACGTACCTTTATTTGTGAAGACAAAGAATAAAAATGAAAGACTAGTACGTACGTACGTACGTTGTTTAATGAAACCTCCTACGATAACAGGCTATCCAAGAACGGCACGAGAACTCTTTGCTGAAAGCAGAACTAGAAAAGCTGAGAGAGGAGAACAAAGCGATGAGAGAGTCGTTTTCAAAGGCTAACTCTTCGTGCCCCAACTGCGGAGATGATCTTCACCTTGAAAACTCCAAACTGAAAGCCGAGCTCGACAAGCTCCGTGCGGCTCTCGGACGCACTCCCTACCCACTGCAGGCCTCATGCTCCGACGACCAAGAACGCCGTCTCGAAATGTACACGGGGGTCTTTGTCCTGGAGAAGACTCGCATCGCGGAGATCGCCAACCGAGCCACCCTTGAGCTCCAGAAGATGGCCACCTCGGGCGAGCCTCTGTGGCTCCGCAGCGTTGAGACGGGGCGGGAGATTCTAAACTACGATGAGTATCTAAAGGAGTTCCCACAAGCACAGGGGTCTTCGCTTCCTGGAAGAAAATCCATCGAAGCATCCAGAGATGTGGGCGTTGTGTTTATGGACGCACATAAACTTGCGCAGTGTTTCATGGACGTGGTACTTTTTCTAAGTTTTTCGTTCATTAATTTATTATATTGCTTAGGAACATGTGGGTTAATGATGATGAACGTGTGTAGGGGCAATGGAAGGAGATGTTTGCGTGCTTGATCTCAAAGGCGGCGACGGTTGATGTCATAAGGCAGGGTGAAGGGCCTTCAAGGATCGACGGTGCCATTCAGTTGGTGAGAGTGACTCTCGAAGACTTTATTTATCTTTATATTTATATAGTGATGATGAAGAAGATAATGAATACGTATGTTTATGTATAATTGGCAGATGTTTGGGGAAATGCAGCTGCTCACTCCGGTCGTCCCCACCAGAGAAGTATACTTTGTGAGAAGCTGCCGGCAGCTGAGCCCTGAGAAATGGGCCATCGTGGACGTGTCGGTCTCCGCGGAGGAGGACAAGGAGGCTTCCTTGCTGAAATGTCGGAAACGTCCCTCAGGCTGCATCATCGAGGACACCTCCAACGGCCACTCCAAGGTCACCTGGGTGGAGCACCTCGACTTGTCTGCCTCCACGGTTCAGCCTCTCTTCCGCTCCTTTGTCAACTCCGGTTTAGCCTTTGGTGCTCGTCACTGGGTCGCCACCCTCCAGCTCCACTGCGAGCGCCTCGTCTTCTTCATGGCTACCAACGTCCCCACCAAGGACTCTCTCGGTCCGTCCTCTCTATATATATTTACTCTCTCTCTCTCTCTCTCTCTCTCAAGCTCCTTGTTAACTTGACGCCAATGATCTTCCTCTCAGGGGTTACAACGCTAGCAGGGAGAAAGAGCGTTCTGAAAATGGCTCAGAGGATGACGCAAAGCTTCTACCGCGCCATTGCAGCATCAAGCTACCATCAGTGGACCAAAATCACCACCAAAACCGGACAAGACATGAGGGTTTCTTCCAGGAAGAACCTCCATGATCCTGGCGAGCCAACCGGAGTCATTGTCTGCGCTTCTTCCTCCCTCTGGTTACCTGTCTCTCCAACTCTTCTCTTTGATTTCTTTAGAGATGAAGCTCGTCGCCATGAGGTACCTTCTCAAACCCACACAATACATATATTTTGTACTATATCTACAGTTCTACACACACGAGCAATTAAATTCATATCATGATCAGTGGGATGCTCTGTCAAACGGAGCTCATGTTCAGTCTATTGCAAGCTTATCCAAGGGCCAAGACAGAGGCAACTCAGTCTCTATTCAGGTATTGTATAGATATGTTTACTTTTGTCATGTCAGTTTCTCTCGGCTTCCAAATCTAATCTGGCCGGCCAATTCCAGACAGTGAAATCGAGAGAAAAGAGCATATGGTTGCTGCAGGACAGCTGCACAAACTCGTATGAGTCGGTGGTGGTTTATGCTCCGGTGGATATAAACACGACGCAGCTGGTGATCGCAGGACATGATCCAAGCAACATCCAAATCCTGCCCTCTGGATTCTCAATCATACCCGATGGAGTGGAATCACGGCCATTGGTAATCACGTCTACACAAGAGGACAGAAACACGCAAGGAGGGTCCTTGCTCACACTCGCCCTCCAAACACTCATCAACCCTTCTCCTGCAGCTAAGCTCAATATGGAGTCTGTCGAATCCGTCACAAACCTCGTCTCTCTCACGCTCCACAACATTAAGACCAGTCTTCAAATCGAAGATTGTTAATAACTTCACAGTGTCACTCTCTTATGATGAACATGTTGTTAGCCAAGTATATGATAATGTATAGCAGTGCATTAAGCCAAGTTCTGTACAAAAAAAAGCCATTTTTTAACAAGAGTATCTATCAATGTCATACACGATTGATACAATAAACTTGACCAAAACAAAAGCACATTGCAATTGGAAATCCTGGACAAGCACGGCCATCATTGACTAAATTCCACAACTTGACAACATTAAGCAATTGGTGCACGAAATCAGAATGCATATTCCATAAACAGATTAAGAGAATTACACAAGAAACAGAAGCAGCATCATCCGAAACCATAAAACAAACAAGACTCAGTTATCTGTCTCCACTAGGCCGGCTGCTGAGATTCCAAGGGAATGCCGAGGTCGTTCCCAGCTGCTGCTCCTCCTCCGGCTTCCGGATTCCTGCTGCTCCGCGAGGCGACAGGAAGCGCCACGAAAGACTTAGTCTTACTGATGGGTCTGCTCTTCTCGAGCCTCACCACGTCGCCCACCTTGAACTGATTATCCGGGTCATGCGCTTGGTACTTCTTCTTCTTCCTCACGCGCCTCTTGTACTTGGGGTGTGGGGCCAGCCTCACCACCTCCACCGCCACTGTCTTGTCGTTCGTTGCGCACACCACGCGCCCCTGCATCGTTTTCATCGCTCTGATCACCGGAACTGCAGCGGCGGGCCTTCCAGGGTTCGGGAAGTAATTGGGCTTCGAGAGAGTCGAGAGTGGAGTGGAGCCATTGGTGAATGGAGAAGAAAGCTTCAGAGCTTGCAGAGATGAGATTAGGGACGTCATCGTTATCCCTCTCCCGAAAATGAGATTCCGAGGATAAGGCGATAATGTTTTATGTATAAAAGTGGAAGAGAAGAAATGATCTGATATACTGTACATGGGCTTCTAAGACTTTGGTAAATGAATTTACAATTAAATGGGCCTTATCTTTAGGCCCAGTTTTACAAATTACAATTCCCTCTTTTCCCTCCTAAATTTAAACTTGTACGCTCTACTCAACAAGCCGGATCAATGCCGCGCCGTTGGACTATTGACGCCGCCTAGGGTTTCGAGGTATGAGATCTTCTTGGTGGTGACGACACCTATCTTCTCCTTCACCAATTGATCGTCCGACGTTTCCTTCTTCGCATCCAAGTCGGCGTTCCCCTGCTCGACTTCCCATCCCATGAAATCCGACAACGTCATACTCCCAACCAGCGTCTCCACGGCCACGTCCTCTGGCTCCCTCTTGTTCACCGCTCGATCTGCCTCTAGAACGTCGTCAATTCTCGACAGCACCGTGTACGCCAAGCTCTCCAGTATTCTCGAGTAGCTCTCCAACACCGCGTGACCCACGTCCTGTGATGATCAGAGAGAAATGTAAAAAAAAAACATCGAAAATCTGAATGGATGATTGAAAAGATTGAGCAACCTTGTTGAACTGGATTTTGCTGATGTCGAGGGAGGACTGAGAAATCCCAGGGTATCTATGCTTGAGAATGAGCAAAATGGTCTCAGCTCGCTCTTCGAAGACCTCTCTCTTCTCCAAACTGACCCCCGAGGCCCACGGGGCCGATGATTTGGTGTCTTTGTGCACCATTTTACGTTTCCATATGATGATTGATGCCTCGATTCTGTTTTTGAGGTCGACGATCTTGTGCTCCGACGACATGTCCATGGTGCCCAGGAACTGGTCCGGGTCGAAGAAGTCCACCGTTATATTCTTGTACATCTGATCCCCGAGACTAGCCCTCCCGTTCTGTAGTATCAAGTATAAACAATAAAAAGCGTGAGTTGCTCCATTTTGACCATAAATTGTGACTGTGGTGGTGTTTACTACTGTTTACCTTGGGGAGTGAGTCGATGTAGCTCTCAGGGATCTCCATTTCGAACAAGACCTGCGCGTTTATGGCCATGGCTGCCTTGAGAACCTGGTTCACACAATCTTTCTGGTACTGCAAGAACCTTCTTGAAGCTTGGGATAAACCATCTGGCGGAACTTTGACGGTCGGAATCCACCATTTCTCGTCATTTCTCTTGTCCGAATCAGGTGAGTCTTTTGAAACATAGCTGAACTCGCTTTGGTCCTTGAAATTCTCTAGACAATCCTAAAGAGAAAAGGGCAAGAAACAAATCAGCCATGACATTAGTCAAACTTGGTTTGTGTGTTGACAAGGAAGGAAGGAGGTCTTACAATGAGCATAGCGTCCAATTTCCTTAAGGCGGGGATGTTCATGTGGAGGTCAGTACGTTGCCGTGTAGTCATTATCTGTTCAAAGTAAGATGGATAAGTAAATCACCAAATCATAAATAAATCAGCAGAGAAACATGTAAACAAACTAACCTCCATTTCGGTTCCATCTTTGTTTTTTTGCTGAGATGGAGCAAACTCAACGACGTAGTTGGTCACAGAGAGAAGCCAATCAATCTCTCTTCTCCATCTTGCTCTCCTCTCTGCAGCCATTGGCTCCAAACGTCGTTGCTCTCCAAACACGGAAGCTACCAACAAGAAAAACAAGACAAGTTGATTGATAGAGAGAGGGACCACCAACCAGAAAAGTCCTAATTCTATTCCTAATCCTACCTGAAAGGTTAGTGATAGCGTTTGAGAGGGCGAGAGCAGAGGAGACTCCTTTGCCTCCACCGGAATTGTCCTCTCCCAGCAACAGCTTTGAGAAGCGCTCTTTCATCTGCTCCATGTCTGCCATAAGCTGTTTTTCTCTAGCCTGTGCGGCTGCGAGCGTTGCTTCATCAGCAACCGATCTTGAATGTGGCGGGCCCTCGTTAGGATGGATTATGGTCAACGGTTCAACCTCCTGAGATTCGTTGGCTGCCTCATCTAAACCGGTCTCCACGCTGACACTCTTGGCGTGTCTGCCTACATTGTTGTCGTTGTTCCTCCATTTAAAATTGAACAGCCTGTTTCTATAGCCTTCCTGCTCTTGCTCTGATGCACGAACCATTCCTACTGCTTTCCGAGAGATTTAGAGTCAAAACAAAAAAAAAGGGCCAAAGAGGAGACCTCTCTTCTAAAATAATCAAGGGGAGGAGAAGGATTTTGCCAATTGAGCGGCAAACACAATAAAAGAAGATATGCTAATTGTTACAGTGATTTTGGGCAGAGAAATTTGTGGAGATGGCAATGGAGGGAACGTGAGGCACATATTTTAGACCGGTTAATTATAACTAATGATCAATCAGGGGTTCTATAATTAGAGATAGATATAAAGCAGTCTAATATATCATCATGAATTCATGATGTCTGTTACCTACCCATTTCTCTGGATTTCCTAAGAGCATGCTTAACGTAAAAGTGCTTATGTGATGTTTATTATATATTTTATTAATAAAATTGTGCTAAGCATCTCTGTTAAAATTAATGAGGATCAGCTACTTTGTCATGCCGTCATGTCACCTCAACATAAGAAAAGTGAAAAGTAAGTGATTCTAAAAGCATGTTCAAGGTCAAAAAGCAGCTGAGCCAACTCCAAATGAATGCAATATGATGGAGATGGCTTGCTGCTTCAAGAACCAAAAAGTGATTCAATGAGCATAACAGGAAATGTGATGAACTGACAACAATAGCTCACAAGGCTAAGTTGGTTCATGTGATTTCTCGAAAGACAATGTTTCACAAGAACAAAGTCTGACGATAGAAATAAGAGCTTAATTGGAAAGGGGATGGACTTGACAACAATAGCTCACAAGGCTAGTTGGTCCATGAGCTTTCTCGAAGGGTAATGTTTCACAAGAACAACATCCAACGACAGAGAATGATCACATGTTCTGCCTTGAACAAAATAAAGAGTTTCACTTTGCACATCATTGGAATTAGAGGTGGTGATATGATCTGGGTATGACAAAGTGAAAGCTGCAGGTTGGAATCAGGATGGCCAAGCGCTATGAATCTGTTGAGAATTTGTAATACATCCTGATGCAAGTGCCGACTCAGTCAATGTCTCCTTCACTAAAATGAAAGGTATTTAATTTGAGATAAACTGAGTAAAAATGTTTTTAAGCTGAAAAGATGTGACACATGGGATGGTATTGCTTGTTTGGATTCTATCTTGAATCGAATCTTATGTGGTTGTCACAATTTTGGGTCCTTGTGTTGTACTGCTGATATTGGTGCTAAGTGTTGCAGGAAATCAAACAGGGATTCTGGGTCTCTAAACCAAATTAATCCGGCTGATTTATGTTGATTCCGATTAAATGGTGTTTTGAAACAGCCGTCATATCTACAAGCCAGCAATCTCCAAGCACTGCCGTCGACTGACGAAGCGACTGAAGTAGCGACCACTACATCTCTGGTAGTGACGCACCGATGGTGTTTCTGAACCAGCAGAGCCGGAGTACAACAGACGACGCATCAATGTCTCTGTTAGATCCAAACCAGCCGTTTCACCCTCTCGACAAAGCTCGCGAAACAGAGTCTCTTGATGAACTTCAACTAGGTCAACCGTTTCGAACTACAACGAAGTAGTCTTCTCAAATCGAGAAGCAGCCATCGATTGATCCGCCATCTGACACAGCGAGGTTTCGTCATCCGCTCTTAATCAGACTTGATATGCTCATAGTGTTGAAGAACAGAGTGATGCGGATGTTTCTCTCGTGCAAGGAACAAGAGAGTTCTTCAGGAAACAGGTCCCTTCGGAGTTTCACTGACATAGTTCAATCTGCAAGGTAAGTTGTCCTTCTGCACAATCTATTTCAATCTGTTTATCCATCTTGTGTTTTTAACTTGTGTGTGCTCACAAGCAGGGGGAGAATAGGATGTATCAGAGAACGAAAACTAGGATCTAAGCTAGAATTGTGGGGGAGCAAGACTTTTGATCTTGTTTGCCTTGTTTTGAGTAGTTTTCGATCTAGAATTCTGGGGGAGTTGAGAGTTGAAAGTTCTTTGATCTTTTGGATTTAACTCTTGTTCTGAATCATGTTTAATATTTCTATGACTAATGTTGAAGTATTCAGATCATCCCAGTATTCTGGTCATCTCTGGTATATGCACTGTGGTTTTGAGTTTTACAGGTGCTTGAGAGACACAAAGCTAAAAAGGGGGAGATTGAAGATGCAACTGGTTTGACGCAGATCGTGAATCAGTCAGGAAGTGCATCAGGACGTATGGACGGACTTGTAGCGGAGCTAAGTGGAGCTTAACGGAGCTAAAGGAATGTTGCTGAGCTGGATGCGAGCTTGTAGCGGATAAGGACGAATCCAGAAGAGGCGGTCGCTGAGCTGGATGAGGAGAGTTGGAGATATCAACACAAAAGGAATATTTCCTATTCTTAGAGAAAAATAAGGAAAGGAAATATTCCCTTGGGGATTTGGAGCAATCATCAAGACCGAAACCTTGTAGGGTTTCTAGGCACGCCTATTGTGGATAGATAGGGTGCTCTGGCTGCTTGTAGGCGGCTATCAAGACAAAAGGAATATTTTCTATTCTTAGAGAAAAATAAGGAAAGGAAATATTCCCTTGGAGATTTGGAGTAATCACCAAGACACAAACCTTGTAGGGTTTGGCGGTTTGTCTATTGAGTATAAATAGAGGACCTTGGCTGCTTGTAAGCGGCTATCACAAACTTGAGAGCTTTAGCATATTTGGGTTTAGATTTCTTGTAAGAAAGCTAGGACAATGGGGGCTAGGGTTTGAGAGGTTCAAAGATCGTGGATAGATCTGAGAACGTGAGAGTTACTAGAACAGCAACCAGATCGTGGATAGATTGTGATTGTTGAGTTCGTTTAAGCATATACTTGTAAGTTATCTTAAAGAAGTTTCTAGTAATATATTTCTTTGTAGAGAAAACCCCGTCCCAGTTTGTGATCTACTACTGCATCAGTAGCCCTTGGTTTTTCAAGAAATTTAAGGTTTAGTGAAAAAATAAATTTCGTGATCGATAAGAATCATGTCAAGAGTTATTATACTTGTAAAATCAGACGGTCATGGTGCCAAATTGTTAGTCATGTTTAACCACAGTCCTATATGTAATGTAGTCCACTTTTAGTTTTATTGCCTTCTCTTTGAAATTACATAACCAGCCAAATGAATCCGGTCAATGCGATGCGAGTGTGATGTTGATACCTTTTAAACAATGTAACATTAGGATATTAATATGTTTTTAGATATTGTCATTAGGATATAGTATGTTTTAATGGATCATTTGTTATGTTCGATTTTGAAATTAGAACTAGATCATCCATTATTTGCCAAATTATACAAACAACAAAAGGAAGAGAAAAAAAAGAGACGTGGCAATTTAATTTATAAAAGTATTAACTTGGTGTCACGTAATTTATAAAGCTACTAAATTAAGATTCGCGTATATGCGAGTTTATTTTAATATTTTGTAATAAAATCATGGAAAAGTATTAAACCAAATTTGATCATTTTAAAGCAAACAGAATAATATTAAAAACTCAATAAAAATATTTAAATAAAATAAGATAGGTAACCTTTTTACGTTTTTATTTGTAATTGATAATTTTTTTGAATTCATGATATAAAAAATGAATTAATTTATTTTATTTTTATTTTTATCCAATATAGAAAGACTTATATATGTCTAAATATGATCAACTGATAAATTAATTCAACAAAACTTTATTATTCCATTCAAGAGATTTCAATTGATGAAATCTTTATTTAATAATTTTTTACCTAACAATATTGAAAACATATTAACTATTTAAAATTAGAATATCGGTTCATTATATTTTCTTAATATTAGTTAGTTGCTTGATAATTAATTTGTTAGTTTTCTGTTTATATTGTTTCTTTCTCAATTTTGTTTTTGACTCAGACCATTATAAATTTTCATTTTCATTATTAGTTAGTTTTTTTTATTATCATTATTTTATACACATATCGCAATTTTGTGAGTATAAAAATCATACGTATTGTATCATGTTGTTTGCTTTGATGAGTTTGTGAATGAGAAAAAAAAGACTACTTTAACTCTCTTTTTATAGGGGTTCATGTAACTTATTCCATGCAGTTATAGGAAATTTAGTTTACCTAACCTATTTCATGTATTAATAGGATTTATTTATTTCATTAATTTGAATCTTATATCCCTCCGTTTCATAATAAGTGTCGTTTTGACAAAATGAATGTGGACTATTTATTGATTATCTATGTGTTTTGAATATTAATACATCCATATATATTTGGATACATTGGGTATGTCAAGAGTCAAAACGACACTTATTATGAAACGGAGGGAGTATGTGTTTGGATAATATAAATTTGATGAACGGGAAACCTTTTTCTATTAGGATATGACAAATATATTTTTTTTTCTTTTAACTATAAAAGATTAACTAAACCTAACCTATTTCATGTACTAATAGGATTTTATTTATTTCATTAATTTGAATCTTATATGTGTTTGGATAATATAAATTTGATGAATGAGAAACTTTTTTCTATTAGGATATGACAAATATATATATTTTTTTCTTTTAACTATAAAAGATTAAAATTTTGTTTTTTCCTTTATCTAATTTTTTTTAATTATTATTTTTTTCCTTTTTTTCTAAGACACATGTCACGATCTTAACGGACATAACATTAAAAGTGACACATGTCGCAATCCTAAATTTTATAAAAATCCTACGTGTCGCAACCACGTCGCACGCATCCAGTTTTATATAATAAGACTAGGGCATCTCCATCGCGGGATTTAAGCATGGTTTTAAAGGAAATAGGTGATTTAAATAAAGATTTAATCTAACAATATGGGGAAAATTTCAAAACTACACCTCTTGAGGTGCAAATTTATAAAAATACACCTCTACGGTGCCAATTTTCAAAACTACACTTTTTTCATTTAGTAAAAGAATTCTAACCCCTAAAATATAAATCCAAAACCCTAAAATCTAACATTGAACCCTTAAATCTAAACTCTAAACCCCAAAATCTAAATCCTAATATAGGATTAGTGAATCCAAATATATATATTAAAATTAGGGAAAAGTGTATTTTTGAAAATTTCCACACTATAGGTGTAGTTTTGAAAATTTTCACATCTTGATGTATTTCATAAAATTTCTCATGGTAAAACCGAATCTTACCTTAGCTGCTTCTGCTAAATTAGAAACCGGACACGTGTCAAGCACACGTTAAATCACGTCTTGAGAAAAAATAATCTCTCATTTTATTCTTTCGTCTCTCTTTCTCCTCCTCTCTCTCTCTCGTTGCTCCACCGTTTTCTCGCCGATAATCACAGATTTGATTCCGTTCATCGGATTTGATCTCATCTCTCCACCGTTTTGAGTATCTACGTCTCTATCACTGTCACTCAATCTCTGTCTTTTCCTGTTTCCGCCTCCGATCGGAAAAGACGATTCACACCTCTTCGGATTCCATGCCGTCGACAGACTGAGAAAGCCAGTGGCTTCCTCTACGCCGATCGGAAATGGAAAGTATATGTCTCTCTCTTAACGTAATTTGGATTAGTTGTGATCTTAAATGTCGATGGTTTTGATGTTTTGATTTTCAGTTTGATGTTTCCTGAGCTCATTACTTTTGATTTTTCATACATTAGGCAGAGAATAGTTTATTGATTGAGATAATCTGTCCATGTTTGCTGCTCTACTTTTGGCACTTGATCTTTTGTTCTTCGGGAAATAGTTTATTGCTTGGGATAGCCTTGATTCATGTGTCACTTTATTCCATTCCATAGAAATTAGCCTTGGATAGCCTGGAATGGAATCCAGTTGCAAGGTTAATTTTGTCCAGAAAAATTAGTTTTGGTTACTCTCTTTATATCAAGTATGTTATGGCTATATTCTTTATTATACTTCCTAATATGGTTATTCAGCAAATTCACCCTTGATATAGTAAACAATCTACAAAAATAAAAAGTAAAAATAGAAGGAAAAGAAAAATAATACACCAATATTTCTCATTTCAGGTTTAGATTTTTACTTTATTTATACATGAACTTAATCTTGCATTTATGAATGATAATTTTTTTGATAATTATATTAGATTTTATTTTCACTATTTTAAGATATTTGGAAACTGAAGAATTTATGATAATTCTTATCTTATTTTTATTTAATTTTATTTTTTCCCCTTTAAATTTTAATATACTACCAAATATGTCTCTCGATTTTATCTACATTTGTTTTTAACTTTAAGAGATAAAAAAAGATTTAGTGACTAAATTGATAAAAATTTGCACACAACTCTACATAAACCTCTATTCTTCTTCATGTGTTTGATGATTCAACCAGATTCAACCATCTCACGCCATTTCATGTACGATCCAAATCAATAGTTTAGTTTGTTTTTAGTGTTTTATGCTAATAGTATTTCATTTATGTTTGTCTCTGTAGTGAGTTTAATTCTGGGAAAATGATTCTCATTTTTGTTTTTTTGCCACCACCTCATTCTTTACAAATAAATGCCATATTTAAGTTCTGTAGTGCATATAATCAAAACTTTTTCAAAAAAATTATTTCAGCATGTCCCGAAAAAATTAAACTGATTATACGCAATTGCACCAGATTTTGATTCGCTTTAAATGTTAAAATTATGGCAAAAACAATAATTATACATCATATCCTACCCTACACCCACTCCTACCCAATCCATTTGACTCTGCTTTTTGCTCTGTCTTCCTTTTCTCTCTCTCATCCTTTAGTGTCACTTCCTTTTTTTTTTTTTTGTTTTTTGGTTTTATTGAGAGAGAAGAGAGAGAGAGAGATTACTGAAAAAGCTAGAAAACCCAAATCTTTGGTATTTTAGGTTGCTGGAATCTAGATCACCTGTTTTGAATCAGTCTTACCTCAAAAACCCTTACTCCCATTTATTGAAATTTTCAAAGCTACAGAAGTAATCTACGCTCCGATCCATTTTTGCTAATTTTTATTTATTGCTTTTTTTCCATTTTTCCTTCTTACTGGTGAGAGAGCTTAGATTTTGATTTTGTGGAGCTTTTTCCATTTTCTTTTCGTTATAAACCATTTGAGAGTTGTTGTGTAAGCTGATGAAATGCACTGCGTCGGCAGATCTTTCTGTATCTGATTTGATCGAGAACTCGCCGGAGATTTGATGGAAGTGAAGCTGTTTATGCTTGTTTTTCTCGAAATTTCATGGAGGTTGTAGTCCCTTGCTGTTCATGTTCTAGGGTCTTTGTCAATTCCCAGCTCCGATTCGCCGCCGCTCTCGCCGTTTCCGGGGTAAGCTTTCTTCCCGCAGCCATTTGCTTTCCGCGGCGGTGGATTTAGGGTTTTTGAGATTCGTTTGAATTTTTGAAATGTGGCTTGTAGAATCTGCTTGATTCCTGGGAATTTGAGCTGGAAGTTCGTTTGTTTTTTTTCCCGTCAATTTTGATCCTAAGCTAGATTTTTGGATGAGGTTTTGATACTTACATTTCTCAAAAATATTTTCTTGATGGTGAATTAGAGAAAATCCGATCTTCTTCTACTATCAACTTTCCATTTTCTGCAAAATTATCATTTTCTTTTTGTTAAAATATATTGTCTCTTTAGAGTTCGTATCGATGAAAGTTGTTGCTACAAATGTGGATTTTTTAAGATTTATTTCCGTTTGTGAATCCGTGTAGATACATTTCTTGTTTATCTTTTGTCTTAGCCAAATACAAAGTTTCTCTTTTTTACAAAAGATATTTTGTCGTTATTTTGTTTCAGATTTTGTTGATTCTATTGTGGACGGGAGCTGCTGATGCAAAATCCAGGAATAATCACCAAATACCTTTGCAAAGTCTTGAGAGTGGAGTTGATGGAGTGTCTTCTCATTCGTGTATCCATGATCAGATCATAGAACAGAGGAAGAGACCGGGACGAAAAGTGTATTCAGTTACTCCACAGGTTTATCATGAGCCAAGAAGTGCTGCCAATTCTAATCCTCACAAAGGAAGGGTACTGCTAAGTGTTCTTGATGAGCACAAGGATGTGAAACAACCTATCAGGATTTACTTAAACTATGATGCTGTTGGTCACTCGGCTGATCGAGATTGCCAAAGAGTTGGTGATATCGTGAAGGTGGGGCATTCTCGGTAGCTTACATAATTGTGAAATATAGCGAACTTTTTTAGGTTGCTGAACTAATATGTTTTGTGCTCTATTATCTCAGCTGGGTGAGCCTCCTTCAAGCCCGTTCCCTGCTGTTCCTGCATGCAATCCTAATGTAAAACCTCCAGTTTCCGGTGATTGTTGGTATAACTGCACTTTAGATGACATATCTGGGGAGGACAAAAGGCATCGCTTGCGCAAGGTTCGCTTTGATCTTTTGTGTCTTGGATGTGTGAGTGTGTTACTGGTCACTGCAGATGTACTGATTTATAAATCTTGCACATGAAGGCTTTGGAGCAGACGGCAGACTGGTTCAGAAGAGCATTAGCTGTTGAACCTGTGAAAGGGAATTTGCGTTTAAGTGGATACTCTGCTTGTGGGCAGGATGGTGGTGTGCAGCTTCCTCGTGAATACGTTGAGGGTAATTTTCGTTGCCCATTTTGCTTACTTAATTGCAGTTTCTTGTCCATTGATCTTGTCTTGCTAGGTTTATTTTGGTCTAACTAGTGTCTTTCTTATCACACAGAGGGTATTGCTGATACTGATTTAGTTCTATTGGTGACCACAAGACCTACTACTGGTAATACCCTTGCATGGGCCGTAGCTTGCGAACGTGATCAGTGGGGACGTGCAATTGCTGGTAATTCTCCATTCCCTTCACTTGATTACAATCTTTTGAAATCCCTGCATTGCTATGAGTTTTAAACTAAAGCCTAGAGGTATGGTCTTTTTCAGGGCATGTCAATGTTGCTCCCCGCCATTTGACTTCAGAATCTGGGACTCTGCTTTCAGCAACTCTCATTCATGAGGTTATGCATGTCCTTGGCTTTGATCCGCATGCATTTGCTCATTTTAGAGATGAAAGAAAAAGAAGACGGACTGAGGTATGTTATTAAACTAAAATATCATCCTAACCCAGAGAAAAGTTTAGTTTTCATTAGCATGTCTTAGGATTTTTCTTTTTTCTTGTGTCTTTCCTTATTTTCTATACAAACCATCTTGAAACAAGCGATTTTTTTCATGTTCTTAGGTAACCGAGCAACAGATGGATGAAAAGCTTGGTCGGATAGTGACACGCGTAGTGCTTCCACGGGTTGTCATGCATTCGCGACATCATTACGGAGTGAGTTTAAATGTTTTTTGATCAGTTCCTTCTCAGGAACCAATGCATCTTTGCAAGTTAATCCTCGTGACCCTAGTTTTTGTATCCTGAAGTCATAAGAGTGTAAAACGTTCTATTCAACAGGCATTTTCTCACAACTTCTCGGGTTTAGAACTTGAGGATGGAGGAGGACGTGGCACGTCAGGGTCCCACTGGGAAAAGAGACTTCTCATGAATGAGATAATGACTGGGTCAGTAGACACAAGATCAGTCGTTTCGAAAATGACTCTAGCTCTATTAGAGGATAGTGGCTGGTATAAGGCTAACTATAGCATGGCAGACCGTCTTGATTGGGGCCGGAACCAGGGGACTCAGTTTGTCACATCTCCGTGTAACACGTGGAAGGGCGCGTACCATTGTAACACAACCCAACTATCTGGCTGTACATACAACAGAGAGGCTGAAGGTTACTGCCCAATTCTAAGCTATAATGGAGACTTACCTCAATGGGCTCGTTACTTTCCACAGGCTAATAAAGGTCAGTCCTGTTGATTAATTGCAACATGCTGGTACCAATAATCTAATCGTTCAACTATGTTTCTTAAGTTTTTTCCTGCATCTACGTGTTACTGTGATACCCAAAATGCTTTTTGCTTTTTCCTTAGTTGTAATATCTAGAAAGCATAGTATACTCCAGAGCAAGCTATTCAGTAATCCATGCCTGTATTCATTTCTTGTTTGGTAAAGAAATTCTAATGAATTTCAAACGCAACATATTGCAGGTGGTCAGTCTTCGTTAGCAGATTATTGTACATATTTTGTTGCCTATTCAGATGGGTCTTGTACGGATATCAATAGTGCACGTCCGCCTGACAGAATGTTGGGTGAAGTGAGAGGGGGTGACTCCAGGTAATTACTAGTTAAATTTCTCATTGAATTTTGTAAATATTCACATGGCATGTGGCTCATGAAAGAGTATGACTTCTATATAGGTGTATGGCTTCATCTTTAGTGCGTACTGGGTTTGTTCGAGGTTCCATGCCACAGGGGAATGGTTGTTATCAGCATAGATGTAAAAATAA
>CACVBM020001087.1:0-159278 GCA_902728155.2 Microthlaspi erraticum
ATTTGTGTACAACACACTTATTGTGTGACTGAGATCAGAAGGAAAAATTGTTCTACCTGTGGCTACTTCGGGAATAGTTGCAACATTATTACCAGAAGGAAGGACAGCTCATTCCCGATTCAAGATCCCAATTGATCTGCACGAGCATTCTATGTGTAACATAAAACCAAAAACGATCCTAGCTGAACTGATAGAGAACACGTCTTTGATTATATGGGATGAAGCTTCAATGGCACACCGTCATACTTTTGAAGCTTTAGACAGGACATTGAGAGATATTAAGAGGAGTGTTGACCCGTTGGCAACAGAGAAGACGTTTGGTGGAATTACAATGTTGCTTGGTGGTGATTTTAGGCAAATATTACCAGTCATAGCACGAGGGAGTAGGCAAGACACTGTCATGGCATCAATCAACAGATCTTATCTTTGGGACAGAAGAAATGTATGCTTGCTAAAGAAGAACATGAGACTGAATGCAGATGAAATCTCATTTTCAAAGTGGATTTTAGAAGTTGGTGATGGTGTTGCTAAGAGGGTATCGAGGCATTGGGAGGATAGCTTAGATACAGATATTGTTGAAGTTGAGAATGAGTTGTTATTACAGAGTACATCCGATAGTTTGGAGGATGTTTTTCGATCTACATATGTAGATTTTGAGAGGTTTTACAGAGAGAAAAACTACCTCCGCGAACGAGCAATATTAACCCCAAGAAATGATACCATGGATGAGGTTAACGAGTTCATTCTATCAAAGGGTCCTGGAGAAATGAAAGAATATTTCAGCTCAGACACCCTCAGCGATGATGACTGATATACACATATATTAACATACATTAGCATACATTTACATGCATATTTCCATCCTATTGGCCTCATTCTCTACATTTACATCCACATATCTCTATCTATTCACTTGCATCATCATTAGGACTTGCATTGCATGTACATTGCATTTTGAGTCTGAATCAGGTGCTTAATGGAGCTTTGGAGCCATTTGGGAGAAGGAGTGTCGGAGACGTCAAGACGAAGAGCAACCAGGATGCGAACCAGGATCAGAAACCCGTTTGTTTTCGCCTTACAAGCTTTCCTTGACCAAGAAGAGAGTTGACCATGCCTTAATGAAACGCGGCGTTCTGGAGCTTAAATCTTGGGGAAGGAAAGAAGAAGGGTTTTAGAAGTCTCCACTATATAAACTAAAAAGTCCTAAGTTTTTAGGCATCTTGTAATTTGTCTTTCATTTTGCCACCAAGAAATACTCTAGTTCGAGATCTAAGACTTTGTAAGCTTTGGTCTCTTTCTTTAATCAAATCACGTACTTGTTTATTTGCGTTTAGTTTCCATCTCATTTTACTTGTGAAACAACCTTCCTCTTATGAGAATCGGGTTGTCAAACAGGATGAGTGAGTAGTCTTTAGATCGTTTTAGGTGATTCGGTTTTGAGAGCTTTAAAGGAGAGTTTGGGCTTAAAGCTAGAACCTTTAGAGTTTCTCCTTGCTTAGTGCCCTTAAGGCTGAGTCATTTCTGATCATCTTGGCTCAGATCTCAAGCTCTCAACACATCAAAAGTGTGTTTGACGAGCTAGATAATCTAAGACAAGGGATCCGCTTTTCTAGCTCGCGATAGCGATTTGTTTAGAAAGCTTTTTGGTGATGGGATCTGCGTTTAAAGCTTGCTTGTGTGTAAGCTCACTCACGATAGTGAGCTCTTGAGTTTGGACCTTGCATTCGAGCTCATTCACGATAGTGATAAGCTCTTGCTTTCGTTTTCCTTAGCCTAGAAACTCGGTTTTATCTTTAAGTCTTAAAGCTTCTTCCTTTAGCTCGATTTTCATCCGAAATCACCTAAAGCCATCGCCTTTCTTCTTTTCCTTTTCAAAGTTCAAGTCTTTTAGCTCAAAGTCGATTTCTTTCCTCTTTGAATCTTGATTTGGACCGTTATTTCACTGTTCTAAGTTTGTATTTTTACTGTTTAACGTTCGGATTTCATAAAAACCAAATCTTGTTCTTGGCTTGAAGTTTTCTTGTTCAATCTCTAGAACCCAATCTTCCTGAGATTTGGATTGATACCTTAAACTATACTGCAATGATATGAGCAGAGATTTGAGGGTTTGGATCTATCAAAAATCTTGTTTTCAATGACATAGACGAGGAAGAGGTTAACAATTTCTATACACCAGAGTACTTGAATAATCTGAAATGCTCTGGAATGCCAAACCATATACTCAGATTAAAGCTAAACACACCCATATTGATGATGAGGAACATCAACTAAAAAGAGGGATTGTGCAATGGAACAAGGCTATTGGTGTCAAGATTGGGAGAAAGGGTGATTGAGGCTGAAATCATTACCGGGGTGAAAGTTGGGAAGAAAATACTTATCCCCAGAATCATCTTCAACACGTCAGACACGGATAGCCCTTACAAGTTGAGAAGGCGTCAGTTTCCTGTCTGTGTTTGTTATGCTATGACAATAAACAAAAGTCAAGGTCAAACCTTGGAGAAGGTGGGTTTATATCTTCCAAGTTCAGTATTCACTCATGGACAGTTGTATGTAGCATTGTCAAGAGTTTTCATACCTAATACTAATATTTATCAATTTATGTTTAGAGTCGTTTGATAACTAAAAGAACTTAAATATGACCTAACGTAACTATACATTAGACATAGATGTAGACTAATTTTTGGAGGAGCTACAATCCACATATAAACCATTTCTCTATGTATTCAAATAGAATAGCAAGGGGCAATATTCATTTGGCCGAATGAAAGAAATCTATTGAACTATTTTTTGTTTGTTCCCTTCTCCCCGTTTTTAATCTGATGGCTGAATAAATCTACATAACTAATAAGGTTTGGACACTTTTCAACCTTCGACACGTGGCACTTTTATTTTTTATTTTTTTTTTTTCGCCTAACACTAAAACGACGTCGTTTTGGGCTTTATTTTTTTTATTTTTTTTTCGTCTTACACCAAAACGATATCGTTTTTTATACCCTCTGAGTGCCATTCAAAACGACGTTGTTTCTGCCTGCCATTTAAAAAAAAATATTATATTGAAAATTAATTTAACAAAGGCGAGCACCCTTTGATTTTAGGTTTTATAGAATTTATTTACACTTTTACAGACCATAAAAAAAAATATTAAACTTTCGTATCTTCTTCTTCTTCAATCGTTTCAGTTCGCACCCACAACTTTAATCGATTCAGCTCAGCGTAACCGATCCCCACATACCCGTTCTCATCTCCAAATCAGTCACCACCCGGTTTCTATCATCTCGAAATCAGTCAAACTCTCTCCTCACCAACAAAGCTGTGTCGCTCCGCCAACCGTTGCAATGGTTCAAGGTCATCCCTTTCCTCATCAGTCTGTGTTCTAAAACAGATTGGATTAGAACATCCGTCCTTGTGATTCTTCACTCCGCTTGATCTGGAGTAGAAAAGCCTTTGAGAGAGGAGTACGACGATCGATAGAGACGATGAAGATCTTCCACGTTCCTTGTCTACAAGATAACTACTCCTATCTGTGAGTGATTCGTTTCGTATATTTCCTCATTCAGTTTGTTACTTCTTTTCTGAACCGAGTCATCATCAATTTTGGGATTCTTTCACCTCTCGGCAAAACACAGGATAATCGATGAGAGAACCGGAGACGCGGCGGTTGTGGATCCAGTTGATCCGGAGAAGGTGATACTGTCAGCTGAGCAGAACCTCTTTAATACTACTTTTTTAGAATACTTGTCGGCGCAGAACCTTGCATGCTTTCTGATTCAAAATACTTTTTTAACATTGAAACATTAGACCACGTCATCTGATCCCAATATCTTCAGAAACCACAGAGACCTCTGCGTGACAAAAATGGCGCCCCGAGGAAGAAAAAGGGTAAGCTTTACTGTTTCCTAGAAGTTCGTACATATCACTGGAGTTGTATGAGTAATTTAAAGTGGATTTGGTCTTAGGAGAGTTGTAAATGCTCCCGAATTCGTAGCTAGGGTTCTGTTCTTCCTGGATTTGTCTCTTTCTTTGAGCTGGTTTCTCAGTGAGAAGAAATAGAAGAAGGAATCAGCCTGAGGGGATTTTGAATTATGAAATTCTTCTATGATTGCGCTCTTGTCTAAGGTCTTTAATGGATACTTTTCTTCACCAATGTTGCAGAAAGCTGGATAGATAAGAGAGGGTGCAGCGCGAGACAACATGATAGAGTATGGTTTTGATGAGCGTGTAATCAATGAGAGTATCAAGGGATTGGTTAAGGTGTGTTTCTCGGTTTTAAAGTTCGTGTGAACGAACTCTGGAATCCGAAAATAAATCACAGTACAAAGATGATACATTGCAGCCGATGACAAAGACAGAAAGACTGAGGCAGAGACTTCGTAGGCGGATCCGAGTAGGATTTGGAGTCAAATCAGAAAGTTCCAACAAGCTTGATGAATATCGTTAACGATATGTGCCTTGGAGATCACTAGAAACGAAAAGGATGTGCAGCTTCCTCTCAAATTTGGTTAAGGTCTGTGGTCTAAACTTTGCTTAACATATTCTTATTAGATAACACTCATTTTGGTTTAAGGTCAACCTCAACAATGCTAGGACCGGCATTTTTTTGCTGGTAATGTTTTTCTTTAATAGGCTTTCCTCTATTTTCCGACATGAAATCTGCCATAGCCTGAAATATTCAAAACAAAGAAGAAAATCAGGAAGGAAGGCATAGTACTAAGAGCGTGAATTACTGAACAGAGGTGTAGATTGTCAGGAATTGAGTTGTCTTTCACCGCTAACTGAAAGAAGAAAAAAACATGCTACATCTTTGTCATAATATTGGAGTTCTCATAAATTAGCATCTCCTTAGGATTCATGAATTGACTACTCTTAATAAATTTTTCATATTTCTTATATCCCTCATTCACTCTAACACTTTTACTTCGTTTGTAATATATGACTTTCCAAGGTTTTTGGTGTCTTTGGTTGGAGCTAGAAGATGGATGCTTCTTATTGCTTAGCCTTGCGAAAATGTAAGCACAAGTAACTTTATATCCCTAGCTTCGTACTACTAGGAAACATTTTGACACGTCGAGGCATTGCTGTAACTTCTTAAGCAATAGAAGCTGCTATGAAGAATCAAAGCTTACTTCAAATTGTTTGCCCATGGATTATCACGGAGGTGCAGGTTGCTGAAGTAAATCTGGATATCCATCCATACTTGATATACTTCATATGTATTGAGTTGTGTATTATTTTGCCTCAGTTCATGTCTTTGAACATTACTAGACCTTCAACGAGGATGGTTTTATTTAATCTTCTCTTCATGCTTAGATGTGTTATAAAACACTTGCTATGTTTTTAGCTGTATTGTTGTAACAGCTCAAGTTTCTTCCAGTTGAAAAATTACAAGGAAAAAACTAAATAATTGACTTTGTCATATTCAATCAGAAGATATTCATATTCAAGATTTATGTTCAAGGAAAGACCAACCAAGGAGCGACTGCCATGTATTTAGTTTGAAGTTAGGTTTGATGAAAAGGAATCATTCACTTAAACAAAATTTTAAAATACGTTTATATTATAGTAGTAGTATGATACATACGCATAAGAAGAGATTAGATTACTTGACTACTAAAACAAACAGAAGAGTGATGACAAGTCATTGCCTTTGTTCTTTATTCACTGCCTCCGGCTAAGTGTAATGACAAACCGAAAAGGAGAAAAATAATGAGAAAAACATAAACAGCATTTATCGGTGCACCATTACTAAAGTTTCAAAACTAATGGTTAACAAATCTATCATAATACATACAAAAATCAAGAAAACAAACAAGTAAAAATATCAACAAATATTATATAATTTAATAATAAGTAAATTATAAATTAAAATCTTGCGCATGTGCGGGTTCTCTCCTAGTTTTTTTTTAATACGGCTCTTGTGAAGAGATCAAAGTATAGAGAGAACGAGAGCTGCTCATTTTCTCTATGTGACATTATAGTCTCTAATCTTTATATTATTAATTGAGAAGTACATTCTAATGTTTGGATACAAGAATTAGAGAAACATCTATTTGGATAGAAGAATAAATGGAAACAAAAGTTGTTTGGATATAAGAATAAGAGAAAAATCTATTTGGATAGAAGAATAAATGGAAAAAATTGTTTGGATACAAGAATAATAACTTAAAATAAACCGATGGTTTAGAAAACTTCCGTTTTCCATCTCTTAAAAATCTGCAAAAAAGAAAACTTAACATAATCTAACGATAATTCCAAATCAATAGAATATGCTTTTTGGATTTTCGGGTTTTTATAGACAAGTTCGGGTTTGGGTGAAAATCTGAGACATAATTTTATAGAGATATATATAGAGATATAGAAATTGTTCGGGTTTCTTTGAAAATTTCTGTTCGGGTTAGGTTCAATTTTTTTTTTCAGTTTAGGGTTTTCCGGATTTTTTAGATTTCTGGTTTTCGGGTTTAGATATATTAAAAAAATTGAGTATTTTAAAATTTTGATTAGGTATTGGGGTCGGGTTCCGGGTGAAAAAGTTTCCAGATTTTTTTTGTTCAGTCAGGGTTTTCGGGATTTTTTTATTTCGGATTTTCATGTTTAGACCTATTAAAAAAGTTTGGGTTTTTAAATTTTTTGATTAGGTTTTTTGTCGGGTTCGGATTTAGGGTTTAAATTTTCTACACAAAACAACAACGTCACACCGCACAAACGTGCGGGTACTCTACTAGTAACTTAAAGTAAGTGCCTGACCTCTGAAGGCATCCACATAAGTTTTTTTCCGAGAGTTTCCCATCTCGCCACATCAGCTTTGTAAATGAAAACGGCCACATCAGCATGTTTCACGGCCTTCTTCTCTCTGTTTATTTCTCTACGAAAACCCACAGAACTACTTGAGCCCAATATCAGCCCATAACAATAAGAGATAGAGTCGTCATCTTCATCTTCAAACGACAAACCTGCGCCGCGTTACACAATTGAGACTGGATATACGAAACGATTTGTCTAACCATAGCCGTTTCCTCATCTTGATTGCCCACTCACTCTTTTGATTTTATGACCACTCCAATCGGATTCCTCAAACCTCTCATACGACCCTATAAAACCCCTCACGAAATACACCCAAACAGCTTCAAACACACTCGGAAATCTTACAATGGCATCTAACGCTCTTTCTCCATCTCTCCAGCCACGGACTTTCGAGGTTCTCGACAAAATCGATGGCCAGTTATTCAACGACGAGGTGTTGGTACAGCTTTTTCAGTTCTGCAATTCAAGTTACTCTTCCTAATCCTTCCTCTTCTCTCTCTTGTGAATCTACTACTGGATTTATGCCAAGTCCCTCTGATCCACCGCTACTGATTTAGTTACATTTTTTCTATCTAACCTACTTCTTCAATCCGTTGTAGGAGATATGAAATCGGTCTGAAGAGAAGGAAGTAAAGGCAAGTTTTGGAATGACTGAACGAAAAGATGATGAACAGCTTCAAAGTTTACAAATATGACGCTCCACGTTTATTCCTTAACTCCTCCCAAGAACCGTAGCTCAAATCCGTTTGGAAGCAGTGGTGTCTAAAGTCTTTCTAGGTAAATCGACGATTCGCTACCAGGTTTGTTTTCTATTCGTCCTTTTTCTCTGAAAATTTTAAGAAATATGAAGTGCCTTCTTTAAATAGGAATTAGCGGTTCAACTAAAAGATTATGAGCAACTTCAAACATTGCGAGGGAGATCCTTCTTGTGACAGAAATGATTTGCAGGAAATCATATCTATTTGCTACTTTATCTTCCATCTCACTAAATTCGTGATAACATTTTGATGATGTGATGATCTTTCTTACAAGTAAATTATGAATTAGTTTCGTATTTGTTTTCTTAGGTTTCACGTTGCTTCATCCTTAATCTAAGAATCTCTATCATGTTAGGTTTTAGCTGAGAACATACATTTGCAAACTATGAACTTTTTAATTCTCTTGAACACTTGATGATGGATCTTGGATGATATAATTATTAGTTATGCAGGTTTTGACTATACATATTTTACATTTCTACTATAGAGATTATAAAGGTTTTAATGTGTTATTGTTATTTCTCGCACTAAAACCATGAGAGTCTATCTTGATTAGCTTCCAAGAATAAGTGAGAAGATATAGAAGGTTCAATGTTCTAATTAGGTTTTGGGTATCTTATGATTTCAGGTATGGAAGCATGGAAAAGAAAAACAAGTTTTCATGGAGGTGAAAACAGAGTCATCAAACAGAGTCATCACGAAAGACAGGCATCAAACAATCATTTTTAGCGGGCTCAAACTTTACCTTTCATCTTCACAATTCGGTGGGAGCAGAAGATCATCAATTAGTTGTGACGTCCACAGTCCACTATCAACAAAATATCGGGAGATAATCAAAGGGCATCACTCTGATTGAGGAAGCTTCTTTGACGTTAGTCAAATGGAATGGCAAAGCTGGATGAAGACAAAACCCAGAGAAATAAAAGGTGTTTATCGGTGTTAGTACTTCTAGGAAATATTCTCGTCAAATGTTCAAGTTTTTTCTATTTTTTTTTTTGTTTTATAAACTAAGTCTCTTCAATTGGTATGCTAATCACCAAGATCACTCCATATTGTTTAAATTGTAGTTCTCATTTATCAGTATAATCTTATGTTTGTGATCAGATCGACATATGGAATTACACTTACGGTTTCAGTTTTAAAGAAATACCTTACTATTTAAATGTATGTTTTTAATAATAAAATTAAACTGCCATTTAATTGTTCAACTACACTTGGATTTTTTATATAAAACTCTACAAGAGTGTTTCATTTTTTTTCTTTAATAAAATGTTGTCAGCCGTACATTTCTGCCTATTGGAAGGGTCGTCACAGTCAATTGAGGGATGGTTATAAACTGAATTAGTGAATTCCCTCTTCCCCACTCAAAAAATGGAATATAATGTGGAGACATCTGCAAAACATTTTAGAAGAGTAAAAAGAAAAATGAACAATATATACAAAAAGTAGAAAGTCTTAGAAGCAGTAAGAAGAAATGAGTATTTATATATATATTTTTTTTAAAGACAATCAAGCAATATTTTGTTTTGAAAACACCAAAGAAAAAAGAAAAATATTCAAGTCCCACGCATAGATACCTTGGTAGTGTTTTTATCTCGATTGGTTTGCAAGCAATTCTTAGGGATTCAACAAAGCTGTTTGCATGTCGTTGTAAACTTAACAGGGGAGACAAGTCAAGGAAAACTTCAAAAGATTAAGCAAAGAGAAAAACTGAGCTGTGTGTTTAACCATTCAAAATTTAAATCATCTAATCATATGTTTTTAAAACAAATTCTGAATTATATTTCACTTAATTGTGCTGATTCATTTCATACAAAGAGGCAATCAACATGAACATGAACGTAGAACGATATACATTGACTAAAGTGGTTAAAGTAAAAGTATACACATGGTCATACATAATATAACTACAACCGAGTATTACTGTAACAGTGATAAGAACAGAGACAAAGAGTTTAAGGGCTTAGGAAAAGGAAATAAAACCGGAAGAGATAGATGAGAAACAAAATGTATGTTTACGTTAGTGTTTTTAAAACCGGACCAGTGACTGAACCGGAAATGTTTTGGGTTATGGGTTAATATGGTTCGACTGGGTTCGACCTGGTTTGATGATTTTTCAAAATAATATATTTTTTTTTTAATTTTATATATGAATATATCTATGATATTTAAACAGTATAGAAATATATATAAAATTTAAATATCAAATAAATTATTTAAAATTGATAATATTTGAAAATATTCTTTAACAAAATATTCTTTAAAATTATCAAATAAAATAGAAAATTTATTGTTTAATTAAAAAACCGGTTCAATATGGTTCAATGAGTCACTGGTTTTTTATTTTTTTTGTTGGTTGAACCCGGGTTTTAAACGGTCTAACTAATAATGGATTTTAGTAGTAACCCAGCCCGGAGATACTTCCGGTTCATGGTTGAACCCGGTCCGATCACCGAGTCGGTCCGGGTTTAAAAACACTACTTTACGTGGAATTTTAGGATTTGAATGTGGCAAAGTGTTTAGATTTTTTTCTTTAAGGTTATCAAGCCAATGACACTAGGTTATCAGATTTCTCTTTGCGGCTGCAGGGTTATGCTTTCAGCACGAAGGTAAGAACATACCCATTTTATTTTGATTTGATACTAAGAATAAGAATGCAATAACTTTCCAACTATATGACATATTTTTATGTGTTACTAAAGGTTATAGGACACTAATATATTTTATTTTTTAACAATTTAGAGTTTATCTTGTGAGCCTTTTAAAACATATAAACAACTTATATGTTCAATTACAAAACTTTATAATTACTATACGCAAATAAATTTTTTATAACAAAATCTCCGGGCGTAGCCCGGGATATTCCCTAGTATATTTTGTGTTTACATCTTATTCATCATAAAACAATTTTAAACTATCCACGAGATACATTTTCCATAAAACAACAAATCAAGAGATCGAAACCCGCCAGAATAATATTCAAACAACTCTAAGACAATTTAATAATTTCTTTTGCATAATAATAATCAATCGCATTTTTTGCTCTCCAGTGTTGTCTTCTTCGCATAGTTCTTGGAATAGAAGTTGAGGAAGAGAGCCAAGAGAGAAGCATTAAACACAGCGGTAAAAATATTTCCCAAATACCCGGAGCAACCGGACCCGAATAAATGCTCTTGATGCATCCAACCGGATAACACGAAGCTGAAAAGAAACTGCACAATCTGACTATTCGTCACCAACTTCTTCCACTTCGGCTTCGATCCAACGGCGCAGAGGAAGTAGTAACCGTACATGATGACGTGGACCGTCGAGTTCACCACGATCCCAACCGGCAACATCGACATGCGGGTTCGGAGCCAGAGGTAGCACATGACCACAACCGCCGCGTGGTGGTACACGTGGAGGAACGAGAGCCGATGGATTGATTTGCTGAGTAGGATGAGGATTGTGTCTCCGAACTCGAGGATCTTGGAGAGGTAGAAGACTTGAGCCCAGAAGAAAAGGGGTCCGCTAGGTTTCACGTCGACTGGGAAGCAGATCGCGTAGAGGAAACGCGCCGTCAGACCCGAGGGCGCCTGAGAAGAGAACAGGGAGAGTGTGCAACCGACGGCCATGGTGAGGGAGAGAAGGCAGAGGACGAGGCTGTGGACGGCTGTGATTGGTTTGAGGATTCGAGGACCAAGTGAGGGGAGTGCATTGATGGAGTAACGGAGGAGGAATGTGGCGGAGAGGTAAATGGAGACTACGGCGGAGACAAAGAAGACGGTGGAGCCTAGGGTTTCACCTTCGGTCCACGTGAAGTTGGCGATCTTGGGGTGCTCCACGAGCCAGTAGGTTAGGGTGGAGTAAACCGACGCCATTTTCCAGTGAAGTTTGGATGAACTGAAGTTAGTTGAGGATATTGTAGACTGACAAGAGGCGATATATATATATATTAATTTGTTCGTTAATAATGTCATTGCGTAAACGGATGCCTTGCGTCACCGGAGCAGCTACCTTTATCAGCCATAGAATTCAAAAAGCTTGATGTAGAGAGATATTTAGAAATATTCTAATTATTTATATTATTATTTTGATAATTTCCTATTATTGTTTTAGGGTTTTCTATGGTTTTAAGGGTTTCTTATAAATAGTTATTGTATTATATTAAATTGTTGATTATTAATAAAAGAGCTTTGGCTTTTAAGAGAAGAGTATTCTCTGTCTTTGTTTTCGGTAGATTTATTGAGATCTCAACGAGTTCAAGAAGCATGTCCCAAGCGAAAATTCTATTGAATTCCTTGGTTGAGCTGACAAGTCCCGATTGATTCCTTTGAATCATAGGTTGAGTTGTGTTTATAGTAGCTTCCGCTACATCAGTTGGTATCAGAGCCATCACTTTGATTTCTTAATCAAAGTCAGATTCTTGGATATCATGTTGAGTGAATGTGTTTATCTTTATATGGATGAAAGTCCGTTTCTTCAAAGTGAAGACCAGATCTACAGAGAGATCTATGGGCCTCCAACTTTTTATGTTTATGATGATGATGTCGATGCAGAAGACACCGGTGATGTTTTTGTTATGGAAGACATACTCGATAGTGTTTATGCCGAAGATCTGAGTCGACCTAGCCTGATGAAGCAATTCATGTTGATGATTTGGATTACACGATGGTTATGGTGTTATCAAAAGTCCACGCCGTGAACAATAACAAGTGTTGGGTTGTCACAAAAGAAGGTCCAGAAAAATTAATTACTACTCTTGTTATTATACGGTGGAGGAAAGCACTTGAAGCAGAATCTTTTGGCAAGATTAAAAAGACCGAAGGGTGGAAAATTCAAGTCTTATGGTTCGAAGAATTTGAAGAAAAGGAATTTGAAGCTGAAGACCACGGCTAAGATTCATCTTCTCTAACCGGAGAAAATGATGCAGAGAGATATTTAGAAATATTCTAATCTTATTATATAAAGTTGGATGCATGCAACGTGATTGCGACACGTAGGATTTTTATAAAATATAGGATCGTGACATGTGTCACTTTTAAGATTATGTCCGTTAAGATCGTGACACATGTATTAGGGGAAAAAATATTTTTAAAAATACTAGAAAAAAGGATAATTAAAAAAAACGAAATTTAATCTATTATATTAAAAAAATGAAAATTAATATTTGTCATATCCTAACAGAAAAAGGTTTTCCCATTCATCAAATTTATATTATCCAAACACATATCTTATTATATAAAGCTAGATGGTTGCGACATGTAGGATTTTTATAATTCAGGATCGCGACATATGTCACTTTTTAATGTTACGTCCGTTAAGATCATGACACGTGTCTTGGGAAAAAAAAACAAATAATTAAAAAATGTTAGAAAAAGGAAAATTAAAAAAAATATCTATTAGAGTAAAAAGAAGAAAAATCATATTTTTCATATCATAATAGAAAATTTTTTCTCATTCATCAAATTTATATTGTCCAAACACATATTAAAATTCAAAATAATGTAATAAATAAAATCCTATTTGTACATTAGGAAAAATCAGAAAAAAAAAGAAATAAACAATTAAAAAGAAAAAATATTACATCCATTAGGAAAAGTAAAGAAGAAACATAATCCTATTACGAAAAGGAAAAAAAAACGAAAAATCAGAAAATTATGAAGAAATAATTAAAAAATTGTTACATCCAATAAGATAAGGAATAAAAAAACATATTCCAAATACGAAAAGGAAAATATAACAAGCTATATTTTTTTAAGTTTCTTTCTCATTAAGAAATAAAAAATCATGTTTTAAAAGTTCAAGATATCAATGAAGAATAATTAACTTTAGATCATGTGTCTAATATTTGATCGTGACATATGTCAACACAATAAAATTGGAAAAATGTAGTAACATAAATAAATAAACTAACAAAATAATTGTAAAACAACTAATTAATAATGAAAATGAAAATTTATAATGGTAAGAGGCAAACACAAAATTGAAAAAGAAACAATATAAATAGAAAACTAACAAAATAATTATCAAGGAACTAAATAATATTAAAAAGAAAGTTTTATAATGGACCAATCTTCTAATATTAAATAGTTAAATTTTTCCATTTTTTGTTAGATAAAACAATATTAAAAAATTCATCAATATTTAGAATAAAGGTTTCAGCAATGGAATAATCAAAGTTTCATAAATTAACGAGTCCATTAGATTTAGACACATGTAAGCTTTTCTATTTCATATCATGAATTCAAAATTAAAATGTAAAAATATTACATATCTTAGTTTATTTAGAGATTTATTATCGGGTTTTTAATATTATTTTACTTATTTTTAAAAGTGATCAAATTTTGTTTAATATTCTTTCATGATTTTTATAAAAGGAAATTAAAATAAACCCGCGTATACGCGGGGCCTAATCTAGTTATTTATATTATTATTTTGATAATTTTCTATTATTGTTTTAGGGTTTTCTATGGTTTTAAGGGTTTCTTATAAATAGCCGTTTAGGCTTATTGTATTATATTAAGTTGTTGATTATTAATAAAAGAGTTTTGGGTTTTAAGAGAAGAGTATTCTCTGTCCTTGTTTTCGGTAGATCTATTGAGATCTCAACGAGTTCAATAAGCAGGTCCCAAGCGAAAATTCTATTGAATTCCTTGGTTGAGCTGACAGGTCACAATTGATTTCTTTGAATCATAGGTTGAGCTGTGTTGATCGTAGTTTCCGCTACATCAAAGGTGGTCCTTCAATTTTGTTATGTTTCTGGTTTCTATAATAACACATCAAATTCAAATGCTATATATGGTACGAGTCCTACGACGTCTAACAACTATGTTTACCTGAATCGTCCCATCAGGACATTAAATATGAGGTAGATTAGTAACTTAATTTGTAGCCTCCTGCTTTCTGTTTAGTGTTTGGTAACATCTCCATAGTTTTGAAGATATTTAAAATTGCTGCTAATGAATCGAACAGAAAAAGTTTCATATCTAATTTGGAAAGATGATTTCAAACATAAAACGTTAAAGGTTCCTCAAAAAAAAAAAAGAGATGAAATCTAAAATAATAATATGACAGATGATGTACAATCGATAAATCTCAACTCTGTTTTGAGTTGCATGTTCATAAACCTTGCAGAATAATTCAAAAAACCCCATAACTTCTGGATTCGAACAACAAAACCTAAATGCTAACCCGTAACTTCTGGCTTTTGAGTTAAGTAAAGAGACGGTAAGGATAAGGCAATGTATGCAGCACGTATATGACTATATGTCCTCTTCAAGAAACCAATGCTAAAAGTTTGGCAAATCGTGTGCTGGCTAAACTCATTTTGCGACGATGTACGATGGTTCTCGCTAATTTCTCTTGGCTTTTCATAATAAATGAAGAGCCCCCACACCGTCGCCCCCTTGAAAGCAACTTCATACTTATCAGTGGATTTAATTTTGAATACGTATCGGTGTGTTTTTTAATGTAAATTGTGGAGTTTGTATATATACTTCGAATTAGTTGTGAAACTTTTCTTGTTAAACCAACTTGTAGTAACTAATCCAATGATTTCGTCTTCCCATAGGTTCAAAATAAGCAATGGTTCCTTTTCTAATATTACAAGATAATTAAGCCTAATTTTACTGAAAGATCATATAATAACATTAAAAAGTAGGTTGGATTTCGTCTAATGACGAGAGAGAGAGAGAGCGTAAGTACGATTCCACATATGTAATTGTCCTATGTAGTCAGATGCAAGTACTTCACAATCACATGCACTTCATACTCTCTATAAATTCACTTGACAGCACCAAAATCTTTCACAACTATCTCTCTTGCAATCTCTCATCTCTCTTCCATGCCCAACGAAAAGCTTTCTCCTCCCAAATCTCTCTTCTCGATTCGAAAGGTCTCAATCTCAATCACAAATGGAAACAGTCAAGACCTCCAGGTTCATCACCGAGGTGGCTCCGGCTAAGTTGATATCGGCGACGAGAGAACCATTCAAGAACATGTTGACCACAATTTTAGAGGAAGACTTCGACTTTGAAGAATTAGTAAGAGCTACAGCAGAGAGACTTTCTTCTTCTTGTCCAGGCTCCTCTTCGTGGTCTCTTGGCCATTACACCAAGACCAACAGGCTCTCTTCCTCTTGAGCATTAAATTGCGATCCCTTCCATTTCCAAAATGCATTTTTTTCTCTTTTTCAATAAAAAGAAGACCAAAGAAATAACACGTTTCTTGTATTTTTTCCCCTTCTTTTTCTCTTTCTCAATCATGTGTATTCTCTTCAGCGTCAAAGTTGTTGGCTTAATTTTTCGGTGTTGAATCATTTCAGCTTCACTTCCAAATACCACTGCTGATTAAACATTCTTGATAGCCATCTTTATATTTTCTACAAACCAACCCGCTTATGAAACCACGTTAATGTTAATATTTAGAGAAAACACACACAACACATTTGATAAAAAAAAAAGTTATCCAAGAAACGCTTTGACATTAATATCCACAGGGCTAAAATATTGTGTGATGCTTTCATCGACAAGGGAAATAAAATAAGAAGGCTTCATATTATACAGAATAAGATACCTGTTCTTTCTTTTTTTCCTTTTCCCGTAATTACTTTTACTCTCTTCCAAAAATGTAAAAATAATAAGAAGAACAAGAAAAACTCACTTCACTCTCACAGGAAAAAATCTCGATCCGCTCTCTGTATCACACCAACCGAATGAATTAAAGCAAATATGTGTGCTGTGATGAAAACGAGGACTGAGGAGAGTGTAGAGAAACCATACCAAGTAGAGATTGAGTAATGTCTTCACGAGCACTTCTTCTTGCTAATCTTCAACACCCGGTTTACGAGATCTGCTTTTAATTCCTCCGGAATCTGGGAATTCAAACTTGATTTTACATCTGCTATCAGCCTCCTCCTGCACAAGGTCCAACCATTAATCCATGAACATTGATTTTAAATATGCAAATTCTAGCTATTATACTCAAGGAAGAGAAGAGGCAGAGGATATATAATAATATGAGAAGAAAGTAGAGAAGTTTCACTTACTTTAAGTCGTTACCATCTCCTCCTGATTGCTCTGCACGCATTCTCTTATTGGCACGCATGGAGATGTGTACTTTATCATACCATCCGCATGACCGTAAATATGACGACGCATCTTTCTTCAGGCTGAGGAAATACGAAAAGCATTCATTCTAGGTTAGCTAATGTCATCAGAAGTAATAAGCAAATGAAAGAAAAACAAAAAAGATACCTCTCTTTTATTGCTTCAAGTTTATCCTGAGATGATTTATCTTTTCTAAGCAAAATGCAGGAGTCTTCGTTTGTTGAAGAACTCGAGGCTTCGGGTTGGGTTCTTGTACTAACACCTTCTTTCTCAATTTCCTGGTGATGACTAGTCCCATTACTCTCGCATGGATTTAAGTTTCCTTTCGGGTGATGAGTAGTTCCATTCTGTGAGCCATTACTCTCGCATGGATTATCTTTGTGGTGATTACCACCATTGCTAGAGCCGTTATCCTCACGAGGATGCGATGTCACTTCATCATGATTATTACTACTACTACCTGGTGCACTGCCGTTTTCTTTAACTCCATTTTCAGTCACAGCATTTTTCTCCGAGCAATAGTGAACCCTAGTTGGTGAAACAGATTCGCTATTCTCTTTGTCCGCCGTTGGAGCTATGTTCTGATCTTGGTGGAAAGAGAGTAGTCTACCATTGACGGAAGGAGTGACCCTTTTGGCACCAAGGTTGACAGATATGACCACCTTTGCGTGTGGCTTTAGAGGCGCCTTTTCAACTGAGGAAGAAACAAGGTTATCCTTGTGGAGGGACTGTTCGGGCCGTGGTTTCAGGATATTCACATCTTTCAGCGGCCTGATAAATTTATGGGGCTTGGGAGAAGCCTGATTTTCCTTCTGGAAGGACTGCTCGGGTCGTGGTTTCGTGTTAGCGTTATTGAGAGGACCAATAAACTTCTTGGACTTTGATGTCTCACAGCCGTTAACCTCATGAGATGTGGTCCCATTGGATGTTACCAGAGCTTTAGCAGATGCTGGCCTCTGGTTGGAGCGGCTGAAAAACAGAATATAAGCTTTCTCTGACAAAACATCTTGCAAGGTGGAGAGCGAGACGAACGAGTCATTGCAGCGATACCACTGACCCAAGGAATCCTACACGTAACACGCAGAAGCTAGAAAGTCAGCAAGCAGTTCAAGAGTTTGAGTTGCGTGAAAAGTGTAAAAGGGACAGGAAAGAACCTTAACGTATGAGTAATAGTGCCCAGATTCAGGAGAAAATCCTGAGTGCACAATTATCCCAAAAAGCTTGTATTCCGCTTGAGGGTCCTGCACCTGCAGTTTTGATAGCGTAAATCGATAAATTAAAAAAGCAGGAGTAGGCAAGTCCAGTTATATTTGGAGCTAGTCCAATTTCACAGAGCACTATGATGACTGAATTTCATCTTAAAGAACTCGGAAACATCAAAATTCATACTGTTTAGCAGCCTATAACGTGATCAAACAGGATATAAAATTGTAGCACAATATCCAACTTAGCTGCTTGTCTCAACCTTTAACTAATCCGATACAATCAAAGGCGATATTTGAAAGGTCATGTCAGACTGATGCCTAACAAGAATATCCATCCTGTTAGATTATTGGACAGTAACAAAAAGGATAAATAAAACTTAGCCAACCTAAAAACTATAAACGTTGCAAATTCTTCAATATCTTATATGCAAATCATATCGGAAAGCTTAACAAGGTTGAAACTCCACTTAAACTGCAGTAAACTACTAGCTCCGAATATTGGGAGTTACAACCCTGCACTTTCTGATATGCCCCAAACCAGATATGCAACACCAGTACCAGAAACTGGCAAACAAACTTAAAGTTTAAGGGTCAGAATATTGTACCTTGCTTGCCTTACTCATGAAGCTCGAGAGAACCAGAATCTCACCAAATGCAATGGCCTTGTCAATCTTCCCACCAAAAATGTTCTCAAATCTCTGTGAAAACGAAACGATTAGAGCACATATCTAAAATATCACTTACCTTACTTAATCACAAACATGATAATACTTACTTTCAATTGGATAACAAGGATATTGGGCGCTTGGAGTACTGACATCTGCTTCCTCGCTGTCACCAGCTTCTTACAGCTAAAAAAAACGAAATAACTTCTGTTAAGAAAACACATAACCACAAACACACTAAAAGAAAGAAGAGTGGAGGAGTCAAATAACTTACCTTTCGCATCTATACTTATTGTTGCCATCTAAAATCTCCGGCTGAAAGAACTTTTGCATCGATTCCTTCACCGAGTTACTGTGCAAAATTTCAAGACTGATATCCATAATCTCATCCGCCTTATTCGACTCTGCACCACATGACAAACACTTGACCTGGCTCTGCAAAGCACCACCAAAAATCTCCTTCACCACAGTATTGCCATTAAGGGGCTCAACACCCTTCATCCGCAACTTCTTCAGGCGGAGAGAGGTATTGTGGCACGCATCAATCACATAGCGCAAGAACTCGTGAGCGTCCTCTTGACGCCCAAACTTAAAATGCTCGGCGAAAAGCCTGAGGCAGCTCGAAATCTTACTTGGCGTATCGGTTGTTAGATCCACACTAAGAGACCTTGTTATTCGTTTCTCTACTATGCAAAAAGGACAATCCCGTTTCCGCTCCCCATCCACATGCGAGTCGCCTATAAAACATTCATTAACAAAAACAGTCCAAAGCAGAGAGTCATCACCAAAAGCGTCACAGATGCAATACAACAAACGAAGTAATAAGTAACACAAATGTAGAACCATCTCTGATATATCCAAAAGCTGTATAAGCAAACTACAATACCAAAAACCTGTATGAAACTTCTGAGAAACTTCCTAACGGCAAGGCCTCGATATCCCTAACACGTGAAATTTAACCTAATGGAAGCGAGGAAGCGACGTAAGAAGAAGAAATCTTAGAGAAGGAGAGACTTACAGTGAGAGGAGTGTTTGTGACTGAGGCAAAAATTAGCGAGGGGAGGAGTGTAGGTGAGGCACTGAAGGACGCTATTGAGGTAGCAGGTGTTGCCGAGATTCCGTAACCCTAAGGGCGGACCGTTTCTCCGCTTCTGACTTAGTAGACTCGGCATCCAGCTCATCTGCAGTTTAAATCCCATTAAAATCGGTTCCTCTCCGCCGGAGAAAACCACCAACGCAACCGCTCATCGCTGACTCGCCGCCACGGCGAAGCCAACAGCTACGATCGCATCTCTCGCCGCCACCACAAACCACGGCGATTTCCCGCTTCCTCTTTCCTCTCTCTTTCTAATTCTCGCACTTCGGGTTCCTAAAAATACAATATTCTACTAGAAATTTGTGGAAGATTTATTGATTTCGAAGGGGAAGAGTTTGGAAGAAAGAAGAGATCGATTCGATGGAGGTAACTGCCGAGGGAAGAGACCCGCCCAGCAACAAACCCCACAATCGCGAAGCCTGGTATTTACCTTTTTTTTTCCTCTTCTCCTCTCCATTTTTTATTTTATTTTTAAATATAAATTCCAGGTAGATATATCGAAAAAGGAAAGACGACAAGAAGATGAAATCCTGTTACTGGGCTTTGAGGCCCATTTTTGAAGCCAGAACACGGTTTGACGACACGTAGCAATACTTCTTCTTTCAGTATGTAATATTTTTATTTTATCATTAAAATTTAGCTGATTTATATTTGAAAAAAAAAAGGAAACAAAAAATTACTTCTCGGAGAGGAAAAGAATTAGACAAAATTTACTTTTTTCTGCCTTTTATGTGAATGATAAGATTCGCTCAAGGTTCATATATCATCTACATAACAAATGCACTAGTGTGACTAAAAATCATGAGAAATGGAGAAAATGGTTTAATATTTGTTTCTTTTTCAGGTACAGAATAGAGTTTGTGTATGAGTTATAATTTGGAGAGCGGTACATATCACAAAAACAATCAAAGATTACCTCAAGACTGATGAGAAACTACATCATCATCATCTCTCTGTATTAGCCTGTGACACCAAAGGTATAGCTTCAGCATCTCCTGGAGTTTCTGAGGTGACTCGGGATGCTTCCTTCTTCAGCTTATGGTTGTTATAAGCCGCTACACCGGCAATGGCTGCAGTGTAAACACAAAGCTCAGTTATAAGAGAAGAAAAACTCTGATATTCTCAATGACTTTACCATTGTAATGTAACGTGAGAGGTTTTGACTTTACCAGGGATGCTTCCTTCTTCAGCTTATGGTTGTTATAAGCCGCTACACCGGCAATGGCTGCAGTGTAAACACAAAGCTCAGTTATAAGAGAAGAAAAACTCTGATATTCTCAATGACTTTACCATTGTAATGTAACGTGAGAGGTTTTGACTTTACCAATGGCGTAACCGCAGAGGTTGATGACTGTGAGTTTTGTGTCGGCAAAGAGAAGAGCTGAGACCAAGACAACCACCCAGTCCTTGACAACGCCAGCAACTCGGATAGTGAGAGCGCTCGTGTGAGAAATCACCAAGAAAACCGACAAGTTGAGAGCGAATGTGCATAAGGAATTAAGTGTCAACACCACAACATGGAAGTTCCATGGGCCATTGCCATCCATCTTCGTTTTCTCCAGAAAGATCCACGGCACAAACAAGCAAATAGCACTGCAAAAGGAAGCCACATAAAGATACAAAAGAAAGAGAGAATTAAGAGATGGGTTTTAACTTGGGATTTCACTAACCTGCAGGGGCTGACATAGTACATAAGAGAGATTGGGTTTAATTTGATGCCCTTCCTCTTCACAAGAATTTCCATGAAGATTAGCCTCAGGGCTTCTCCAACAACACCACCCATTTGGTAAACCACTCCGATCCAGTTGATGTTTAGTTCCCCATAAGAAGCCACTAACACACCGAAACTTATGATAGACATAATCAAAAGCATCCTGCAGCTCATTATCTCAAGCCCAGCAGCTACCCCAAGGATAAACACAGCCACAGGCACTGCAAAAGTGATTTCAGGATTATATTGGTATCACCACAATCCAGCTCATTAAGATGTATGAAATGAGAGCATGAAGAGTTGGGTCTTCTTACTTATAGCCTTCAACATTTGAGCAAATGCAACTGATATGTAGAGATAGGCAGTGTTTCCCAACCAGAGGGTCATCGCAAACATTGCACCTATTGGAATAACTGATGTAACATATCTGAGTACATAAAAGTGAGTCATTTATTACTACATTGGTAAAGAAAAGTCCAAGTTGTGGGTATTTTGAACTACTCCAAAATCAAAATTGCTTACGAAGTCTCTTTCTTCCTTACATTTCTAATGTCATTCCTTCCTCAACCTTCACGACCTATGCAGAGAATAAAAATACCAAATGTTAAAATCTATGCATTCTTAATTATGAACAAATAAAGGAAGATCGTTGCAAGATTGGGTACCTTAAGAACTCTGGTAAGAAGAAAGCACAAGACAGAGGAAAATATCATATGGAGTAAAGTCAATCCAAGCGGATAAGGAAAGTTTATTTCCTTTGATGACAAAACCCACTGCAGAAGAGGAAGAGCAAGTCAGAGACAAAAACGTTAATCATGAAGTAAACTTTCCAGAGAAACTGATGCACCGGCTAACGATGAGAGCAAACGCAACGCAATCAAACCTTAAAGCGGGAACAATTCGCATATAATATATGCTTATATATGAACACTCAATGTTGAATTGTAACTACAGATGAATTTCTAAAATCTGCTAGTAAACTTTCACGAGAACAATTACAGTCGAACCTCCCAAACACGCAGCTCAAATCCTCACGCGATCGGTTCACAAATCAAAAGAGCAGAAACAAAAAAAAAGCAATACGATGCGAGAACACAGATCCATGGAAAGATAGGTTGTGAGATTTAAGTTAAACCTTATTGAAGAAGATTTGACCGCTAGAAAGAGCGATGTATAGAAGAATGTAAGCATAGGTCACGAATTCATCTCTCATAAATCCTCTGCTCCGATCCGCCATTGAATCCGATAATTGTGATCTCCGATTACGGCCAAAAAGTTGTCGCGCTCTGTTATTTAATTATTTTTTCTCTTCCTCTTCCGCTTGCTTTATTTTTCTTTCGTCCTCCTCTCTCCTTCACTGAAGTTAATTTCACTTTCCCATCTTCTCAAACTAGAGCTGATATATAAGAAAGACGGTGAGAAGAACGACTCAAATGGGTCCCACTCTGATTATCCTCCACAACGAATTGCGTATTATGGGCCTTTCCTCACATATAAAGCCCAATCGTTTGGGCTTTCTCGGCCTTCTTGTTTAATCTATTGTAATTCATGTTCATGAGGCCCTTGAATGTTCTTCCTCCCACTCTTTTCATTTTTCTGTTTTCTTTCAGTTATATCATTTCATGA
This sequence comes from Microthlaspi erraticum, assembly GCA_902728155.2. Taxonomy (NCBI): domain Eukaryota; kingdom Viridiplantae; phylum Streptophyta; class Magnoliopsida; order Brassicales; family Brassicaceae; genus Microthlaspi; species Microthlaspi erraticum. The sequence goes on from CACVBM020001087.1 coordinate 22,949, forward strand.
TTTCATCTACTCTTGGAGTTATTATGGAATTGGTTGATGAAATAATATTATTTTTTCCTCGAGATTGTGAACGATAATATGAGAGAAAAGCTAAGGAACACACAAGTTGCTAGTGGATTAGACACAACCCATCTGATCTTTGTCCGTATCTCCTCAACCATTCTTCACCTCCAGCTTCTCATCCATAATATTATTTTCCAACTTGTCAACAATTTTTTACACTTTTACAAATCAATCCATCACAATATTTTAAAACATTGAGATATATATGATATAAAGCTCTGGTTACCAGTCACACCTTTCATCTCTCCCTAGAGCTCCATTCTCATCAAGGTTTGTGTTTTAAGACCAAACAGTGACACTCGTGTCTGAATTTCTGGAGGTTACACTAGTAGCTGTGGCTCTGTCTGAATTCCACAAAAGATAACTAACTCTCAGGCGTTTCTTACTCTTTTTGGCAGACTAACACCGGAAAAATGGAGATCACAAACGTCACCGAGTATCAAGAGATCGCAAAGCAGAAGTTGCCTAAGATGGTGTACGACTACTATGCTTCTGGTGCAGAGGACCAATGGACTCTTCAAGAGAACAGAAACGCTTTCGCAAGAATCCTGTGAGTTTTCTTCTTTTCTTTTCTCAAGATAAGATAACACTTTCTGTTATTAGTAGTTTTACAAGAGCTGTGATAAGTTGTGATGTGAGAGACCCTTTGGTATGTTTTAACAGTTTTCGACCTCGGATTCTGATTGATGTGAACAAAATTGATATGTCAACAACCGTCTTGGGGTTCAAGATCTCCATGCCAATCATGATTGCTCCTACTGCCATGCAAAAGATGGCTCACCCTGAAGGTAAATACGAGATAACTTTTTCCTGAAACATTCTGTTGAAAGCTTGTATGTTGTATGAGGGTGAAAATTTGATTTAGTATATCTAGAGAGAAAGACTAAGGCTTGTTCTAATGGAAACTAATGCAGGGGAATATGCTACGGCTAGAGCTGCATCTGCTGCTGGAACCATCATGGTATGTTATTATTTTGTCACGAATGGTTTCGTCCAAAGCAAGATTCTTAACCTTTTCATTGTTTAGAGCTTCTTTAATCCAGAACCTTTGCATAACCATGTCTTATGTTTCAGACACTCTCTTCATGGGCTACTTCCAGTGTTGAAGAAGTGGCTTCCACAGGACCAGGGATCCGATTCTTCCAGCTCTATGTAAGTTATCTCGGAAAGCTTGTTGTTTATCCTGCCAAAACTTGTCACACTAGCTTGATGGTTCACACATTATGTTCGTTCTGAGTATAGGTTTACAAGAACAGGAAGGTGGTTGAGCAGCTCGTGAGAAGAGCCGAGAAGGCCGGCTTCAAAGCCATTGCTCTCACTGTAGACACCCCAAGGCTAGGTCGCAGAGAATCTGATATCAAGAACAGGTAAAGCCAAGTCAATCAAAATGTTATTAAAAAGTTGACTGCATTTGAACATACAAAAAGAGAGCTAGAAATTACAGAGTAACGATGTGTGTTTATTGGTACTACAGATTCACTTTGCCTCCAAACCTGACATTGAAGAACTTTGAAGGCCTTGACCTCGGAAAGATGGACGAGGTAAGCATCTATAAGATCCTATGCAGTACAATAGTCTGACTACTGGAAATCTCCCACTCAAAAAACAAGTCTTAAAAGCATACTGATTATGTTTCAACCTGCAGGCCAATGACTCTGGCTTGGCTTCATATGTTGCTGGTCAAATTGACCGTACCTTGAGCTGGAAGGTAAGAGAATACAGCAAAATTATAAGACAGCACAGAAAAACCGAGTAGTTGGAAACATAAACTTGACTTTTGACTGATCCAATTTCCATCAAAATACTAACAGGATGTCCAGTGGCTCCAGACAATCACCAGCATGCCGATTCTTGTCAAGGGTGTTCTCACAGGAGAGGATGGTGAGTTACCATCTTACAACTACAAACAAATGTCTCCTTCACTTAAGTAAATTTCCTGACCATATCAACCATCATTGTCCCTCGTGCAGCAAGGATAGCGATTCAAGCTGGAGCAGCAGGGATCATTGTGTCAAACCATGGAGCTCGCCAACTTGACTATGTCCCAGCCACAATCTCAGCACTTGAAGAGGTAAATCATTCTCAACTACAAACATCAAGTTGTGTATATGTACAAAAATCTCAGCTCTGTTCTGCATCTGTTCAGGTTGTGAAAGCAACACAAGGACGAGTTCCTGTCTTCTTGGATGGTGGTGTTAGACGTGGTACTGATGTCTTCAAGGCACTTGCACTTGGAGCCTCCGGAATCTTTGTAAGCATCATATTATCCATACACATGAAAACTGCTTGAAACCACTTACACAGTAATTTTACTTTGCCCTCTCAATTCTCAGATTGGAAGACCAGTGGTGTTCTCACTGGCTGCTGAAGGAGAACTTGGAGTCAGAAAAGTGCTTCAAATGTTACGTGATGAGTTCGAGCTAACCATGGCACTAAGTGGATGCCGGTCTCTCAGTGAAATCACTCGCAACCACATCGTCGCCGAGTGGGACACTCCACGCCATTTGCCCAGGTTATAGACACACGGACCAAAAACAACAACACAGAGTGCATATGTAATAGCTAAAAACTTATTCATATTCTGATTGGTCACTTGGCTTCTCTACTCTGTTTATTTATTTTCCAAGACTTTGTTTCTCCTTGTAATCGAAAACACAAACCTTGCCTAGAGCTTCTATGTAATGCTATTTGGTTTCTCCCTTATATCAAATCACAAAACAATGACTAGAGAGTCTCTGTAATGCTAGCTACTTCTACCTTATGTTGATTCTTCTTGCTATACAGTTAGAGACAGCTAGTGACCGGTTCACAAATCGAAAGAGCACAAACCAATACGACGCAAGAATACAAATCCAAGTTGTGAGATTCAAGTTAAACCTTATTGAAGAAGATTTCACTGCTAGAAAGTGCAATATAGAGGAGAATGTAAGCACATATCACGGATTATGGGCTCTCTTCAATAGATTTTGGGCTTGAAGAGTTATATGTAGGCCTACTGTTCTTCATCACACCCTTTTTGATTGTTGGTTTCACTGTCATACTCTTGTTGGATTTTATACCCTTTCAAAAGGAAAGCAAAACAATTGGTGTACAAAATTATTTATTTTTTCCTTGAGATTAAGAACGATAATATGAAAGAAAATGTAAGGAACACACGAGTTGCTTGTGGATTAGACACGACCAGTATGATCTTTTGTCAGTATCTCTTACTCTATTCTTCACCTCTAGCTTCTCATCTATATCATTGTCCTTTGCCAACAATTTTCCATTTGTTATAGAAAAAAAAAATCATTCACAAGCAATTAATCCATCACAATTATTTTACTTTTAAACCAAATAATAAAACGTTGAGATATATATGATATAAAGCTTTGCTTACCAGTCATACACTTCATCTCTCGCGAGAGTTCCATTCCAATCAAGGTGAGTGAGATTCTCTGTTAACACCAAACAGAAGCCAGATAGTTTTGCGTTCATGGACATGTTTTTTTCTCTTGGAGTTAGATTGGTAGCTATGACTATGTCTGAATTCCACAAAAGATAACTAACTCTCAGGCGTTTCTTACTCTTTTGACAGACTTAACACCGGTGAAATGGAGATCACAAACGTTTCCGAGTATGAAGAGATCGCAAAGAAGAAGTTGCCTAAGATGGCGTACGACTACTATGCCTCTGGTGCAGAGGACCAATGGACTCTTCAAGAGAACAGAAACGCTTTCGCAAGGATCCTGTGAGTTTTCTTTTCTTTTTCTTATCCCAAAACATGATAACACTCGTCATATGTTTTTGTATAGTAGATGTGATTTTGATGATTAACATACCTTGGGATGGTTTAACAGCTTTCGACCTCGAATTCTAATTGATGTGAGCAAGATTGATATGACAACCACCGTTTTGGGGTTCAAGATCTCCATGCCAATCATGGTTGCTCCTACTGCCTTTCAAAAGATGGCTCACCCTGAAGGTATAAGACGAGTCTGCTTTTTCCTGAACCACTCATTCAAATTTTGTAGAAACAATCTATGTAGAGTGAAAACTTGTTTTAGTATTGCTAGAGAGAGTGACTAAGGCTTGTTCTAATGGGAACTAATGCAGGGGAATATGCTACGGCTAGAGCTGCCTCTGCTGCTGGAACCATCATGGTATGTTATTATTTTGTCACGAATGGTTTCGTCCAAAGCAAGATTCTTAACCTTTTCATTGTTTAGAGCTTCTTTAATCCAGAACCTTTGCATAACCATGTCTTATGTTTCAGACACTCTCTTCATGGGCTACTTCCAGTGTTGAAGAAGTGGCTTCCACAGGACCAGGGATCCGATTCTTCCAGCTCTATGTAAGTTATCTCGGAAAGCTTGTTGTTTATCCTGCCAAAACTTGTCACACTAGCTTGATGGTTCACACATTATGTTCGTTCTGAGTATAGGTTTACAAGAACAGGAAGGTGGTTGAGCAGCTCGTGAGAAGAGCCGAGAAGGCTGGCTTCAAAGCCATTGCTCTCACTGTAGACACCCCAAGGCTAGGTCGCAGAGAATCTGATATCAAGAACAGGTAAACCCAAGTCAATCAACATGTGTGGTAAAGAGTTTACTGGATTTTAATATGCAAACATATAGCTAGAGAGTGGAGAGTCATGATGTGTGTTTATGCTACTACAGATTCACTTTGCCTCCAAACCTGACTCTGAAGAACTTTGAAGGTCTTGATCTTGGAAAGATGGACGAGGTACATCTTGCATTAATATTATACTCTGAATATGATTCTGAGAAGACAAGTCTTAAAAAGCAGACTTGTTCTGTTTAAGTTTCCTGAGCTTTTTATGTTTCCACCTGCAGGCCAACGACTCTGGTTTGGCTTCATATGTTTCTGGTCAAATTGACCGTACCTTAAGCTGGAAGGTAAGAGAGTACAACAGTTTAAAAGATAAAAACAAACTGAGTGGCTCTAACTTTCATCAACACACAAACAGGACGTCCAGTGGCTCCAGACAATCACCAAAATGCCGATTCTTGTCAAGGGTGTTATAACAGGAGAGGATGGTGAGTTACAATCTCACAAACAAACGTCTCCTACACTTCAGTTTAATAAATATACCTAACCAGGTCAACTATAATTATCCTCCTGCAGCAAGGATAGCTGTTCAAGCTGGTGCAGCAGGAATCATTGTATCAAACCACGGAGCTCGCCAGCTTGACTATGTCCCAGCCACAATCTCAGCCTTGGAAGAGGTATCTCATTCTTGAATACAAAAGTCAAATTTATGGACAGCAATCTCAGCTCTGTTCTTCATGAGTTCAGGTTGTGAAAGCGACACAAGGAAGAATCCCTGTCTTCTTGGATGGTGGTGTTCGACGTGGCACTGATGTCTTCAAGGCACTTGCACTTGGAGCCTCCGGAATCTTTGTAAGCATCATATTTTCCATTCACCAGAAAACTACTTGAGACCATTGACACTAATAACACACTATCTATTTTCCCTCTCAATCTCACTATCTCAGATTGGAAGACCAGTGGTGTTCTCATTGGCTGCTGAAGGAGAGGCTGGAGTCAGAAAGGTGCTTCAAATGCTACGCGATGAGTTCGAGCTGACCATGGCACTAAGTGGCTGCCGGTCTCTCAAGGAAATCACCCGTAACCACATCACCACTGAATGGGACACTCCAAAAGGACCAAATCCTTTGGCCAGGTTATAAAGCGATCAAGGAACAACACAGAACATGTAATGGCTATTCTGATTGGTCACTTGGCTTCTACTTTGCTATCTATCTCAAGACTTGTTTCTCCCTATATAAAAACACACAAACCAAGCCTAGAGATTATCTGTAATACTATTTGGCTACTTGGCTACTTCTTCCTTCAGTCCATTCTTCTTGCTTAAATAATAGAGACAAAGTCTTCTCAGATATAAACCAAAATCACATACACTACTAAACCATGTAACTATCTATCATCATCACCTCCCATGCGTACACTTAACACAACCGAGAAAAAGATGCTGAATTCGCAAAGACTGAAGTGAACATAAACATACCAATAAACCGAGTGAGAGTAGTGATTGAAACTGATCGCATTATCAAGAAATTTAACGAAACCGATGCATTGAAACTGTGGAAGGAGAATTACACTGACGAATTGAACACTACTCAACCATGGAACTATCTATCATCACCTCCTATGCGTAAAAAAGATGCTGAATCCGCAATAGACTAAAGTGAACATCAACATACCAATAAACCGAGTGAGAGTAGTGACTGAAACTGATCGCATTATCACGAAATATAACGAAACCGATGCATTAAAACTGTGGAAGGAGAATTACACTGACGAATTGAACAAAGTGACATGTACAAGAGAAGAAAGATTAAGCAGTACATTGCCGTGTACAAGCAACCACACACGTCCTACAGAGACCGAGAACTAACCATTCATAACAAAATATCTTCTTTTTCTTCATTTAGAACGGCCAGATGTCAGCTCCACCGGGTTTCTCCACAAGAATCCGATTGTACTCCGGCCTCGATGTCTGCAAAAAAATAGCAATCAATATCACCAAAAATGCGATCCTTTTTGTCGAAATCGAGATGATTTAAAAGAAATTTGGCTGCGATTATCGAAATGAAATTACCAGATCCTTGAAGATGACGTAGGCGATAACGACGAAGAGAACAAAGAGGATCTCAAACTCAGCCAATCGGAAGTAATAGAATACTGAGTCAACAAACCGAGTCAGAAGAGAGTCGTCCCTCCTCATATCTACTCGATTCGTTCCAGCACGCCGGCCGATCATCCTCGACAATTCCTTCCGCCCGCCCGATTCGATCCCAGACCAACCGTCGTCGCTCGTCGTTAAGTCTTACCGGCGAGTTTTGTTATCCGTCAACGAACTTCTTCTAATTTGCTGCTCTTTGTACCGGAGAGAGATATTATAATGGGCCATACATAACAAACGCCTTTTTAAAAGGCTTTTATATCAGCAGAGCCCAATAACAGAGGAACTCGTTTTGTTCGCAAACGTCCACGTTACTACGTCGTATCGAGGGTGTTACTTAACACTAGGATATAAAAACGACAGGTTGTTTTTCACTGCGTTACAGAAACGACTGCACGTTTTTATACAGTGGAAAATAAAAATGACAAGGCGTTCACCGCGATATACAGTATTTGGCAGCCTTATTGTGTTTAGTCGAAATTTTACGATTGTTACACTAATCCTGATCAGAAGTTGCACTGTCAATATTGATTTTTGGCAGCCTATTCGCTTATTTCTTTGTTCCCTTTAGCTTATCAGCTAACAGTTCTCACTTATCACGCTATCAAACTCGAAGTGGGTCATAAGAAGAAACAAACATCGTTTTCGTGTCGTTAAGGAGATGATGTCGATGAGAAGAAAATGTTAAGAGAGTAGATATGTTCTTCTTCTACTGCTTCTTAATCAGTGAGTGCCCTATGAGACTGGGTGCGTGGTTATGTTGACGGTCACGTGGTCGTGTCCTTCTCTGCTTTGAAAACCTCTAATACGTCCAGAGACCAGAAGTTTCTGCGCGTGGCTGATTGCGACATTTTATCCTTTTAGGGAATATGACGATGATGATTGAAAGCAAATTGGGTTTTTTTAACTTAAATCCCATAAATATATAAATAAATAATTTTGGTCTTCTTTATCCATGTTGTGGCTTTCTATCATGTGCTAAGTTTTCGTATCATCTTTAAGCGGTCCATGGTCACTTCCATGGTGGCTTGCCTCCAAACAGTCTTCTTTTGTCTTTGTCGCGATATTGCAAGAAATGGAAACCAAATTAATAATATCTTGTAACTGTAATAACAACATAACATGCGAACCCTTTAACAATAACATGCGAACCGTATCTGAAACGTCCTTGATAAAGTTCATGCTTATCATATCTTCTGCATATCTAAGTTTGAATCACATTTATAATTGCATGTGTAATGTTAAACATCAGCTGCCTAGGCGGCCAAAACATTGTTTGTGTAAAACATTTTTTTTGGTAAAATGTGAAAATTAATTGATCAACATCGGCTAATGGTCTTAAGAGTAGAATATTGTGTTTTTTTTGTTCTGTGTAGAATCAAGTCGGACTAAAGCAAACCAAATAACTATTTTAGTTTTGTGTTCTACAATTCGATAAAATAGCAACACCTAATAAAAAAAGATACATGCTATTCAGTGTGTGTTTAATATTCACGTGAACGTTCAAAGATTATATGATGGATGTTACGAGTAAGATATAATGCATTAAACACACACATACACTAGAACCTCTATAAAACAATAAACACTATAAGATAATAAATTTCTCCGGTCCCAACTCGGGCCAATGTAAAAAATAGCATAATGCGATAAGATGATAAGACAATAATATTTTTGAAACTCCTATGTAAAAATATAGTCCCAACAATAGGCTAAGATAATAATTATAAAACTAAGGCATATATATCTAAGGCAATTTAGTAAAATATGACTCCAATGTAGTTTGTCTTTTATGAAAGTTGGATTCTCGTTGGAGCTCATCTTGAATTTTTCTTATTGCATCAACAATTTATGGGGCTAAAAGTTGTGAAGAGTTTTCGAAGCCACAATTGATTCCTTACGTGTACCTACTTACATATATTTCTATAAAGTTTCTTGTTTTTTATAGAATATTTTTATAAAATAATTATTATTATTTTATCGATAAAACAATAACTCGATAAGATAATAAATTTTCAAAGTCCCAACATTATTGTTTTATAGAGGTTTTACTGTATTAACATATATATATATTATTTTTTACTATACTCCTTAACAAAAAAAATGTACTATATAATAAAGAAATACTTGTATAGAAGTATTATTAAATAACATCATATATATTTTTTTTAAATGGAAAAAAAAAAAAAAAAAAAAAAAAAAAAAAAAAAAAACATGATTGGCCTATCTCAACACTGAAAGGTCGACCTCCACACAACAAAATCCCCCAGCTGTTTAATGCTGTTGGTTTCTTTCTGGGGAGCTTTTTACACTGTATATCTATAAATAAATGTATATATTCAGCATCAAATATTCAAATGAATCGATTAGTTTATAAAGGAGGATGATATGATATCCAAGTAAAATTCGAATCTATATTATTAGATCGATGACACTACTAATATATGGTAGTTACTAGTTAGTTAGGATCGAGTGTATATATATGCGCTAAAGTTTTGGAAGTATAAGCAATGTGGCCTGCATTATTGGCGTTTATCTTTTAGAATATATGAGATGAGGCACGATTGTAGTGGTATACATCATCTTGTTCGTCACTCTCTCCAATTTTTTTCACATTTAAATAAACCAATTGATTTAATGAGATTTTCTTTTTGTTGCAATAATCATTTCCCGCTTTTATCCACAACAACGATCTTGTTCTTATGATATATGAACACGTGCCCCAGCGTTAACCATCATCCATTGGAGACATTATCGATCAAGTTATTCTCTCTCTTTCAGCTAATTTATTAGTATTTCTTAACTTGGTCGACGAAGCATTAGCAATAGTGAGCAGGTAGATTATTCAGTTTTTCCATTCCCATTGGACTTTCTCGTTTGAGAGACAGTAGGGGTAAACTAATTATCTATATGAAATTAAAACAATGTTTCGATATAATTGAAAAAAGGCGACACAAACCTCCTTATTTCTAAGAAAATCGACAAATTTGGTTAGGGTGACTTTATATATATTTATATTTTTGCATGTATATGCTTATATACGCCATAGTTAGAGTTTATTTATACACATATTTTTCAATTTCTATAAACGTAAATAGGTCACACACTTAAATATACGTAAATACACATGTGTGTTATTTATCTGGTCAATGAATCATCATTTTGCCTCTCACTTAGTAACACATGTAAAAGTTCAATAAACTATAGCTTACTATAGCTAGCATGCTGTTTACATTTTGACTATTAAAATCAAATACTGTAGTTGAAAGCATAGAGGTCCCCTTAATATTTCTTTCCACTATTTAATTAATACATTATTATTTGTTATTTTTTTTAAGAAAACCAATATCATTTGTTTGTTTCTTTGGGCATTTGAATATACCTTAAGATTTTGTAGTTTTGGTTCGATGGCATCATAATTAAATAATTAACATATGCAGCCATTTGCCACGTGGTTCTGCTCACATATAAAAGTATACTATCATTATTTTATACCGACATCTACATATAACACTATACGACACATATTGTCGATGAGAATATCCTTGGACATTTCGGTGAGCTAATCATTTGGTGCTTTTTATAAAAGGTGTAATTGGTACAGAAATTACTGCCGCGATGCCGCGATAAAGTGAGCGTATCCAAAAAGCAATAAAAACAGTGGCATAAAAAAATGATACTATTAATCTATGTATATATCGTTATCGTTTTACTATTTTCTCACATCGATTAAAAATTGTTAAGTATTTTCTTTAAAAAATGACTTATTTTTTGTTGGTGGTTTTTGGTCATTTTCGCCGATCCCTTTGTTTGATTTTCATTCCGTGCCTGTATCGGTTCCAAATTTTTGCCAACTTTTATAATTAAGAGTAGCATCATTTTAAATTTGCGAGAACAACAATATAATAGCTTCTTACATCATTTGTTGTGGTCTCTCTTATTCGACGAAGAGCCAAATAAAGCGCCGCAAAACAACTCAATGGCCGATTCAGGAGCGAAAGATTAACGCAGAAAACAAAAGAGAATGAGAGAGATATACAATTTTAAAATTTTATGGCCTCCATATGCTAAGTACGTCTATAAACCATGGCCTCTACAAGCACATTATCGCTACTTTGTTGCCTTTAGCTTCATTGCAAAGGCCTACACAAAGTACTGATTGTCTTTATGCTTCCATGTTTTTCACTTTTTTTGCCATGGGACCATTTGTAAGGTTATCATTTTGTTAACACAATCTGTAAACCAAACCTTTTCATTTTATAATGAATATTTACAATTTAGCAAAAAAAAAAACCATGGCCTCTACTCCTTATAGACTCAGAACATTGTCTTTAGCTAGCTATGTTAATAATGACACAGCTAAAATGCTATAATTGATAATCGATCGGTACAAAATGATAAAATGGTACATTAGTTTTGCGATCGACTCTGTGCATTTTCTTTTTCTATCATACAACGTGCAAGCATAATCGTAAATTTATGTTCTAACTATTCGCTTGAAAATTAGATATATATAAGAACTAAGACGGTCTGCGTCGCCATACTGGGATGGATACAAAGATTTACTAAGTGTCGACAAAAATGTCACCAAACTCTCCAGTTATGGGAATAATATTAAATCACGTATTTGCTATATAGAACCTTACAATACCAACCGCATATGCATGCCTGTTTTCTGTATTTTCTAAGCGTTTGTATAATATTTTTAGATAGAAGAGACAAAATAAAAATATCACATGTTAACAGATAGTTCTGCGAATCACAATACCGGATTTCGCGGTCTACATAGGGTAAGACCGTAAGAGTAAGTTAGTAACTGCCAATTATACATGGAAAGCATAAGTGCCAACCTTCCACTAAAGGAAAGTAGTTAGGCTTGAACTAGTTGGGAGAAAAGTCACCTTCTACTTTGGTTGGGTAAATAGTGCACATCTAACTGTTGGCATCAACAGATTCCTTCAAATATATAGTATATTTTTGTATATTATTGGAAATACTGAAACGTGGACGGCCGAAACCCGAAACTAACTGTCTAAGCATTATAAAATGCCCATGCAAGATGCAACCCACCGTATAATTTTGCCGTATCCAATAAACCTTTTACTCTCTTCTTTTTCATAAAAGATTTAGAAAACCTTTTACTTGATTTATTTTTGTGCGAAACTTGATTTAAGTTTTGCATCCAATGAACTTTCACAACTGTTATTTGATTTGTTCTCTTTCAATATTACAAATTCTTCAATTTCGGTTCGGTTCTATTATCTTCGGTACAATCTTATGTAACCAGCTCCAATACCTGGTTTGGGTTATTATAATAATATAATAAAAAAAAAATATTACAAATTCTTCTTTTACATAAAAAAAAATATTTCAAATTCTTAAGATATATATTATTACTTACGACTTTTAAAATTTACATAAGGCCGGCCGGGTATGATACTCTAGAACAGGGGAACAAACAAAGAGTATATACACTTATGGGTGAATAACAAACACAAATGCAAAACCGACAAAAACAAATTCAAATATTTTTAGAAGAAAAGAAAAACCAAAAAATGCTTGAAGTTTCCATAATATTTATGAAAATGTAGATCAATATGCTCGGAAAACAAGTTATTTTTGTTTATTTTACAATAATAAGTACTCCATATTAATATGCATCTTTTTAAGTTTTATCTATGCGACAATTTTTTTTTGTCCTACATAATTAATGGTATTTTTATATTTTTTAACATATTTTTTTTATAGACCATATCGGCTTCGGTTAGCCCTGGTAGGAACGCACCTACAAAGTGGACTCATTCTTTTTGAAGATATTTGATTTAAACCCTTGTTACAAAAATAAGATATTTTATTTTAAAACAACATTATATCATCATTTTACGTGAAGACTCTAAGATCTAAACAGTGATATATATACACTATAATCATATTCTAGCATGAAAATTAATTATAATTAGTGGGTTTGTACAATATTGGAAGAGAACATGAACACACAAACAAATTAAGAGTCCACCATACGGAAATATCTCCAAGTTGGCCAAATATTAATATTACTTTTTGACATTTTTATTTCAATCATGTATGATCTCTACAAAAACAAATTCAAATATTTTTAGAAGAAAAGAAAAACTAAAAAATCGAATCATAGCATGAAGTTTCCATAATACTTATGAAAATGTAGATCAATATGCTCGGAAAACAAGTTATTCTTGTTTATTTTACGATAATAAGTACTTCATATTAATATGCATCTTTTAAGTTTTATCTATGCGACAATTTTTTTTTTGTCCTACATAATTAATGGTATTTTTATCTTTTTGAAGATATTTGATTTAAACCCTTGTTAAAAAAAGATATTTTATTTTACAACAACATTATAACATCATTTTAATTACGTGAAGACTCTAAGACCTAAACAGTGATATATATACACTATAATCATATTCCAACATGAAATTAATTATAATTAGTGGGTTTCTACAATATTGGAAGAGAACATGAACACACAAACAAATTAAGAGTCCACCATACGGAAATATCTCCAAGTTGGCCAAATATTAATATTACTTTTTGACATTTTTATTTCAACCATGTATGATCTCTGTTTTAACACTTTTTGGTGTCGGAGATATTTTCATGTAAATGTGAAAGTGAACTAATGTGCTTTTGATCCCCCATTAACAAATGAAATATTCATATTGTGCTTCTTTTGCACATGATTATTACGCAATTAAATATTTCCTCTCATCCAACATATACATACATATACATATTATACCAATAGTTTCCTTTTTGCTCCATTCAGACGTTAAATGTTTTTTTTTTACCACCATAGAGACGACGTTAAATGTTAGTACAAAATAAACGTCAAGATTGGTAACCCAACCCGGGAAACCCGGGTTTAATAAAAAAAACTTCATCTTTTTTATTTAGGCCTCTAAGATTATTGTTCTCTGTATTTACTACAAAATTTCAACCACCCTTATATTTTATAAAAACGTGTAAAACTAATAGAAAGGTTGTTCTGTATATGCGATGTTGTTCTTAAATTAGTATAGCGTTAACATTTTGCAACCCGCTAAATTCAGAAAATAACAATTTATCTAGGTATAGTCTATAGATCAATACAGAAATTAACGTGTACGTAAAACTTCAAAGATTTTAAACCAATGCAAGCAACCTAAGGTTGGTCTTTCCAAATTTAAGTTGATAAATTATGACAAGTGTAAAATATCATTGCAACCCAATTACTTTGGAAATGTCATAATCTCAGATTCTCAATACACCGAAACACTCTTTCGGACAGTTGACTTTGCTTTATTTGTTTATATATTGAACGATCAAAGATCACCCTATCAGAATAAGTGTTATACATTTTAAAAATATTTGAAATATATTAAGAAAACTGAAAAAGTAACAAATGCGTTATTACTTATTTTATAAGAATGATAATAATGCCGTTAAGTTCGTCACAAGTCCACTAGTTTTGATTGGTCTCTCCACTGTGTTACCGCCCACCACTCACATATCCAATGTTTACGGTTCTGCTGACCAAAATAACAAAATGTTTTTGATGTACTGTATGTTTGATGATAACGACCGGTTACTAAATGTCCTTTAATCTTCAAATGGGTTAAAATAACAGCAAGTCATATTCAAATTACACACTCTTTTTCGACGTGGGTTAACTACACTCGTTGGTTTCTATTTCGAAATTGACTGAAATTGACTAACTAAATTTATACGCCGTGTGATTTGGTTATTAACTTTTGTTATAAAGTCCAAAAGTTTACTTGAGTCTTGTCTTTCTCTCATTGGTCCATTATTTAAAATTATAGAATCATTGAAAAAATAGGTTTTTAACTAATAAAAATCACCTGATGATGGCACAAACCAGAAAAACGTTTCCATAAGTAAAAAAAGGATCCTTAGTGTTTTTAGATCTTTCAGTTTCTGTAATTTAAAAAGTCTCTCTTTTGGGCTTAGATTCCGGGGAATTCTTATCTTCCGCCGGCTTAGTTTTTCCAGTTTATTGTTGTCTGCTTTGTATCAATTTCAATGTTCTAATGAAAAATTATTAGATAAAAAAAAGTAAAAAAAAAATGGGTGGAAATTAAAATCATAGCTTGAAAGAGAATTTAAAAATCGAATATAATGTTGCTCACTTTACGCTAGTATGTATATAGACTTAGGGTGTGAATGGATGCTCATGTTAGAGTAAAACATTAGGTGGGAAATACTTTTTACTCTCACTTACTCTATTTTTTAACCATTCAAGTTGAAAATGGAAGAATAAGTTTCCCACCCAATAACGCTAGATATGCCTCTATTTGTTACTCTAGTTTTTCTTGGAGTAAACATATTTTTTTCTTTTCCACACTTTTACTCTGATTTATATCCCTCTCAGTTGCTCTCCTTCTATTTACTCTAAGTTACTCTAGTGCATACCATTTACACCCTTAAAGAGAGAGGACCGATATATAAACATATATTTGTCTTTAATATATATATTTATATACTTCTCATTATGAACAACAATAAGTGAAAGAATAACAGAAACCAGCTGAGCTCGAACGGCTAGGCTACCCTACAGCCCAAAAGCTACAAACTGGTCCCTCAAAATCTTTCAGATTTCTAGATTTACCCCAAAAAAATAGGGAACTAGCAAACCACACCCCCAAGAAAAAAAAAAAACAGAGCAAAATCCACAAACAAAAAAAAAAACCAACGAGGAGAAGATTCCGGGGACGTATATGCAGAGCATCCCACTGGTAAATCCCTCTCTCACATTTCTTCTAGAAGCTTCTTCATCATCACGTATATATGTATTCGTGTTTATATACACATAACACTTCACATCTGCTTCGCCAAGTCACTGGCGCCGATGAATGTGCCGTGAAATCCGTACGGAACCCTTGACGGAAGTTTAACCGTTGCTTCGACCTCCAAGCTAACGGCGTTAACTATCTGCAACTCCGATTTCCACGTCTTCTCGTCGTGAACGAAACAGAGGATGTGTCCTTCGTCTTCTCCTCCATTGTCTCCAGGGAGAAACAGAGGCTCTCCGCCGTAACGGTTATCTCCGTAGAGATGTTTCTTGACTTCTCCGGTAGCGAGATCAACTTTGGCGAATCCGGACACTTTAGGCCACGGCTCGGCTAAAGCCAAGTAAGCGAATTTGGTTTTGCGGCCGAGCATGTTCCGGTTGACCATCCCTGCTTCGAGGTTGACTTGTTGTTCTCCGTCGGAGATGATTGGACGGCGAGTGGATTCGCCGGTTTTGAGATTCAGGCGGATTTCAGAGAGAACGCTCTTGAGATTCTCGTCGGACTCGTTGAAAATTGAGTCCGGTGGAGTCATACACGACCCGATCACCACGATTTCCTCTGTTTCCGGCTCCTCCCACGCGTTCCAGAGATGGAAGCAGAAGCAGTCCGGCGCTTCAATCCACCGTATTTTCGACGAATCCTCGGCGTATTTGTCGAGAATTCCGAATCTCGCCACCTTGTCCTTGTCGTAGACCACCGGAGAGCCGCCTCGGATCATCTCCGGGAGCTTGAAAACGACTTGCTGGTCCGGTATCACCACGAATTTCTCCGTTATCGCGAAATCGTGCATCATCGTCGGCTGATCAAGCTGGATCTCGACGTCCGGAGATTTCGTTCCGTCCGGTGAGAATCGGAAATACTTCAGGTAAGGCTTTGAAACGACGTCATAGCTCAGAGCGAAAAGCTCGCCTGATTCCGGGTCGACTTTCGGGTGGGCGATCATTGTGGATTCCAATTGCCCGTCGAAATCGAACCGGCCAACGGTTTTCAAGTCTCCACCGGGAGTGATCCGCACTTGGTAAGGCAAATCGTCCTCCGACATCGCCAATAACCGGCCGTTAAAATAGACCAAACCGGCGTTAGCTACTCCGGTTCCGTGTGCCGGGTCCACTATACCGGCTGCAGCTCTGGCGTAGAATAGCATGAGTCGAGCAATACCGGTGTGACCATGAAGCTCGCCGATGGCTTTTGGAAAAACCGGTCGACCCAATTGACGCTCCTGGACAAACCGGTTTGTCTGAGTAAACCGGCAAGCGTAGCTAGCCGAACCGTCCTCGAATTTGACGGCGTGAACCATCCCGTCTCCGTCGAAGAAGTGGTGACCGGTCACCGGCTCGTGAAGCGGATTAGCTCCGTTGCGCACGTATACTCCTTTGATGGAATCCGGTATTTTCCCGACCACCGGAAGATTACGCCGGACGGGCTGTTCATTCACCGGAGCAAAGTTCCCGCCGATCTGAACACTAGGATCAGCCGTTTTAGGAAGCGGATGCTGTCGCTCGTGGCTAACGAGGAGACCCTCCGCCGCGTTCAACGCCGCCGCCGCCGCTCTCTGGAAGAAATTCATCTGTTTAGTGTCGGATTCTTTGGCTCTGGGATTAACAACAATGGCGGGAGAGTTGGAGGATTGCTTAGGGAAATGGAGAGCAGGAGGAGTGTGAAGCGCAGAAGAAACATTCAGCTTTCTTTGGACACGACTTGTCATGGGTACGGAGCAACAATAACTCAAGTCGGAGCTTTGAGAAGACGATAATGGCGGCTGAGGATGATTGCCGCCAACCCATCTCCGAGAAACCGCCGCCGTTGCCGTAAAAGAAGCCATTTTTTAAGTATTAGCGATCAGTATCTGGTGCTTAAAGTGAGTTCGATATTGAGATTTGTAAAGCTCTGTTTTTTAGTTGCTTTATTGTTCAAGTGGAGAAGAGAAGAGAAGAGAGAGTTGGTTTGTAGAGCGATGAAGTGTGTGAAGGGTTTATATAAACCGGGAGGTGGGTAAGGGAAATGGTGGGTCCCATCTGGGTGGCCACGTGTTGAATCAGTGCCAGAGAGAGAGGAATGGAGTAGTGAGTGGGTATTAAGAGAAAAGGGTAATTTGGGAATAAACAGAAAAAAACAGAGTAATATGTTTATGGTTCAAAGTTGAGACCTTTCACACCTATATAGACAAATGCATCCACTTCAATCTCCAACTCTCTCTTGGTTTCATTTTTTGTGGCTTCTCCTGTTTCTAAGTTTGTTAACAAAAGCTATCAATCTTCGGCAACTTGAAGATACATCGGTCGTCAAAACCTCTAATGTAGTAAATGTATCCTCCAAAAGATCGGTGGTGCAAGGCATTGTAGGGCACAGTTTGTCCATCAGCAAATAAATTCTAGTTAGAGTACGTTTATATAACAAAAGATATTTATAAACATTTATTGGGGCAATATGATGTTTCATTAATTACAATCATCAACTTGGCTTATGTCGTGGCTCACAAGAGCTAGCTTGTCGTTTGAGAACACCAACTTAGCCTATTCATCTCCACATGAAATACGAAGTTCAAAGTATCTTAAGACTTTGCATTATATGTAAGTATGATATGGTCTAGTAGTGTGAAAATGTTATTTTGCTTGTCCTATTGAATGAGTCAAGAGATTTGTCCGTACAATTGATCCTGGTTATGGATAATTTAAGTCTCCGACCGTTATTCCTTGTGGGTGTAGACATTTCTTATTTGTACGGACACGAGCACATAAAGACTTCGTAATCTCATTATGTTAAGATTTGGATCTCAAATCCTATCCTCGAGAAAAACGAATCAAGTATAAGATAAAACGTGACATGCATAATTACTTTAGAGTATTTAATTTCATTTTCAATGCTAGTTATGTTCATTTTTCGTTATTACGTTCAAATTTTTGAACCACATCTCTCTTTGTTCTCTTGCTCATTTACAACGAGAAAACGGCAAAATATGTAAACAAGTAGAAGAGATCCTAGGTCAAACGACCACTACGTGACCAGTTAGCCAACATTCAAACTTATATATATGAAAACAGTATCGTTCATTGAACAGACGCAATTTTTCAAAAGTGTGTTACATCATATAACTTGCTCTCCAAAGTATTAACTTTGAATAGTCTGAAGTGATAATGTTTTTTTTTTTTTTTTCACTTAGATTTTAGTTGACGAGATCTTTAGAGATGTTCGACCACTTCAACACTCCACAGGGATTCTTACATTCATGTTTTTCTTCTGTCATCATCCTTGCATTTAGGTTTAAATAAATTTACGTAAATACTTGATGGCAACAAAATTTTAATTGAAGTATTTTTAAAATCACCGTGACGTTTAGTTATATACAATTTTTTTTTCATGTCACCATTTGAAGATCTAGATTTATGATATATGATGCCTTGAAATGTATAAGCAATATATATATTCATTTTGTAATAATTTATAATCACAGTCTAGAACCTCCAATATGAATTCTGAGTTACTTAAAACTTAATTACTTGCTTGTTTAACTCTATTATATAAAACGATGCGAGTCGTTAATTATTCATAAGAAGACTAGGCTCAGAAGAGTCTTGAATTTTTGGGTATTATATGTATGTCGACACATATAATAATTAACGAAACAAACTTCGCGTAGGAGTATTTTAACGAAGAATCAAACTTCACGTATTAAATTTTCTAGAAACTCCGCCTAATAGTTTAATTGAAAAGAAGCATATAGAAATCGAAAGGAAGAATCGCTACACCAAACCAACTTTGTCTAATCATAATATGGCCTCGTGTAACAACCAAATAGTGCATTATAAAATTAGATGTATTTGGACATTTTAAGAGAAAAATAAGAACTTAGAAAATTGATAATATGTGAAGAAAATAACACGTAGAAAGATGAATAAAAGGACATTTGGGTCTATAGTGTCTCACTATCTCCGATTGGACCATTGTGTCGTCAATCTTTATTTCTCTCTTTCTTTTTTCTTTTTGTTTTGGTTAGAGAAGTGAAATCAAATTGGTTTGGTACGTCGTTAGTGAAGAGGACACGTTTTAGAGATAGCCCGCGTATATGCCTCATAACCGAGTTGTCCCATGTAACACGTGGCCTCCTTCTCCTTTTCATTTCTTCTCTCCATCACGCTTGCTTTATTATTTTTCTCTTTTTATCTTCGCCTTTTTTTCATACCATTTCTTCTTTTTCGTTTTAAAATTTGTTTAAAAAATACAATCTCGTTTCATTCCTTTTCACCGTAACATCTAACTTTTTTAACTAGAAGTCGATTATACATTTTCTTTGAATAAATATTTGAACACGTATTCGTAAATCGCTTACGACTGAATACATTTTAAAATTTATAACTAATATATAATGGTTTAGTAGTTAAGAATTCACTTCTGAATTTACAGTTGAATCTAACGTTGACCTGTTACGAGAATTCATCCAAAAAGTTTTATAGTTTTCCATCGATAAATCAAGTTATTATATATGCAAAAAAAAAAAAAAAAGTTATTATATATGCTAAACTGTTTATTGTTTTCTAACTCAAAATTCATTTATAATAATTTGAGGTTTAATTCATGCACTTGGTCTAGAACAGTATATATTATATTGATGGATGAAGTCTAGATGAGAAAAGTATAAGAAAACTCAAAATATGATTCGTTTTCTTCAAGTATTACTTTTCTTATCTCATATCGAGTCCAACATAATATGATATAAGAAAAGTATTACTCGAAGGAAACGAATCATATTCAGATCTTAGAACAATGCCACTATTTATAAGATTAGTTAGTTATTAGTTATCTTTAACCGTCAAAGTTAGGCATAAAATTTTAATTCATCTTCACTTATATATATTCTTTTTTGGCAACCACTTATATATAATTATGTTCTGAAAATCGATCTAATGGGCAAGACACGTTTCTTCGACAACTCGGTTTTGAGATAAACCCTTTTGGACTTCACATGATCTTATGTTCTATAAACAATTCTCCACGCATCCTAAATCTCTGCAAGATCTTTTCTAACTGAAGACTTCTGTATTCTTATGTTTATACAATTCATACACGCTATTTCCATATCTGAGCTCAAATTATAGTATCACAATAGTTAGTATAATTTATTAGATTACGAATTCCGGTTAAAAATTTTTGAAATATTCAATAATTTAAATTATCATTTGAAATATACATATTGCGCTTCAGTTTTAGTGGAATATGCTTGTCTAACAATTAAATATGTAAGAAAAAACATAAATTTGCATGTATAAAGTTTTGCAACGGCCAAAGGAAACATGACTTTCAAAATTGAGAAAAGGAATACATATTTATTTACATAAAATATATCAATGTATAATTATAGGAGTAGTTAAATGTAAAAACTTTGAAATTATGATATAAGATTCATGCTGTCAAATCGGGGAAAAAAAAAAAAAAAAAAAAAAAAAAAAACTGAAGTTGCAATCTAGGCCAGTCTTCGGAAATTTTGAAAAACAAGACCCCTTTTTACCATATAAAGCGTTCACAAGTGGCTACCTATGAATCATAATTCATAACTGACTGAGTAAATTCTCAACCATTAAACTAGAATGAGTTAAGTTGAGATTCATGCAGTCATGCATGCAGAAAGAAACGTAACAGTTTTCTTTTACTATAATTAGAAAGAAAAAAAAAAACAGATAATTGCTGACTATGTGTAGTGAAGATGAATTGAGTCGCACCACCAGCCAATAAGAAATTAAACCTAAGATAATTTTATAAGAAACTTAAGTATGCATTCTCCGGCCCGGGAACAAATAGACATCAGTATCATCATGCATATGGGGATCAGTATCACGTACTACTGTATACTAATAGATACTTATCGAATATAATATTCGACAAACTATCATTAGCCATGTACTTATGTTATTCTTTAATTTCCATCAATCCTTCTGTATATTGTCCTACCAGAGAGAGTAAATGCAATTGAGTAATGTTCAATATATAATCACTTATAACGAAATTATATTTCATTTTGATTTAAACTGGAAAATGTATTTGCCATATTTATGAGAATCTGTATCAACACCATGAGTAATTATGAATTTATGAATGAACTGTATATATGTTTCCTTGACGACCAATAGCATCATGCCTAACTAATTAAGTATGAAAATCATTTAACAAAAAAAAACTAATTAACTAGTACCCGTGATATGATCAGGGGTTAATTAATAACTTAATAGGAGTGTATGATATTATAAAATTTTACATTACGAAGGAGATGGCCTTATCCACCAAATCCTACTACAATATAAAAGCCGCTAAGAAGTTATTTAAATTAGTTATATATAGCCTCACCTATAAAAAAATAAGTCTAAGTGGGATTTTTTTTTGTCTCGTTAGATTAGAGTCATCGATGACACAATTAAAGCCCCATGAAAAGTGGAGGTAGAAATTAAATAAATTGGAATAATAACATATAATATAGAATTAACGGTTGATTCGATCATCCTTATGATCTTTTATCTATATATATAATTTCAATCATGCTTGTGAATAAGTTATCGCCACGTCAGTATTATCGACACCTCATTTATAATATGAGTGTATCTCTTTTATATTGTTGTAGTGCTACACTGTCTACACACTATGTGTATACTATACATCTTTTTTTTTGTTAAAAGTATACTATACATCTTACGTATGTATATTGTATGCAGTATGCATAACATGATTTTGGGAAATAGTTAAGTTTAACGGTTGAACTCGTGGCTCACGAGACACCTAATCAATAATTGTATATTATCCTAGACTCGTACAATATTTTCTGATAACTAACAACATGTAATATTAAGTTTTTTTTTGTGTGGTAAAACATGTAATATTAAGTTATTTTGTTTACTTCAACATTTTGCTGTCGTATATTTGTAACTCGTGGCTCACGAGACACCTAATCAATAATTGTATATTATCCTAGACTCGTACAATATTTTCTGATAACTAACAACATGTAATATTAAGTTTTTTTTTGTGTGGTAAAACATGTAATATTAAGTTATTTTGTTTACTTCAACATTTTGCTGTCGTATATTTGTAACTTTTAAAAAATAAAAGAAAAAATAAAAATATTTGTAACTTTTGTTTTATGACGGTACGCAGGTTCTTAGCCATGATATATATATCTATATATATAAAGTTCATGCAATTATATTATGGTGCTGCCACATCAGCAAAAAAAACTGTTTCTAAATTCTTCAATTCGCCACATCATCCATTTATTTAATTTATTATATTTTCTCTTTTTAATATTTTAATTTCATACTCTCTCCGTTTCAAATTAGTTGTCATTTTGGCAAAATGTATCTGCAAATATTTGGATGCATCTGGACATGTTTTGCATTGCAGATACGTCCAAATATTTGCAGATACATTTTGCCAAAACGACAACTAATTTGAAACGGAAGGAGTAATAATTAGCATTCATTACTATAATAAGTTTAACAAGAATATGAAAAGTCATTTAAAAAAAGAAGAAGAAAGATTATGTATATACAAAAACTATAATTTAGTAAATTTATTTTTGTTAGATTATAGAATTTACATTGATGTCAAGATATTATATAAAGAACACTGATTTTTTAAGTATTTTAAGATGAAATGAGACAAGACCAGACAAGATGAGACATAACATAGCGAGAGAAGAAATAAATTTTGTCCATTTCTTATTATATTAAATGACAAGATGAGATGTAAAGGAACAAAAAGGAATGGAATAGCACATAATTTTGCCTACTTCAAATTATATTTAGAGACGGAATAGAAAAAAAACGAAAGGAACATGATGAGACAGGACTAAGACGGAAAGAAACATAATGAAACGGCGTAAGACTGAACAGGACGATACAAACAAATTAGACATGACGATATGAAAAAATGGAATGAGACGGGATTGGACAGGACGGGATGAAAGGGACATAATGGGACGAGAAGGGACGGGACATAAATTTCACCTACCCCTAATTATATTTAGGGACATGACACAGACACGACAAAACGAAAAAAAAAAAACATAACAGATAGGATGGGACACGATAGGGCAGACATGACAGAACGGGACGGAGAAAGAACGGGGCAAGATGAGAATGAATGAAATGGGATGGGATGGGCATTACGGGAATTTGGCATATCCTTAGTTATATTTAGGGAACGAGACGAGAAGAAACGGAAGGAACATGATGGAACTTAACAAAATGGAAATGAACATAATGTGATAGGAGGAAACGGGACAGACATGACGGATGGGATGGGAAGAATGAACATGATGAAAATGAACGAAATGGGATACGATGGGACAAGACGGTATGTTAATTTTGCCTAACCCTAATTATTTTTAATTAATATGTGTAATATTTTTGAAACAATAATAAACTACATAAATAAATTAATTTGCGGAGAAACAATCAAATTAACACAATAATATAAATTCCCACGCGAAGCGCGGGTCACCTCCTAGTATCTTAGTTTTTTTTTAGCTATATGAGATTTTAGATACAAATGGTGATCGTCAATTTTCTTACCGTATAAATTAAGACCAACTTTTTATATACGAAACTACAAAATATCATTAGTTGTTGTCTATGCTAATATCTAAACTCTGCACATATTTTGTGAGTTTACCCAAATCGAGGTAGAATATATATTAGCTCTATAACCCTTACTAAGTACTAGTGATGAAAGTTAAATTCAATACATGTTGAGCTCTTTTTTCACGGTACAAATTAAGAAGAGTGGGACATTATATGCTCTATGTTTTCACACTTTTTAAAGCAACACGAGGTTGAATCAATAATAGAACACTTGAACCAAAAACTGGATACTGAAAACAAATAAGAAGTGTAGCTTTTTATTAATATATAGTATAATATGATTGAAAGTATTGTAAAGAAAAATCAGAAATCTTATCCTCCTTAGAATGGAATATTGTCAGAACCCTAATCGATTAGACGTGGTTCCATGGTTTCTTCTAATTTTTGGTGGGTCAAAGGTCGACTCGTTCACGTCACATGTCACATTAATAATTGTATGCTCCAATTATATCCGATACAACAATTCTGCGTATAATTGAGCTATTGTGTAATACTTTGGCACTTATATGACTCTAATTTACATTTTTAAGCTTTAACATTTGCTGTTCCTATTTTATATATTTATTTAAGCATAGCTAGAAAAAAAATGTATCATAAACAATACGGTGTTCCTTTGGTGAGATCCGTTATAAAAAAAAAAATGATTATACAGTTTCCTTAAACGTTAAAAATATGGATATCCTTTTACCAAATAAAAAAAAAAGGTTAAAAATATGGCGAATCGCAACAATGTACAATTGGCGGTCAAAGAGTCACACTTTCTCCGTTCTTAACACGTGTAATCTTTGTATTGGAAGACATGTACCCGACAAAAGATTTCGTCACCATGTGTTGCGCACGCACATGTCAGACCATTTAACGCAGCGGAGTTTCAATTTAATTTTTATTTTGGTTAATCTGTAAGACTTGAACTTGTAAATAAAATTTATTTTTATTTTGGTTAACATATAAAAGATGCACAACCAAATTGTAATCGGCATTAGAATTAGAAGAGCGTAAAAAAAAAATGCAAGAAATGAGAGGAAAGCCTTTTTTTAGACTAAAAACTTGTCCAACATAGTGAAGAATGCCAGCTGCCAGTCTTTGGTCTTCGTAATAATTACAATCAACTCCATACATACAATTAGTCTCAAATTGTATTTTCTTTTATAATGTTACTAATCTCTTGTATGTACTAAATTGAAACTAAAAATTATATACAAGAGAAGATAATATGTTAGCTAGTTTTGATTTCGAAACTTTTTTTTTTGGTCGAACTTTAATTTCGAAACCTATAAATCATTAACTTGGTATTTAAAATCACATTTATCTCAGTTTGATTTAGCAGATCTTTCAATACCCATGCAAAAAAACTTACGTCACAAATATGAAATATGAATGTCTTACGTGTTTTTTTTTTTCTTTTTCACGAACTCGAGTTAATTTTCATTTTTGTAATTGTTTAAATTGACAGGTGTTAATTACCTGTATTTTGCCTAATTTGCTGCTTTCTTTTCGTATGTTTCATAGATGCTGATGCAAAAAGGAAACGCGTTATATATAAATAAATACTAGTATATGTTTAATATGTATATTAGTATATACACATATACGTATGTTCACATTTCAGCTATCACACACAATAGTACAACTGAAAGCTGGTCTTCAAATTGAAAATTTGTTTTGTTGGTTTTGTTTTTATTACGTGAGATATTTATCTCCATAGAGAAATTTGTCATAGATAAATGCAAAGTATTTTGAAAGTTACTTGGTTCCATGGTCACTTGCATTGCATGTACGAAATACGTAAATAGTTACACAAAAAAACAATTATGGATATCTGTTGTGCAAGAGTTGAGGGGTATATTCTAAATGGATAAAAATATTTTTAATTTAATTTTTTTTTTTGGCGGGGGCTACTACTCCCATGTTATTGGACAATATGGAGATCAAAAGGCTGCACCTGATAGAAAACAGAACCTCCACTCTAAATTAACCAAAAATAAATATAAATCAATAAAAATAAAACAACCGTGAGTTTGTGGTAACGGGCCCACGTTAGTCATCTGCGTATGGGACCCAACCAAAGTGGCCCCTGAGTCCCTGACTTTTTGTTAGCCTTGCGCCGACCGGCCAATCAGCGTTCGGATATATACAATACACTTAACATGTGATGAAGTGCATGTGTATCTCTCTCTCCCTATATGGCTATATATATATATATTTACATGCGTGTTTATCATATGTTTGATTATATGAATGGTTCAGTGCTTAAATAAAAAGTTAAATGAATGGTTGAGGTTTGAAAACGGTGCTGGGAAAATAAAATATTTATGAAACTAACCCACTAACAAAAAAAATGTATGTACGTAATCTTCTGTTTATAACAGTCTGATTGGTATTTGGCAACCACAAAATGCTATCCAATATTGAGACGTAAGTACGTAATGGACAATACATATTATAAATAAGTGTTTATGAAACTAGTGAAAAATAAATTTTAAACGAAAATATTATTAAGCTTAAACGGTATTATATATCAGCAAGCAAATCGTTTGTCTATGTATAACAAATCATAGATTCTAGGCACGCTTGACTAACAAAAAACATCCCTAATTGTCTATGTAAACTGGTTAGTGGTTACCAATCAGAGACTACATAGTTTGTGATCAAATAGACAAAAGAAACTTCACATTCCATAATATCTAAATTGTTTTGTTCATATGTTATCATATGTGAATGTAAATAATTGGAGCCAAAATGTGTGGGTATGACGACAATGGAAGTTTGACCAAAACCTACTTGGCGAGAAGAGCACGAGAAAAGGGGGAACAGACCTAAGGACATGTTTGGCAGGTGTCAAATCACATCAAGTTTCTGTTGCTACTAATAAGAGTTGCAGAGAAAACGCCACAATTTATATGGGTCTCTCTCACTCCAAACGCTGCTTTACCTATGGTGCGCATGTGTTTTTCTTGTGAACACAATGGAAATTTTGACGCTTATACTTTTCAACAAATTTTGCTGTTGCTTCAGGGTTCTAATGCATCAGTAAATAAAAACTGCGCGTGCCGTTGAAATGACAAATTTCGTTAAACCACATGTAATTTTAATATTTTAATGTTAAATAAGATGAATTTCTGAGTTTGAAAATGTGCTCTCTGAACATACTCTAAAGTTATGTTTATCTACTAACCACAGACTATAACAGCTCCAATTCGTTAAGAAGTTTTTCAGAGAAAAATGTTATGTTTAAATGTTTCTGAAAATTCAAGTTATTTATCTACTTACCGGATTACAGCTCCACCATGTTAGAGTTTTAGAGAAAAGTATAAATCATCCCCTTTTATAGTATAGATTTTAAAATTAATTAGACTTTTTGAAATGTTCATAGTAAAATAAAAGCAATGATATCTTAATATTTTGTTTTTGTGCATTGATTGTGATATTAAAAAAAAAAAAAACTTCCCCGTAACTGAATTTCTAGAAAACTTTTCAGAAAAGGTAAAATGGCTTAGTCATTCAAAAGGAAGGTAATAGGGGCCTTATCAATGAAGTTACCAAAAGAAGGCTTTATCAACTTCGTCTAATTCGTTTGTAATTTAACTAACTTTTCTATTTAAGGAGACGATATTTATTTTCCTCCATCAGCTAGTAAAGTTGGTCAACGTTCAACTTATAAATACAGCACTAAGATCACAAAATTAGAGTTACGTCTCCCTAATATTTAAATTAATTATATTAGTTTCGTAGTTAACGATAGCAATCATCGTCATTATCTTCTCCATGATAGGAAACTATAGTCAAATTTAGTTTGGTCTAAATTGATTTTTCAAATTAACATGTCATATCATAAAATTCTAAAACTGTAAGCTCGACATACCCGAATTTGTTTGTTACAGCTTACATTAAAATACAAGTTTAAAATTTAGAGGTGACTCACCCTTTTTCTCGCCAAAAAAAAAGATACTTAGAGGGGACAAGAAACAGTCTCTTAAGCACTAATCATGTTTCTATTCAACAACAGACACATGTTTAAAACAAAAAAAAAAACACACAGACACATGACATGTTTTATAATACAAAACACAAAAAACGTTTTACTCATAACTTTAAAATTTGTACATATAACAAATCTACTAACACCATTTTTTTTTGATAAAAAGTTCGTTTAACACATAATTAAAAACTAACAATCAAATAACAAGAAATTAGTAGACTAAAGGTGTGGTTTATTGGTTAGTGCAAGATGTTTGTTTCTTTGCAATTGCAACCTAAGTTATACCTCCTCTAGGAAAGATGATCGATTTACGCCATATTTTGATATTATTACAGTCCGATCCCGGTCCATAGAGATGTAAAAAATTTGGTCTAGATTTGTGCCGTATTTAAAAAATTCAAATTAGTAAAAAACATGATATCTAAAATAACTTAAAATATATTTACACTAAAATCAGTGTATTATAACAGTATCTTTATGACACCAATAAATTAGTAGGACAGATATTCAAAGTTACTGGTTGACAAATAAAATATGCCAATAAATTAGTAGGACAGATATTCAAAGTTACTGGTTGACAAATAAAATATGCAGGGGTTTCAATCCGAATATCGGTTCGGTTTTGGTTTTCGGTTTTTCGATTACTAAAAAATAACTACCATATTAGAACCATATTTACTTCGGTTTGGTTTGGTTTGAATAGTCTTGGTTATCGGTTTTCTCGGTTTGGATATTTTCGGTTCGAATAATCTCGGTTTCGAGTTATTTGTATTTTTTGTTTGATTATCATTTTATTATATAGATATTTTTATTTTTCTGCTAATCAAATAAATTAATGATCTATAATTATATTACTCTAAACTTATATTATTATATATCATATACATATATTATATACTATTATATTAAATATAGAATTATTTGGTTCTTTTAGTTTTTGTGGTTAGTTCGGTTAATATCCAAACCATATCAATATCTACGGTTTATATAAATTGTATCCAAATCTAAATTATATAACCTATTTTGGTTCGGTTCGGATCGGTTCAAATTTTACCAAATTAAACAACCCTAAAAATATGCGAATGTACTGCGTTCTTTTTAACCGTTGGGAGCAATATTAAATACGACCAACGAACTAAACGACCAAACGCATTGGAGACCCCAAAAACCCTTTTTCTCCTCTAAAAGGAAAATACATACATACTGATGTCGGCAAAAGGATAATGAAATGCTATTATGTTTTTTATTTTTTTTGTTAAAGATAATCATTTACCTGATTGGTTTCATTTGAATAATAACTTATTATATATATGTCGTTATTGGTCCGTATTATATAAATCACTAAATCATCTCCAATTAGAAAAATATTTCCACCGTCGAATAGGTGTCGACCCAAAGATATATGCGTAGTGAGGTATCGCACCCGAAACCGCGTTCACGTTCGAGACTCAACAAAATTGATAACAATAATTGTTAATTTCTGGAGTGGGGTTTATTAATTAGTTATTGTTTTGTTATTTTACTAAAGCAAACACTTATACCTAATTAGTCTTTTATTAATACTACCAGCTAATGCCGGGCGACGAGGGGATCGTTTTGTACCACACGGATGTTGTGCAGTACTAGTAGAGGTCACTATAGTACAAATAGATTATTAATAATACCAACATATACATTAAGATACATACTTCCACTCTTGATTTTGGTTTGCATGGTCTTCGCCTAAAGTCCCTTTTATTAGAACCGTATATACAAATATGTTTTAGTTACTTTTGTATATTTAAGCATATAAAATGATAAGAGATGTGATTCAATTTTTGATATTTCTTCTCGAAGCTTAGTTGTCGTTCGTTTATTCGTACCTAACCAAGAGTGACTTATAGAGTTAGTAGTATGCAATATTCCCTTGTTTGACATAATATAGTATTTAGCGGAGCCTTATCTTTTGTACACTTTTTCTTATTTCCTTTTTGATCTTTGGTTCGGTATATTTAATCAAACTTTCCGGAGTAATCAAAGACTGCTTTTGAAATGATACGGTTTAATTGTATTTTAATTTTAACTAAATCAATTGAAAAGTTCGATTGATAAAGCTTAGTCTACTAGTGTACAAGTAACAAATAATAGAAACAACTGGAGGGCCGGGTATCATCATTAATATAAAGCTTAAAAGTTTAATTTTTTTTCTTTTTTCCTTTTTTCCTTTTTCTATTTCTCCCTTTTATGGTGTGGAGCGTTGGGCTTAGGTCCTAATTGCCCTGACTTGCTTTGTTTCTGCAATGCCCCTAGATCTTTAAACGTAGCTTCACACAAGCATATAAATATCTACACCTTTGTTTATTACTTTATTCACATCAAAAGACATGTGTGTTGTTTCTATTTGAGTCACGAATACCTTTTTATGTTAGATATTTTCGATTATTGTTTTATTATATATTTTCAAAAACTTTTAGTCCAAAGCTTAAATTCTTGAGATCTCTTTAGACATCGACCACTGTTGAGTGCGATTCTCCATTTTATATGTTTTATTTGTTGTCAAATGAAGGTTATGTTGATATGAAATCAAGAGAATTAATCAATTCTTCTTATACGAAATAATTCATGTCTTAGACTCGTTTGTTTTTTGTATATCAGAAACAGACCGCATGATAATGGCACTCATTTTTCTTACGTTAGCAAATAGTAGCAGTTGATTCATATATATAAGATTGTATTTGAACTCTACTATGATATAATCTATGTTCTTTCATTCTAACGAAATAAGCCAATAAAGGCCTTTTAACAAAAAAAAAAAGAAATAAGCCAATAATATACAAGTTTATGATAAATACTAGTTGTTCTATACAACTACAAAACAAATTACCTAAGCATACAAATCAAGTATGTTGCAAGATCTTGTAACTACTAGTATGCTAGCTGAATACATTGCTGTGTAGTTATTGTAACTATATATCAAACAAGTATGTCAAAAGAACTTCTTTTTTGGATTCGGAACTTTGTTTCAGAAGATTCAATACTTCATTTAATTTGTACTACTGGATATTTAATTAGTTACTACAATATAGTAAGTCTTGTTTCCTTTTTCTTATTAAAAAGAAACGAACATAACCTCCATATTGTTTCGACTTTTCTCATAGAGAGAGGACAAAATAAGTTATGATTAAAGAGAGTGCGTAAAATAAGAGATAGAGACATTCACTACCTCACTTTCATTGATTCATGCACTCCTTTCATTTTAATAGCTCTCTTCCAATCAAATTTCTTTTTCTGTCCCACACTCTCCATATCCCTTCTTATTTTAACTATTTTAGTTTTTTTTTTAATTTATTGATAGTCTTGTCCAATCAATGCATGCCGTTGAATATCTACTAACTTTTTTTTTTTCGGTCGGTCGAAGAATGTCTACCAACTTTAAGATTCCAAAACAACCTAAAATATAATAAAGGTCTCTTTCAAATTCAATAATCTATTCACTTATTAGTAATCCTAGATTGGCGGAGATTTTTTTTTGATAACATTTGGTTTTATCAAATCCTATACGCCTAGATATCAAACACAATATATACAAAGCTACAAGTAAAGCTTATATTTGAGACTTTTTGGGTAAATATAGACAACATTAAAAGTTTATCGAAAGTGTACATACATCCTAATTTAGACGAGTAACATTACTTTAGCACTGAAAAACCGAAAGTAAGAAAAGAACACGAAAAAGGGTATCTTAGGTATTGTGGTATTTTTTTATATGTTTAACCTAAAACTTAAAAACTAAATATATAAAAAATATTTTAAATCAGTAAACAAGAGGGAAAAAACAGGGTAAAGACGGCAGGTTCTCCAACGGTTAAAAACTGCCGCCAAATGTACGATACCGTTAGCTAAAAGACACGTCATCGTTTATAGCCTTCCGACAGAATACGACACATTGGAGAAAACGTGTCCGTCTCACCATGAAAATGACAGACACGTGGCAAGGCATGATCTTGTTTTGACGCGTTTCATAACGGTCAATCAAAGCGCTTTAACCGACCGCACTTGATGAGTTGAAACTTCTGATTGCTTTAAACGCAATCCTATAGTTTGACCTCTTCAATTATCTATCCCATTCGAAAATTATGCACGAATTAACAAAAATTGACATTTTCTTTCTTTTCGAACCAAAAAAAAAAAGAAAAAAAATTGACATTTGTAAACATTGTTTATGCTTCAACAAAATCTATCGGATATTGTAGATGCTTGAAGCTTGGTCAAAGACACATTTACACAAAAACAATATTCCCTCCGTCATAATAAGTGATGTTTATTTATATACACAATTAAAACTATCATTAATGGAAACGATTGGTAATATGAATTCATTTTGCATTGAAAATTAAAAATATGATAAAAAATATACTTCATGGTTTTAAAGGATAATTTTTTTGTTTGGAAAAAATTGTTTTAAAAAGATACTCCCTCTGTCCCATATTATAAACAGTTTGCCAAAATGCATCTGCAAAAAAAGTGAATGTATCTGGACATTATTGCATCCAGATACATCCACTTTTTTGCAGATACATTTTGGCAAACTGCTTATAATATGGGACAAAGGGAGTATATGTTTTACGTTTCCTATACATTTTTACTAGCTAATAATATTGAATAATAAACTTAAAAAAAATAATTGATATTATTGAACTAGCATTTGTTAAAAGTTATAAGAATTTGTTAATAACAAAACAATATTTATAATTAATATTTAAATTGTCTTTTTAGTATGTGTGAAATTTTTAGAAATTTTTTCTTTTGCAAATAAGGAGTATAATTTAAAATGAAACATAACTTAGTATGATATTTGTTTCCATGTAATTCGTTAAAGCCAAACACATGTTATCAATGAAAACGATAGGTTACGTTGATATACCATGTTTATTGTCCTGTCAACATATATATAGCGTGTTTCACCTACCATTTGTGGAATTGTGGTCAATTATTCTTTTACCATAAAAGATGTGTATTCATAGAATATTAATGCCGAAGAAAATTTCTTAGAAACTTGATTTGCAAGATAAATAGAAAAAAAAGAACTCAATTCCATTTTTGTTAGCACGAAGCTCGATACTTTTTGGTACGTTGGTTGATTTGGCATCTTCTAGAAGTTTAAAGAACGGTGGAATATGCTTGTATACATAATTCACTGTAACACGTGAATGGAACCAACAAATTAGAAGCATAAATTAATTTTGTTTGAAAACCGAAGAAGGTTTTTGATAATTCACTGTCAATTTCAACACTTTCAACTGGTTTCGAAAGTCCAGTGTTTGGGGACAAAGATTCTTCGTGTTTTCAATGAGCAGGACGGAGCCTTAATCAACCTGTCGATATTTTGGTTAAACACAGGATTCCAATTGATCTTTCTTTCTATTTGCATGCTGCTGACTTTTGTCGTTCATCACAATAATCTCAAATTCTCAATGATAGACCGTAGTAGTGTTAAAAAAGAAGAATATATGTTTTCCATATATTATCTAATTCCTCTCCCCGTTGATTTAAAGGGTAATCATATAATACTATATGGAAGAACTCCACAAACCAACAGATGTTTTAAAAAGTTTTTAATTTCTGGTCAAATTATTCTTTCCGAGAACAAGACATTGCTGTGGTTCACAAAGACATATGGCTCATATTTGTAAACTTGGGCCAAAATATTCAAACCCAAACATAAAATAATCCCTTGTTCAACCAGTCAAGTCATACTGAATTTGAAGATACCGAGGCTCAAATGGGCCTGGAACCTCCTCCAGATGACATGGGTGGGACGACGATAGTATTTTTTCTTGTTATTAACGGGCAATTTGTTTACTTACTATATGTCTACAAGAACTTTTATGACCAAAGAAAAAAATATCTACCGTAGGTGATGAGATCCATGACTTTATAATTTAGATGATTATTTGGACTAGATCGAGAATCTATATAATTGAAAGGGTTTGTGACACTCTCCAGCTGATGACACGTCAGTACCTCAGAGAGTGCCACATCATCCCTACATTTATTACTAAACCCCCTTCCTCTCTCCATAAAACGCTGACGTTTCTTCCCCTCCTGACTTGCGCCAAAACGATACTGTTTCTACCCTTCCCTTTCGTCCTTCGTCCCACTTCCATCTCCCTCCAAACGACACCGTTTAAGTACTTCTCAACGACTCGAAAACGATACCGTTTAAGTCCGTCCTTGTAAAACGATATCGTTTTCTTTCCCTTTCTCCATCTCTCACCCAAACGGAATCGTTGGCTTCCTCCGCCGCCAAGCGCAAAACAACGCCGTATCCCACGTTATCCATACGTCAGTGGTGTCAGATTCATATCTCTAATGTTTCTCCCTTTCATTTCTTCGCCCTTTGCAATGCCCGCCGAGATTTTTCGGATTCCGATGAGTGTTTCTGCTATCAATGATATCCATTCAAAGCGCCAGTTATGGGACTAGCCCTGGCAATTGGAACAATGGCTCGTATGGTCTTACTAGAAAAAATTGATTCTCCTTTACCCCTGTTATAACTTATTATTTATTAAACATTTTCTTTAAATCCTAAAATTATAGAATACCCAAAACACTTTCCAACTTCAACAATATTACTGATCCAACCATCACATTATCCGCCCAATATGTAACTCATCGGGTCAAAACCCATCTAGACTTCCAATTTTGTCATTTTCTTTTCTGTCTTTCTCTTTCCCTTTCTCTCTCTCATTCTATCGTTTTCACCATTTTGTAACCAAATGAAGAAAAATACAGTAAAATCAAATTGGGTATTGTCGTTATTTCTTGCAAAAGTCAGTGAATTTTGTTCATATAACATTCAAACAAATCAAATCTGTGCCAAATTTTGATTTCAATCTTCTTCGAATTTTCTTCAACCAAAACCTCCATGAAAAGACCCAACTCGCTTACTTAATCAAAGAGGTGGCTGCTGCGGATTACCCAAACGAATTCAAATCAAAGAGAGACAAAATCGCCAAGCTGCTCTCGTGCAGAGTGAATCGTTGCATCAGATGCGACCACGTCGAACTATGTTGCGGAACGGGAACAGGAATTGGCGACGACAGCGGAGGCGATGCGGCGGTTTATGGCACTGAAAATTATGAGGTTGGTGGGAGTAAATGTAGGACCGCGAAAATCCAGATTGGAAAACACGAAATAAAATCTTATATAATAAATAATATATAATTAAAAATACGATTGGAAATAGACGAATTACGCAGAGGCGAGATTTGATCTCTTTCCTTAACTCAATAAATCTCCCGCAGTGTGGCGGTTTGCATGAGACTTTTGAATCCCAGGATACAACTACGTGAGACTATAGTCCCAACACCGGACTACAGAATCTACGAACTAAATAACTACGCTATACTCTCGAGACTTACGTTTAGAGGAGAAGAGATGCGAGAGATTTTTGATGGAGTGTTTTGATATTCGAGTGAATCAATAATGAGAGGGGTGAGGCCCTTTATTTATAGCTGTGAGAAGACTTGGTCGGCAAGGAAGGAATATCCGCAAGATATTCTCCTTTATGTTTATCGAAAGGGATACGGAAATATTCCGAATATCTTTTCGAGTTTATCAAGGAAACCGAAAAACGAACTCAATCTTCTGGAAGATTTATTCTACACATTATGCAATTTCGGGTAGGGCTTTAGCAAAAACCTTGATAGGAATTTGGCCCATTCACCAAGACCCAAGAGCCCGGCCCGGCTCGGCACGGCACGGCGGCGGCGGCGCGCGCGCGCGTGTGGTTTTTTTTTGCATAATGGCCCCCTTTCTCTCAAGGTCCATAGTCTCCCACTAAATGCTATTGAACATTGTATGGAAATGTCTATATTTAAACAAGAGGAAAAAGTTCCTTCTTTCCAATGTGGGACAAAATCAAGTACTCCTTCATTTAACTCACTCAAATTTCTCATTCATTTTACATGAGCCTAAGCCCATTTCTTTTCACATTTGTCCACAATTTATTCAGCCCATGAGGACTTTAAATTTGGTTCCAACAATCCCCCACATGAAGAGAAATGACTCTAAACATATGCAGACTCTACTAACTCGAAAGACTATACATGCAGACTCTACAGACACGACAGAAGGACTTTCGAGAGTATAGGCGAAAATTAACTGTGTATGAGATAGTGGCATATTTCAGCCTTGAACCACTCATTGTTGATATCTGTCGGGTTTACTTAGCCAGGAGGTGAACATGATGTCTTGAACCACCCGGATGTTTATGTAAACCGAGACAACAGCTATAACCCAGCTTCATTTCCTCGTAGAACTTAGTTCTCTATTGCGTTCATTGTGGCCTTGAACTTTGCCTGGTTGATCGTGAGTGAACTTAGAGAATATAGCCTGGACTTCATCCTCCTAGAAACGGCCTCATTTCACACTCACTAGGTGATTTCGTTGAGCTCCTGTCATATAAGAAAAGTATCCTGTTAATACTCCGTATATATATGAAAGCTACTCATATCATTAAAAGCAACGCTTATCCTTAAACACTTACAGGAAGCACTGTGCATCATTTTGGGAGTTGGGATCAGACATATTGTCTTGCAGTGCTGTAAACAGAATCTGTTTGACTTAGTTGTCCCTTTGAACCAGCCTTTTGGGATCTCCAATCGCGAAGGTTGGGTGTCCATCAAACATCCTCTTTTGTCATAGGCAAAAGACCCATTCCCTTAGATGATTTCAAAACTTGATCTCTTGTCAAACCTTTTGTAAACGGATCCGCTAGGTTATCAGCTGATTTAATGTAATCGACCGAGATTACACCGGTTGTGATCAAGTGTCTAATGGTTTTATGTCGTCTCCTGATGTGACGAGATTTGCCATTATAGAGAGTATTCAGTGCCCGGGCTATAGCCGACTGGCTATCACAATGTATACGCAGTGCCGGTACTGGTTTCTCCCACATTGGAATATCTTCCAAGAAATTCCGAAGCCACTCTGCTTCCTCTGCTGCTTTATCTAAAGCGATGAACTCAGATTCCATTGTTGATCTTGCCAGTAGAGTTTGTTTGGAAGATTTCCAAGATATTGCTGCACCTCCTAGTGTAAAGACATATCCACTTGTGGACTTTGAGTTCTTTGAGTCTGATATCCAGTTTGCATCACTGTATCCTTCCAAGACTGCAGGTTCTTTACCATAGTGCAATCCATAACTTTTAGTGTGTCTCACATAGTTTAACACTCTTGTTATGGCTTTCCAGTGTGTATGACCAGGATTGCTTGTGTAACGACTTAATACGTTCACTGCATGTGCTAAATCCGGTCTGGTACAATTGGTTAAGTACATCAGACTTCCAATAACCCTTGCATACTCAACTTGTGACACTGCTTCACCAGAGTTCTTAGTCAAGTGCAGTTGTGTATCCACTGGAGTTTTCGCAGTTCCATTCGAATAATTCTTGAAACGCTCAAGTATTTTTTCAGCATAATGCTCCTGAGATAAGGTGATACCCTCAGAAGTCCTTGTGATCTTAATACCAAGAATAACATCCGCAAGACCCATGTCTTTCATGTCAAACTGACCCTTAAGCATGTTCTTGGTTTGTTGGATTATATCCTTGTTACTGCCCATGATGAGCATGTC
This sequence comes from Microthlaspi erraticum, assembly GCA_902728155.2. Taxonomy (NCBI): domain Eukaryota; kingdom Viridiplantae; phylum Streptophyta; class Magnoliopsida; order Brassicales; family Brassicaceae; genus Microthlaspi; species Microthlaspi erraticum. The sequence goes on from CACVBM020001087.1 coordinate 60,771, forward strand.
GTCAACATACAGACACAGCAAAACGTACCCGCTGGGAGTGTTTTTGACGTAGATGCATTTGTCACATTCATTGATACTGAATCCATTTGACATCATCACATGGTCAAATTTTTCATGCCATTGCTTCGGAGCTTGTTTCAATCCATACAGCGATTTCACAAGTTTACAAACTTTGTGTTCTTGACCTGGTGTCACGAAACCTTCAGGTTGTTTCATATAGATTTCCTCTTCTAAATCACCATTAAGGAAAGCTGTTTTTACATCCATCTGATGGATTTCCAGGTCTCTCAGAGATGCAATAGCTATCAATATTCTGATTGAAGTTATTCTCGTCACCGGAGAATAAGTGTCAAAGAAGTCTAGACCTTCGACTTGTCTGAATCCTTGCACCACAAGTCTTGCCTTGTACTTATCAATAGCTCCATCAGTTTTGATCTTCGTTTTGAAGATCCATCTACATCCTAAAGCTTTAAACCCTGGAGGTAAATCAGTGATTATATAAGTATGGTTCTGCAGAATAGAATCCATTTCACTGTTTACAGCTTCTTTCCATAAGTCTGCTTCTGGTGTAGACATGGCTTCAGAATATGTCCTTGGTTCATTCTCACAGAGAAATACCACTAAGTATTCTTCACCAAATGATTTGTCCTTACGAACTCTCTTGCTACGCCTAGGTTCAACTTCATTTTCTTCTGCTTCATTTACTGAAGTACCAGATGTACTAGCCTCATTCGCAGGCACAATTGCGTCATGAGTTCGCTTCAGCTTCTGCCTATCTTTACATGGAAAGATATTCTCAAAGAATGACACATTCCTTGATTCGATTATTGTATTTGCATGGATATCGGCTATATCTGATTTGTGTACCAGAAACCGATAAGCACTACTGTTGTGCGCATATCCAATGAAAATACAGTCCACCGTTTTAGGCCCAATCGAAACCTTCTTAGGAGGCGGTACTTGAACTTTTGCTAAGCACCCCCACACTTTCAAGTATTTGTAAGAAGGTTCTGAACCTTTCCACAACTCATATGGCGTTTTGCCAGTTACTTTGTGTGGTATTTTGTTGAGGATATAGTTTGTGGCTAGCAGAGCTTCCCCCCACAGATTCTGCGGTAGCCCAGATTCCTGCAACATTGCATTCATCATCTCTTTCAGAGTTCGATTCTTTCTTTCTGCAACTCCGTTAGATTCTGGTGAATAGGGAGCAGTGGTCTGATGTATGATGCCTTTCTCTTGACAGAAGGCATTGAAAGGTCCATCATACTCACCTCCTCTATCACTTCTAACCATTTTAATGGTTTTGCCCAGTTGTTTTTCAACTTCAGTCTTGTACTCCTTGAATTTTTCCAAAACTTCATCTTTGCTACGCAGCAAGTAGACGTAGCAGTATCTTGTACAATCATCTATGAAAGTCACAAAATACTTTTTGCCCCCTCTGGTTTGTACATATTTCAAGTCGCACAAATCTGTGTGTATTAGTCCCAGAGGTTCAGTTGTTCTTTCGACATGAGGAGATGGTGTTTTAGTGAGTTTTGCTTGTACACATATCTCACATTTGTCTTTGCTTATTTTGCTTTTCGGAATTAGGTTCAAATTCATAAGTCTTTCAATGGACTTATAATTTACATGTCCTAATCTTTCATGCCAAATATTAGAAGACTCAACCAAATAAGTAACTGGTTTCTTATTAATCAAATCATTGGAAACAGGTACAACATTGTTTCTTTGGACTGGAGATACACACATCTTAATCAGTCCATCCTTAACAAAACCTTTTCCTATAAAAACACCATGTTTCCTGAGAATCAGCTGGTCAGACTCAAAGTTGATGGCGAATCCATGCTTGCTCATCAGAGTGCCAGAAATCAGATTCTTCCTCATGTCTGGAACATGCTTCACATTGTTGAGTGTGAGCTCTCTTCCAGATGTCATCTTCAGGACCACCTTTCCAGTGCCTTCAATCTTGGAGTGGGACACATTTCCCATCAGCAGACGATCATCTCCCTTGCTTTTCTGGTATGTGCTGAACATCTGTCTGTCAATGCAGATGTGTGTGGTAGCACCAGTGTCATACCACCATAGTGCCGGATTCTCTTCAACCATGTTGGCTTCTGTAACAACAGCCACCATGTCAGACTCTGTCAAGTTGGCTTGGTTTTTCTCCTTGGCCTTGCTGCGACAATCGGCTCCGCGATGTCCAACCTTGCCACAGTGATTGCACTTCCCTGAGAATCCAGATTTCTTCTTTGGGAATTGGTGGGCTTGGGCCTGTTTCTTAAAGCCCGTGGAGGCCTGATTAGCAACCTTGTTGAGTGCACCCTTGTTGGGGTTAAACCTGCCTTTAGGTTTGTTGCGAAATTCGGCCACATTTGCATCATGAGTCTGAACTGGTTCAGCTTTTTCACGCTTCAGTGACTCATTCTGCAGCCTGGAAACCAAGTTGGCCAAAGTCAATGCCTTTTGCTTGAAGGCAAGATAGTTCTTGAAGTCTGCCCATCCAGGGGGTAACTTCTCAATGAAGCAATTCACTGTGAAAGTCTCACAGATCTTCATCCCTTCATCTGATATCTCTTGGAGTATCATCTGCAGGTCATGCACTTGGTCCATGATGGGTTTTGAGTCCACCATTACGAAGTTGAGAAATTTTGCAGCAGCAAATTTTCCTGAGCCCACATTGAACGTCTTGTACTTCTTATCCAAGGCTTCCCACAGCTCCTTGGATGTTTTGACCTCACTGTACACATTGAACAGTTGATCCACCAGGCGACTTTGAATGTAACCTTTGCACAGGAAATCTCCTTGGTTCCAGTTCTCCAGAGTCATGTGTACTCGTGGATCTGGGTTTGCCTCTTGAGTAGCAGGCACCTCAGGCTTTGTCTCAACAAGATATTTTGCCAGGTTCAGCGTGGTAAGGAAGAAGTGCATCTTCTGTTGCCACTGCTTGAAATTCGTGCCATCGAATTTGTCAGGCGAAAGTGCTGCGCTTATGTTACTAGGCAAAGTTGGTGCAGCGAGTGCAGCCAGTTGACCCGTGACATTAGCCGCAGGCTGATCCCCAGCAGTCCCGTTGGTTCCATTAGCAGTACCAGACATTATGGATCTGTATCACAAAGACAGATTTTGTCAGTATTGTGGGGTGTGCGAAAATATTCGCTAAGTTCACAGAGACTTGCTCTTAAACGTTATATTAGATCAGAGATCAGATATAATAAAGTTGAAAAAACGTTTTCGCGATCCTGCTAAAAGCTGTCGCGTAAATCGTTTTATCAAGTAATGATATTCGTCTTTTTTGAGATCGAAACTTTCTGCTGAATAGCTAGAGAGCTTTCGCAGAACTGTTTTAGATCTATAAGCAAACCGTTTTATATATCATATAAGAAAAAACTGTTTCGCTATATTCCAATCCGATTCAGGCGATAAGGAAGATCGGATTTATTGAGTTAAGACTGTAGGACCGCGAAAATCCAGATTGGAAAACACGAAATAAAATCTTATATAATAAATAATATATAATTAAAAATACGATTGGAAATAGACGAATTACGCAGAGGCGAGATTTGATCTCTTTCCTTAACTCAATAAATCTCCCGCAGTGTGGCGGTTTGCATGAGACTTTTGAATCCCAGGATACAACTACGTGAGACTATAGTCCCAACACCGGACTACAGAATCTACGAACTAAATAACTACGCTATACTCTCGAGACTTACGTTTAGAGGAGAAGAGATGCGAGAGATTTTTGATGGAGTGTTTTGATATTCGAGTGAATCAATAATGAGAGGGGTGAGGCCCTTTATTTATAGCTGTGAGAAGACTTGGTCGGCAAGGAAGGAATATCCGCAAGATATTCTCCTTTATGTTTATCGAAAGGGATACGGAAATATTCCGAATATCTTTTCGAGTTTATCAAGGAAACCGAAAAACGAACTCAATCTTCTGGAAGATTTATTCTACACATTATGCAATTTCGGGTAGGGCTTTAGCAAAAACCTTGATAGGAATTTGTGGGCGAAGCCCACATTCACCAAGACCCAAGACCCGAGCCCGGCCCGGCTCGGCACGGCACGGCGGCGGCGGCGCGCGTGTGGTTTTTTTTTGCATAATGGCCCCCTTTCTCTCAAGGTCCATAGTCTCCCACTAAATGCTATTGAACATTGTATGGAAATGTCTATATTTAAACAAGAGGAAAAAGTTCCTTCTTTCCAATGTGGGACAAAATCAAGTACTCCTTCATTTAACTCACTCAAATTTCTCATTCATTTTACATGAGCCTAAGCCCATTTCTTTTCACATTTGTCCACAATTTATTCAGCCCATGAGGACTTTAAATTTGGTTCCAACAGTAAAGAGAGCAAAGCGAACAGTAGCAGAGGAGATAACAATTATATCGATGAGAAATTTGAACAAGAGTGAGATTGTAAGCAATTATACTTATAATAAAGCTGAGGATGCGATTTTGGTTGTAACTTTTGTTCTCTCTGCTGAAGACCGTGAAGTTCTTATTTTCCGTCAAATGAAGCTGTGGAAGAAGCTAATTTTTTCATCTCCTTCCCTTTATTCGAAGAAGATGAAGAAGAAGAACAAATCTAGCAAAACCCACAAATTTCATGTTTTTTTTAGTGTTTCGAGTGTTATACTAACTACTGGTTTCATTGGGATTGGTTTGTCGCCAAACCGTGAGCTAATTCCAATTTTTGGAGATTTTGGAATATGGTGGTATTTCTTGTTTTTACCATTCTCAAATTTTGAGATGAATGTCATGTTAGAATACACATTATGATCAAATGAGGATGTATATGTGTACTTTCTTATTTTACTATGTAATTAATAATGTATTAGTTCATACTAAATATTTCTCGCATTTAAATTATAAGTTTACAAAACTTTGTTTTATCAAGTGAAAATTTGATGTATTAAAAAGCATAAAGTACATGAGAAAATGAAACAATACTTAACTTACAATATATCTATTTAGTAAACATAGTTTTGATAAAAATAAATTTTATCATCAAGAATTAACTATATCTATCTTATACTTTCATGGTTAGTTTGTTAATAAACACCATCTAAAGATGCAAAAATGCTAATTTTGATTACATAATTACGTAAAGAAGATAAAAATATTACTTACAATCACAAGTAAAACCTAAAATTATTAAAATTAGAGTATGTACAACTATATATCAATTTTAATCACTAATGTACAACTATTTAGAGAGGAGTACAACTAATATCTTGGGTAAAACTATGTGTAAATTTGGTTTAAAGAATAAAATAAATTAATATTTAAATGCCACGTGTCGATATTTTAGAGGATAGCTCAGTGAAAATAATAAAAATAAAGTTAAACTAAAATGCCACGTGTCAAGGAGGTTGATTCGGCGGCTAGGAAAAAAAATTAGAGTAAATCGTGGGACCATATTCTCTCCATTCTCATTTGTTGAATTTAAATTTTTATTTTACTTTAATTTTAATGACGAGTCATATTCATTAATGACACTTTGGTAATTAATGAAATTTAAGAGACTAAGAGCATTTCCAACCCAGCCCCATATTTCACCTTTATTGCCATTTTAGAGCCAATTTTGCTCCAACTCAACTCCATTTTCAATCTCAAAATGACAAAATGCCATATTTTTTCCCAAAATGAGATTGATCCCATTTTCATCTCCATTTTGGAGTTGAAGTTTTTAATTTATATAACACTCCTTAAAATTTTAAATTAGTTCAAGATATATAATTAATTATTTTGATATTATTTTTACTCTAAAATACAAATAAAACATATTTAATAAGAAATTTAATTATTTAAGCTAATAATAATTTTTTTTTAAAAGAAAAACATTTTATTAGAAATAACATCAAAAAGAAATTTATTAAAACAACTTATTACTGATTTTTAATTTAATTTAGTTTCCAGATCCACCAATATCACTAAAATATTATCCAAAATAAGTAGTTTGTGAGAGTTCCTGTTGATCTCCACCTCTAGAAGTCGAAATAGCCGCAAACGATTCAGTTCCAGAATTTTTTTCTCAATTTAGGGAGATTAAAGATGAAGATGCTTATTTCTTTCTTCAAAATGGTTTAGTTGATCATTTATGGGAAAGATATTCAAATGGTTCTAATTAAAAATAAAATTCATTTTGTGTTGTTATTTTTAGTCTTGTAATAATGTATTATTAATATTTTCATAATTAATTTAAATAATTATAATTAATTGTGAAAGTTTTGAAGAAAAAATATATGGGGTAATTTGTAATAGATATAAATATACAATGTAAATTTAGTAATTAATAAAAAAATTAGTAATTTGAAGCAAAAAATGAAGCAATACATTGGAACAAAATCCAACCCCATTTTGAAAATTCTTCATTTTTGGAGTAAAATATGGAGAAGTACATTGGAGATGCCCTGGCAATTCCTGATCCTTTATAGAAGGCCTCCTCCACTCTCTTCTCCCTTTCTTTCCTCGCTTTGCTTCTCCGAAATCGGATCTCCTCACTTTCATACTCTTTCCTTCAAACAAGTTTCTCCGTATTTCGGTCGACGCTCCATCGCCTACCCTCGCCTTTGACGATTTCGTATTGGGCCCCACGGCGGACACCGTCACCGTTCGACTCCTGCGTATGTGGGGAGACAGGGGTTCTTCCGACAAAGCTATTCGGTTGCTCTTGCTGGATCATAAGGTAAGACTCCGTATTATTTTACATGGTACCTATCTTCTACGATTTCTCTGTTTAACACCGGCGTTACTGTTATTCTATAGGATTCCCTGATAGAGGCCGTTATTCCGGGGAAAAGAAAAAAGATGAGCAGAGGAAGCGGCGGTGGATACGATCGTCACATCACTATCTTCTCTTCAATGTCGGTCAGTAATCGAATCCTTCAAACTCACTCTCTCTTTGAGTCTTTTCTTTCTCTCGATTTCATAGCCTGATAAAATTTTCAGAAAACTGAGATTGCTTGTTACGGATTTCGTAGAATATGCATTCAAAGCCGTGAAAGCAGCTGGAGTCACATTGATCGGTGTGCGAAGAAAAGATTCAGTATGCGTCGTCACTCAGAAGAAAGTTCCGGTGAGTCCCCCTTTTTGACGATTTAAGGTTTTTGGATTTCAATGTGAAAAGCTTGCAGCTTCTATTAGTGTGTAGATCTATACGCTTGATGTAGTTGAGGGATTGCTTTATTCTGGGATTTCACTATTTGGGTTGCAATAAATTTGTGATTTTGACTCTTTTATTCACTGAAGTTTCGATTTTTATCTGAGCTTTCATGATTGCTGCAATTTATGCAGGACAAGCTTCTAGATCAGTCAAGCGTATCTCATCTTTTCCCTGTCACTAAGTAGCTTGGATTGTTAGCCACTAGCATAACAGGTTTGTATATCCCCATAAAATCGCAATGTTTGCTTAGTGAATTGTAGAGTTTATGATTGATTTCAGTATTTCTGCAAAGCTTGACTAAGATCTGGTTTTTATCTAAGATCTGTACCCTTGTAATTGAATACTGCAGCTGATTCAAGGTCCTTGGTCACACAAGCAAGGAATGAGGCTGCTGAGTTTAGGTTCCAATATGGATACGAGATGCCTGCGGACATTCTTGTGAAATGGTATACTATATTTTTTTCTTAGTTAATTTAATGTGGAATTAAGCTATCACTCTATCATCCTCTACGCTGATGAAGTGTGTAACTCAAAGTTACTAATCATGAACAATTTAACTGACAGGATTGCAGATAAGTCACAGGTCTACACACAACATGCTTTACATGAGACCCCTTGGAGTAGGTAATACCACTCTACTTGTTATGATAAAAATAAGCCTCTGCCTCCTATCTTACATGGATATTGATATATAGACTACACTCTGCTTGCTATAAGCCTGTTATCTTGCACTTGCATCTTCTGTATATTGATTTTTCATTTTTATATCAATCTTGTCTAACTACAGACTGTTCTATAAAAAAACAAGAAGCAATCAATTTCTTGGAGAAGAAAATGAAAGAAAACCCTGCCTTCACGTATGATGAAACAGTGCTGGTAAGTTATGACCGATCCTCCTCCTTTTCTTACGTTGAATATAAGAAACAGCTTTATTGTATTGTAGTAGGTTTAAAATGGTAACACCAAGACTCTGAAACAAAAATAGCTTACTTTTTCTGACTTTGAGTTATTGTACTTTTCGTAGACTGCCATATCCGCTCTGCAATCTGTTCTTCAAGAAGACTTCAAGGCAACTGAGATTGAGGTATCAGTTGACCACTCTCTATACTCCTTTTGTATTGATGTTGGCCAGAGTTGTATCTTAAGGTTTAGGTTAGAGAGTTTGTGAAAGTCCGTATAAATATTGTTTTTTCTTGACCATTGTTGTTTTGGCAGGTGGGAGTTGTGAGAGCTGATAACCCTATCTTCCGTTCCCTGAATGGCAAAATGAGCTGATGGGTTCACCTTGAATGGCTTCCAACTCAATGGCTTCTCGACTTGAAAAAAAACTAGCTAACAATGTGTTTTTTCACGGTATTGTTATTCGTGTTTATAAAAGAGATATAGTTCACCCATTCTTACTTTACATTGTGCAACTTAAACTTTCGCCAATATTTGTCAATCAATGATGCTGAATCTAAATCGAGTCAAATTACTTTCAAGTGGAAAGGGATTTATAATACAAAATGTTACGGGAATGGTAAATACTTGACTTTGTAAGCTAACTTGATGGAAAATATGAATGGTCCAAATATTCTATAAATAAAAGTTTATGCCTTTTCCTGCTGTTAAGGATTCTCTACTTCTTTAATTACCAAACGAAAATTGCCAAGACTTGGTTTCAAAGACAATATAAATGAAGATGAACACAGGCTGTACAAAACTAAAACAAACATATGTCAACCTTATTAGACATGATTAATTTATAACAGCATAACATAAATTAGCAAAAACTCATTCTTAACAATTATTTATTTACCAAATCTAAAAAAAAAAGTTAATTATAAATATTTGGTAAGAAATTAAAACATTTAAGAAACCAATACCTTATTCCATTATTTTACTTAACATGAATTATCTACAACAACATAACACAAATTAGAAAAAAACTCATTCTTAACAATTATTAGGAGAAAACTTACAGTCCAATGTCCGTAAAAAACAAAATCCACCCGCGCATTGCGCGGGTTCACACCTAGTTTTATAATAAAAGTGAACTAAGTTTGGAAAAAAATCTGAAAAGACGAGTATGATCAGAAAATACGGTTATATTCGGAAAATAAAATAACGATCACGAAGCGGCAGCGCTCCGATCAGATGATTCTTATTAATTCCGACAGATATTAAGAGATTAATTCTCTTTACATAATATTTACTATTGCTCTTATAGAGTATGAAAGATTATGGCAATTCCCAAAAATACGGATGACGAGCAGTGGGAGCCGCATCTCTTTAGGCGGTGGAAGAGGATTATAGAACATGGACCGTAGACCTTGCTGGGAAGCTCTGGTCATATTTCTAAACGGGTCTGGTCGGCGTAATGGGCTCTGGTTGGATCTGGGCCGATCCAATAAGGGGGTGACAGGCCCATTATTAACAGTTGTCTCCCCAAGACCGCGAGTGGGACGCGTGCGCCCTAGCTCGGCGGTCATAGGTGAGGCGTGATTGGGTCGGCGCAGATCTTGAGGCAGAGTTGACGTGTTTGCTTTCTTTCTTCGTAATGATTGTTGTTCTGATCGAGGCGCCTCTTCGGATTCCCGCTCATGCACTGGTTGTCCGTTTCGGCGGAGGTTGTTCTTCTCACGCGTAATCATTGCGTCGTTTAATCTTCCAAACTCCTTCTATAAAAACCCGTCCCCCTCTTCTCATTTCTTCACTTTCCTCTCGCAGCCTCTCAAGGTAACTCCTTTCTCTCTGCGTAATTTCCTTCTTCCGAACTTTATTTTTTGTCTTTGAATCTTCTTCCGAGCATCTCTCTGTACTCTTCCATCTTCTTCCGAGCATTTCTCCGAGCTTCTTCCGATCTCGTGGGTTCGTGGGTCCCGTCAAGTTCCGATTTGCTTCAAGCTCCTCTTTGTCTTCTCGGTCGGAGGACCATGGTGGTGACGAATCTCCGGATAATTCCGTGAACTCAGATTTTGTCACTCCGGAATCTTCTCCTGATCGGGGGACTCTGTCAGAGACTCCCGAAATTAACCGTCGATGTAATCGTCTGAGCTCTCCCAGTTCCCGTCGATCGAGAAAAGCGAAATCCGACCAAGCCCTTAAACGTCGCAAGGTCGTGCCGTCGGGGCCGTCTTCGTCTTGGCGAATATTAACTCCCGTCGAGGTGAACAACCGTATTTTCGCGGACAACGGCGACGCTCTGATCAATTGATTCTTATTCAGAGGTTAATTCCCTTTACATAATGTTTACTATTGCTCTTAGTATGAAAGATTAGGACAATTCCCAAAAATACGGATGACGTAGCAGTGGGACCCGCGTCTCTTTCTCTGATTCTAGAACATGGGCCGTGGGTCTTGCTGGGAAACTCTGGTCGGATTTCTTAACGGGTCTGATGGGCGTAATGAGCCTTGATCGGAATAGTGGGCTCTGGTTGGATATGGGTGGGCCCAATAAAAGGATGACAGACCCACCATTAACATCTACTAATCCGAATTTAGTAACATTTTATATAAAAATTATTTTGTAACGGTCAAATATGAAATTATTTATTAAGTAGAAGAAAACAGCAATAGTGTCAGAAGTAATTATAATACTTTGTCGAGGAGAGGCTGAATATATTTATATATATGGATTTTATTATATATACAACGACCAGCGCTGTACCTGAAAATTTCAAATTTTATGATCAAAAGGAGCTCGTGTCATCAAGTTAAGTCAGTTGCTTGGGTCTATGACTCCCTGTAGGCCTGTAGGCACATGATAAACAACAAAATATCAAAATGGAACATAAACCGTATATATCTGTCACTGTCATGCATTCATGCTTATACATTAGTTATTGAAGAGAACAGAACAAGACACATTTGTTCTCAATTTGCCGTCAAGAAGAAGAAGAAAATTTGGTCTTTATATCAGCTGAACGTGTATAATAATTTCTTTGTAATTCTCTTTGACCAATCGAATGCGTTTTAGATAATATATTTTTGAATATTGGTTTGGTATACTTTATAAAATATAAAGTTAACCAAGTTGCCTTGGCCCAATGGTATCGCCACGTGGGTTCGAGTCGCCTTGGTCATCTAGTCGCGCCTTTAATGATGAGATAACATGTAACCGGATACAAGATCATGTTTTCGAAAGCCTTTGGAAAATCAAATTTAGAAAAAAAAATAAAAAAAAAAATAAAATAAATAAAGTTCTGTTTCATCCTTCAATTGTTGTGAGTCTTGTGACACGTCGAGTCGCATGTTTGCAACGGGGAGAAAACGTTTTAAATATTCTAGCAAATAGTAACTATATAACTATTAAAATATAAGTTGGCACCTTATCATAGTCGACCCTTCTTGTTTCTAAAACTAAACTAATATGTGACATATGTGTGGGATATAAAGTGTGTATTTATTAGTAGTGTAATGTTGTACTAACAGATCCTTGTGGACTAGTCAAACATGATAACTGATAACACTTCAAATTTAACATTTTTTTCTCTTTTGTTGTCAAAGACAACCTCATACAGTCATACTGTAATATTATTCCATTTACGCTTTTCTGTCTTTCATAGGATTAACCCATTTAAAGAAAAATGAGTGGTATAGTATTGTAGTAGATGTATCACTCAAACGAGAAACGAGTAAACGAAAATGTAACATTAATGGTATTATATATCTTGTTGAGAAATATATAGAACAATGAGGACTGATAAACGGTTTTTTTTTTTTTTTTTGGTCAACGAAAATAATTGTTTAACAATTAACAATAAGATGAAAATCCTTGAAGCTAAAAACTAAATGTTTGAAACCACATAAACACTGAAAAATTCACTTATGTAATTTTACTAAAAAGAACATTTAGAAATACACTTTATTTAACGAAGATGGAGGATTCTGTTGTTGAATAATCAGATATTTGTTTCCATTTTTTAAATACTGGAGAGTAGCGAGAAATACGAAACTTATACAATAAAAAATAATAGAAAATAGATAAAAATCCTAACAAACCCCAAAGATTTATGCAGCAGTAACAGCAGGCAACGGACTTATTTGTTAATTAATTTAACGAGTCTACGACACCAAAATTGTTTGAAAAAAGAAATGTAAAACAACAAAAATGAAGCTATATATACAAGAATAAAAAAGAAGAAGAATATAATCACAAAATGGAATAAAATATTTTAAAGCATGATCGATATTGTAACTTTATACGATTCCTTATACGATAACATATCGATTTTACTCTTAACTATGAATTAAATCGAAATTTAAAAATATGGAGCAATTTGTTTTTGCAAGGAAAAAAAGGAGATAGAGCACAACAATAATAATAATAATTTTCTGCCAAGTTAGCGTCTTTGCAAGCAAAAAAGGCCAAAATAGAGAGCGGCCAAAACGGAAGCAAAAAAAACCTCATCATTCCTTTATTTTCTTTCATCTCTCTCTCTCGTCTTCATGCTCACCGCCATAACCACACCACAGAGAAAAGCTTTCTGTGTATTCACAAGCTCTTTTGTCCCTTTATGGGTTGATTAATACATTTTGACTAAGCTTCTGTTTATATACATCTACGAGATCAAACCATTTTCGTGTTTGCTTGCACTAATCTGGTGGAATTTCTTCAATTAAGAGTGTCACATTTTTGGATTTAACCGAATATATTTGATCATCTTTCGTTAAAGTTTCGATCTTTCGTTAAAGTTACAAGTTTTGAGTCCTGGGAATCTGATCCAATGGCTGCGATCACTGAGAGACCCACTAATGTCGTGGAAGATGTTCATGAGATTAGTATCGATATCGACGGCGATAAGATCACCGGCGACGGAACTGAGAAGGGGTCGATCACGGGTTCTAAAACCGAAACCGAATCCGAGCTCAAACCGGAATCCGAGTTTGATATGAAGAAGCTTGTGGCCATGTTCAAAAAGCTGAATCCTTTGGCTAAGGAGTTTTTCCCTTCTTACCACAACCCGAAGAAGAGCAATCAGATTGGGAAAGGTAATCAGTTTCTGTCGGCTGATGATTTTCCGACCACGAAGAAGCAGTTCGGTGAAGAATTTGATCTTGATGGCAAGAAAGATGACAATACCCGGAAGGTATGATCCTGATAATTCGGATTTGGATTGATATGGCTTATAATTTAGTCTAATATTTTTGTTTTGTTGTTATAAAGTTGTAAACTTTTGATTAAATGTTAATTTTTTATTCTGTTTGATTGATTACAGAGAAGAAACAACTATAGCCAAGGGAGGAGGAGGTTAACTGGTAGAATTTCCAAGGCTCAAAGAGAGGATAGCATTAGAAGAACAGTTTATGTTTCTGACATTGACCAGAGTGTAAGTTTGTTAATGTTCTCTAAACAATTTGAATTAATTATTTGCACATGAATGTAACATAAATCTGATTTGGTAATTTAGGTGACTGAGGAGGGTCTTGCTGGCTTGTTTAGTAACTGTGGACAAGTAAGATGATCTTTCAAGGCTTTAAATGCTTTTGTACAATGTGTTTAATCTAATACAAGTTTTTGACTCTGTGCTAAAGCTAAAGAATGTTACTTTAGTGGTATATGATTGTTTGTGAAGTAACATTGGATTATTCTTTTTTTTTTGTTTTGTGAAGGTTTTTGATTGTAGAATTTGTGGGGATCCACATTCAGTGCTTCGTTTTGCGTTCGTTGAGTTTGCCGATGACCGTAAGTTAGATTCTTGAATTGCCATTTCCATATCACTCTTTGATCCATAACATAGTAAACCTTTTCTTTGATACAGAGGGGGCACGTGAAGCTTTAAGCCTTGGTGGGACAATGCTCGGTTACTACCCGGTGAGGGTCTTACCCTCAAAAACTGCTATTCTTCCAGTGAATCCAACGTTTCTTCCCAGGGTAAGACCAAACGTTCCTCTAAAGTTCCATTGTTATAAATTTTGGTTTAAAGTTTTGAGTTTTGAATAAACTTCGATATATACTATGTTGGTGTTAATTCAGTCAGAAGATGAAAGGGAGATGTGTACAAGGACAATCTATTGCACAAATATCGACAAGAAGGTAATTTCTGAATTATATACAAACATATATATATATATATATATAATACTTTTGTTTGTTTGTTTGTAGTAAGTATCTCCTGGTTTAAGTTATTTTTCTACACTTGCAGGTTTCTCAAGCTGATGTGAGAAACTTCTTTGAGTCGGCATGTGGTGAGGTCAGTACAGAACCTGTGCCTACTTGATCTCTCTCCCTCTCTCATTTGTTAGTAAACCTGAATTTTCTTATAAAGAGTGAATTTTTTAAGCTGTTAACTAATATAAACAGGTAACTCGCCTGAGGCTTCTTGGCGACCAATTGCATTCCACTCGCATAGCTTTTGTTGAATTTGCTCTGGTGAGATCTCTTCAGCTATTTCACTAAAGGATAACTTTTCTTCATGGATGTTGGTTTCATACATTTGCAATATTTTATTTGAGGGATGAGTGACAAAATGTCTTGGTATTGTTTTTCAAAGGCGGATAGTGCACTTAGGGCATTAAATTGCAGCGGGATGGTCGTTGGATCCCAACCGATAAGGTAGTAAATTTCATCGGTGCAGTGTCTTTTAATCTTTTCTTGAATAATCTCATATTGGATCTACATTTTGAGACTATTTCTTCGTTTTCAGGGTAAGCCCGTCAAAGACACCAGTGAGGCCAAGAATCACTCGACCACCATCGTCAAACTAAGAAGAGACCTGACTAAGCTGGCTTTCCACAGCCAGAAGAGATATGATTGCAAACATTTCATTTCCTTCAGTAACACTTCTTTTTTCTTCTTTCTTCCAGTTTTCGCCGTTTCGGCTTTACCCTTTAGAGAACAGTTACGTTAGCAGCTGGAAACATCATGATCCTGCTTCTGAATTTGGAGTTTTTTTTCGCTTCTACTGAGATACTTCATCTGTTTCATTATCTTTTTCTCTAATGGATTTATGAAGCATTTGGTTTTGAAAGTGGTTGACTTTTCACCTTTTTCTTTCAATTTTTTCTTTCCAAGTTTGGATCTGAAAAGTCGTTATTTTTTAGATTGAATAGAAGAAAAAGCTATCAAATTTTGGAGATCTCTAAGAAGAACTTCAACGGTAGTAAACAGTGTGAATTACAATGTCGTGTGTATCAAGTAAGGTCTCTAGTGCATGTAAAGTAAAAATCTTTCAACAAAAGAAGAACTCGCCGTCGATTTCTACATGTGGAACGCGCAAGAACAACTCTGTTTCTGCGTCAGCAAAATTCTCCGCCAACAATGGACACGAGCTTATTCGGAGGCAAGTCAAGGAAGGAGGAAGATCTTCATCTATCGATGATATCCGTAGCTTACCACAGCCGTTGATCTCCATCGTTTTGAGAGCTTTTGTATCTCGAAACCCTTTGCGATTCAGAGCCCTGAGGTTTTCGAAACCGCTTATCCTCAGAGAAAAAACACTTCTTGGCAGTAACCCTTCATCCGGAAACGATTCGACGTCGTTGTTTCCTCCTTCGATCTCGAGATTTCGGAGATTTTCCAGATCTCTCAATCCCCATTCGATCCTCGGCGTGAGCTTGTCGCAGAGGCTGATGCACAGTGTTCGGAGATTACTCGGAAAAAATTCCGCCAGGGATCGTCTCGATTACTGGGCATTTGATTATGAACAGCGACAGGAGAGAAGTGAGCCCGGGCAATTTCTCCGGTAACGCTCGGAGATTCTTACAGTTGGAGAGTAACATCGAAGAGAGTCTCGGCGTTGGGAGTCCTCCTTGCGGGAATTTCTCCAGATTTGGGCAATCCCTAATTTCCAGTGACTCAAGCGCAATTCGGTCGTCTCCGAGTCCGGCGTGGATCGAGAAAGTCGTGAAGCTTTCACAATCCCTAATTGAGAGGCTTTTGAGCTTCAGAAACAAGGATAGAGGGAAATTGAGGAGATTGCTGCAGCTACTTCCGATGAAGAGGTGCTCGAGCTGCGAGTAACTTCTCGTTGGCTGCAAACTCTCTGCGAAATAATTTAGTTTCTCGCAGTCTCTTATGTATAGGGTTCTCAATGTGGTTGGAGGGTGGCTCCGAGGGAGAGATTCCAGAGAGTGACAAGCAACGATGATGAGTTCTTGGAGACTGAGGTAGCTTTCCGATAGGCTCTCCGGCAAAGAAGTTAGTCCGTCGCAGCTGTCAATGTGGAGTGACTGCAGATTCTGGGGAAGCTCCATGAGGTGAGAGATATCTCTAACTTTCAAACATTCCATGTCTGTTTCATCATCAAGTTGTGAAGGTCTTTCTTTTTCTGCTTCAATCGACGGTGGACTCTGAACAGAATGCTTTAGAGATTGTTAGGTACTACTTCCATGAAGAAGAGATGACCGTGACATATTGCTAGGTATATCCGAGATGTAGCCTGAGTATCTTGCTGATATCACAGCAGGTTCTTCGATATTCTGATGTGAGCTTCCAAACTGAGTTTCATATTGGTCCTTTGGTAAAGATGACAGGCTCGATGTCGAAGTTCCTTCATTGTCATCATTGCTTAGATTACTGATAATCTATAAATAGATCATTTTCTCTACTGCAAATAAACAGTGATGAAGATTGTAATATAAAGGATTCGAAATCCAGAGGACCAGCGTTACACTATGAATCTAGGAGATTCAATCAAAACAGATCTAAGACAAGAAAGATTGATTTGATAACAAGTGACAGATGTAAACGTTGATGTAATTCAAATAAAATGGGCACTAGACCAAGGCAATTCGCAGAGATTCACGGTTAACAACCAAACAACTATTCAGGGCACAAACAAAAAACAGGTCTCGAACTCAAACAAAACAGTATGTCAATTCACTGTCGCGATATTAACAACTCTGCCTAACAACCTAGATGTCTAAACTGTCGTTTGAATCTAGCAATTGAAAGCAAGCAATACGCACAGGTTCGATATGTTCACAAATCGCCTTAGCATCAACTTTCGCAGGCTAAGGACGATTCGCTCACCACAGTTCGTTCTAACAACCTATTGCACTTTTGATGAACAGGTAAATCTGAGATCAGAGATCGAGTGATCAATCGATCTAAGCAATGAATGCAACAATGGCGAAGACAGTATGATAGCCCTATCTGTATTCAATTTAGTTAACACATGAATCCCTTTGAAAAACCTAGATCTAGCAGGAAGACTACTCAGACATAGCGAAACAGATAACAATAACTGAAATGAAAGTCATTGAATCAAATACGAAAATTGCAAACAAAGGGTTCAGAAATCTTCTCCAAACTGTGAAAACAGAGGTTCGATATCTTCTTCCTCAGAAACAGTGAAAAACTCTGAAAAACGGCGTAGCCTAAACAATGGCTGAAAGTAGGAGGCGAGCTTGGTTCAATCCGGTTTGCTACGGTTCGATCGAACGGCTGTGGCGTCATCTGAGCTGGATGGATCGAACGGCTGAGATAGATCGATGCATGGCTTGCATGAGGATTCGATCAATCTACATGTGGGACAATGGGATTGATCGAGCTACACGTGAGACAATGGGATCGATCGACCTTGTTGCGTGGTGATGAATCGATCGACCTCTGACTGAGTCGATCGACCTTGAGGTGACTCGATCGAGCTCCTTTGGGCTCCTTTTTGCGTGATTTCTCCTCCTGTTGGTCCATGTGACCAAATCTCTCCCTGTACGTCTTTAGACCTGAAAAGACTCGATAAAGACTAGATAGACTCGATAAAACTCGTGAAAACAAAGGTTAAAATGCGTCAAATACGCAAGATATCAATTACTTGAAACTAAGCCTGGTGTAGCACTTGTACTTGGATCCAATTTAGGGGAAGACAGTTTATTTCTGCTCATAGAGGGAGAGCTGACTCCACTTTCTAGTGTATTTGTCAGATTCACTCTGGAGGAATTTTCTTCTCCAGCAACTTCTCTTAGGGGGCAATCAGAGATGGTGACCTCAGTGGAAGAAGGGAGTCCTTGTGGGAACTTTTTCGTCAAGCTGGGGCATCTTTGTATTATGAGTTTTTGGAGGCAAGGAAAGATTCCATCTTCTAGTTCCGGGCAAATCCATTCTTCCCATCTCAGCATGCCATAGAACTTCAGAGTTTCCAGGGATTGAAACGGTGCAAAGCTAGAGTTGTTCTCACCAAAGAAGAAGTCTACACCAACTTTTTGCAGAATGTTAAACTTCTCAATGCTGAGGTGCTTGAGTGAAGGCAACTGCCCCACTGGAGGCAGTGATATGCAGAGGTTGCAGCTACTGAGAGTGATGGACGCAATACAGATAAATGAAGAATCACCCAACCACTTTGGAAACCCTGCACCTTGATAAGACTTGATGGAGAACGTTTTCAAGTGTGGATGAGGTTCCAGCATCTTCAGGACCTCTTTCTGGTCACATGTCAATGCATTAGAATTACCAGGGACGAAGCTAGAGGCTTTCACTGTCCACTTCAAGAATAATCCATTAAGGAATGGTTTCCTTTGTAAACTAGCATCTTTTGCTTCTGAAGCGAAGGCCACATTTTGTAGCTCAGAAATGCGAAGTGTTCCTCGGAGCTGAGAAAGTTCTTTGAGTTCATGTAGATCGGCACCGCCTAGTCTTCCTATAACAAAATTAAATAACTTCTGCAAGCTTCTCAGCTTTCTTATTCCTGGTGGCATCTCTACTAAGGGAGTGCCAACGAGGTCGAGTAGGCGCAAGTTGATGAATTCAGCCATGCTTGTTGGTAGGCTTGTGAGGTCACATCAATTTGACAATAACAAAGTCTGCAAATTACAGAGGGTACACACAAACTCTGGGAGCTCTTTTATTCTGGTGCTTGACAGATCTAGGTACCGTAACTGCTTCAAACCCTTCAATGATTTAGGCAAGTGGGTTATCTGATAATGAGACAAGCTAAGAATTCTTAGGCGGCTCAATGCCTGAAGCAAAGGATTCAAAACTTTCTCTGTTAGTTGGAGAGATTCCAGACCCGTTGGCAAGTTGAATGGAAGAATGGTTCTCAGAAACTCAGCTCCACTGATGGACCTGAGAGCTACTGAAGCGTCACATTGGCTTCTAGAAAATGAAAAATGTCGAGCCATGCTTGGTATCTCCGGAATATTGTCATCTTCAAGTCTGAAGCAAAAATATCCTAAAACAACTTTAGCCAATCATCATGAGATCATGCATCACAAAGCTTGTCATGGTGATGTTCGATCTCTGGAAAAAAGAACGAGCAACTAAATCATCAAAGTAATCGTAACCAATATCTTTCAGTTTTCTGTTGCTCCTTGGTTGGTATAAGAGGTCTATCGCCATCCATAGAAGCACCAATTCTTCCCTATCAAACACATACCCTTTGGGGAATATTGAGCAGAGGGCAAAGCATCGCTTAAGTTGAGGAGGGAGAAAGTCATAGCTCAGTTTAAGAACTGGAAGGATGTTGTTGGTGTATGTTGAGAAATTATTTGATAAATCATACCAGTCATCAGGACTTGGCTTTGACCGGAGATGAGATGCGATGGCTCTTGCAGCTAACGGCAAGCCCTTACACTGCTCTGCAATTCTTTTGCCAATTCCTTCTAATTCTTGATTGATAGAACCGACTGATATAGATTTAAAAGCAGATCTAGAGATCAGCTCCCAGCATTCTTCATTAGTCATCAGCTTCATTTGGTAGTTTTTTTTCAGCTTGTATGACTGTGGAGACAATTTCACTTCTTGTGGTTAGAACAATCTTGCTGCCTTGCTCCACTTCAGTAAAGGAGACTTGAAAACTTTCCCATTCTGATATATTTTCAGACCAAAAATCATCCAGAACTACTAAAAATCTCTTGCATGATAGTGTTTTCTTCAGCTGAACTTGAAGTGAAGGTAGATCCTCAGTATTAACTGCGCTTGAAGTGATATCCTGCAGAACGGCTTTTGTACCGTAAAGACATTAAAGTTTAGCCCAACAGAGATCCACATTTTAACATTAAAATGTTCGGTCACACTGTTGTCATTAAAAACTATCTCTGTCAAGGTAGTCTTTCCAATTCCTGGCATGCCCACTATGGAGATCACAGCTGGTTTCCCAGTGCTTGTTTCATCATCAGAAAGCAGCATATTGACTAATGCTAGCTTATCTTCTGCTCGCCCGACCACACCGCCTTGTGGAAGATCATCAGGTCTTGACCTTGACGCTTGCCTCCATTGTGGTTCTCGAGTCTCGCTATATTCTTTCAATCCAATAATTTCTATGTGCTTCACATGATTTTCAAGTAGTCTAACTACTTTTTCCATCTTTGGTTCAATCTTTTTCTGGATGGCTTCCCGACCAGCCATGAGATTCTGGAATAGTCCTCCTAACCTTCCAGCTTCAGCTACTACTCTTCTTCTCAAAGCTTCTGTTAGTAACTCATCAAGAACATCCTCTGCCTGGAAGAAAGCATCTTTGATTCCCTGAAGCCAATGTCTTACTTCTCGAACATGTTCAGCTCTCTGCTCAGCATCCGCAAGCACTGGATTCGCAGTCACCAATGCGACCTTCAATCTCTTTAGCAATGCACTGGAAGACTTTCCTTTACATAGTTCGACCAATTCCTTAGAAGTATTGATCCGCTCAACCATTACGTTCACACAATTTGGTATATACGCCATGTTTTCCCTCGTAACTTGTTGGAGCCAAGGTATTGCAATGTGTTGACTTGCTGTTTTTTATGCAATTTGTCAGATGGCCCTGCAGGAAGTGATAATAAGGTTAAGATTCTGGAGATTTTTTTCTTTCATGATCACGAGATTCATACGTTTGTAGACATTTTGACTAAAACCGTTATGTTACATTTCTATTTTCTAAACTATTATTAGAATTTATTTGCAGTGGTCATGGAGTATTCAACGAGTCAGATTCAACAAAAAGAAGAAAAATTAAGGAATAAATAAGTTGAATCTGACCTCAAGTATGAAGTTCTATCTATCTCTTGTGTCGTCTTCTTCCTCTCCCCTATTTCCAGAAATATGCTGAAGCAGAAATTTCAAGCTTCTTCTTCTTCCTTTTTCTCTTATGTGCAGCATTTAGATGAGACGAGGAAGCCAAAAAGGGTTCGGCTGCATAATATCAATGTTCTATGTTCCTAAGAAGCTTTAGGGGATGAAAAGGTCTTGGCAATGTCTCGGTTCAACCACATGACATAAGTTTTCTTGTCTATTACACCATCTCTTTTTCTAAATTTTCCCTAAAGGATTTGACAAATGGCATTCAAGTCGCCTCAATTCTGAATTCCAACCTAAAATAACACACATATATAAAACAATTAAAATTATGTCTCACAAGTTTATTTTGATTCAATGTTAATCTCAATTTACAAGCTTAGTCCTTTAAATCTACATGTCTAGTGTCGATTGTGTTTAAGCCAATAGATCTGGTAGTTTCAGTTGGTATGATTCATGCCGTATTTTAATAAATCAACTTTAATAACATTGTGGGAAAATAAAGTTTAATTAAGATTAGTTTCTCTGTTTTCTTTTGTTCATTCTACCTAACTTTGTAATTTCTTAGTATTTGCAATCTCTGATTTTGAGTCTTTTGTCTGGTGTATTGACATCAAGTTATTCAAGGAAGTATCACTAAAGAAATAAAGAGCTGGCTGTGAAGTTACTCATCCTGAGAAATAACTCTCCAACTTCTTGATTCTGTCTATTGTTTGTCGTGTTTGTCCAGAGGGCTTTGTGTATGCAAAGACAGAAGAGATGTTTGTAGGAGAAATGGTTCTCTCAGCTTTCTTCCAGACGCTGATGTCTGGACCTTTCAAGAGCTTCTTCAAGCGGCGAGAACTGAACGAGAATGTACTAGAGAGGCTCAATGTTGTTGACAATAAGTGCGGTGCTGATTGACGCAGAGGAGAAGCAGATCACAAATCCTGTGGTGGAAAAATGGGTCAACGAGCTGAGAGATGTTGTTTACCATGCTGAAGATGTTCTTGATGACATCGCTACAAAAGCCCTGCGCCTCAACATAGGAGCTGAATCTTCCTCCTCCAACAGGCTGAGACAGCTTCGTGGCAGAATGTTCCTGGGAGATTTTCTTGACGGGAACAGTGAACATTTGGAGACCAGGCTTGAGAAGGATCAGGCTAGAGCGTTTAGCCTCACAAAGAAACATATTGGGTTTGAAAGAGCTGCAATGATACCCAAAAAAAGGTTGCCAACAACTTCTCTTGTGGATGAGTCTGAAGTGTTTGGTAGAGATGATGATAAAGATGAGATCATGAGATTATTGATTCCTGGGAACGGAGATGATAATGGGTTAACCGTTGTTGCTATTGTTGGAATTGGAGGGGTTGGCAAAACCACTCTTTCACAGATTCTATACAATGATCAGAGTGTTCAGAGTCATTTTGGAACTAGAGTGTGGGCTCATGTCTCAGAGGAGTTTGATGTTTTTAAGATCACCAAAAAGGTTTATGAATGTTACTTCCCGGCCTTGTGAATTCACCGACCTTGATGTACTTCAAGTCAAACTGAAGGAGAGGTTAACATGCTTACCGTTTCGGCTTGTTCTAAATGATCTGTGGAATGAAAGTTTTGGGGATTGGGATCTTCTACGGCAACCCTTCATATCTGCTGCTGGAGGGAGCCAGATTCTTGTGACAACACGAAGCCAACGGGTTGTGCCCGTTGTGTGTTCTGTCCATGTACACAACCTTCAACCGTTATCTGATGGAGATTGCTGGTCATTGTTCATAAGAACTGTATTTCCTAATCAAGATCCATGCCTAGATCAAGAAATTGGAGATCTTGCGGAAAGGATAGTGCACAAGTGCCAGGATTTGTCTGTGAAAACACTCGGTGGTGTGTTACGGTTTGAAGGTAAAGTTGGAGAATGGGAGAGAGTTTTAAGCAGCAGGATTTGGGATCTTCCAGTTGACAAGAGCAACTTACTTCCAGTTTTACGGATAAGCTATTACTATCTTCCAGCTCACTTGAAGCGATGTTTTGCGTATTGCTCGATATTTCCCAAAGGTCATGCATTTGAGAAGGAACAAGTAGTTCTACTGTGGATGGCAGAAGGTTTCTTGCAGCAGACGAGAAGCAGTGCCAGTAAGAATCTTGAAGAGATCGGGGATGAGTACTTCTCTGAGCTAGAATTAAGGTCACTTTTCCAAAAGACCAAGACGAGATACATAATGCATGATTTTATCAACGAGCTTTCTCAGTTTGCTTCAGGAGAGTTTAGTTCCTAAGTTTGAAGATAGCTGCAAACTTCAGGTTTCAGAAAGGACCAGATATTTATCCTACCTGCGAGACAATTATGGCGAGCCTATGGAGTTTGAAGCTCTTCGCCAAGTCAAGTTTCTCAGAACTTTTCTACCGCTCAGCCTCACAAACTCTTCACGGTCGTGCTGCTTAGATGCAATGGTCAGCGAGAAGTTACTTCCAACGCTTACCCGCTTGCGTGTTTTGTCTTTGTCTCATTACAAGATCGCAAGGCTGCCTCCAGATTTTTTCAGGAACTTAAGCAATGCTCGGTTCTTGGATCTCTCTCGCACTGAACTCGAGAAAACTTCCGAAATCCCTTTGTTACATGTATAATCTCCAGACACTTCTCTTGGCTTACTGTTCCAGTCTCAAGGAGCTACCTACAGACATTTGCAACCTCATCAATCTGCGTTATCTTGATCTTATTGGGACAAAGCTAAGACAAATGCCTCGGAAATTTGGAAGATTGAAGAGCCTCCAGACTCTTACAACTTTTTTCGTGCGTGCTACTGATCGCGCAAGGATTTGTGAACTTGGAGAGCTTCATGAACTTCATGGAAAGCTAAGAATAGTTGAGTTACAACGAGTTGTGCATGTTGCTGATGCTGCAGGAGAAAATTTAGACAACAATAAACATCTAAAGGAGATTGATTTTGTGTGGAGAACTGGATCCAGTAGCTCAGAGAGCAACACAAATCCTCACAGGACGCAGAATGAAGCTGAAGTCTTTTAGAAGTTACGCCCTCATCGTCATATCGAGAAAATCAAGATCGAGAAGAAGGTTTCCATAATGGTTGAGTGATCCTTTATTCTCTAGAATCGTGTGCATACGACTCAACGAATGTCAAAACTGTTCCTCCTTGCCATGTCTTGGCCAACTACCAGGTCTGAGAGAGCTTTGCATATCGGGAATGGCCGGGCTTAGGAGCATAGGTTCCGGTTTCTACTTCAGCAATTTATCATTGCGTGATCGAGAACAACAGCCTTTTCGATCGCTTGAAACGCTGCGATTTGATAATCTGCCGGACTGGGAAGACTGGTTAGACGTAAGGGTCACAAGAGGAGACTTGTTCCCTTCTCTGAAGCACCTTTCCATACAGAGATGTCCAGAGCTTACCGGGAATCTACCGACATCTCTTCCTTCTCTGATCTCTCTTCACATCTATAAATGCGGGCTCTTAGATTTCCAGCCAGACCACCACGAGTACAGCTACGGGAATCTTCAAACGCTAAGCATAAAGAGCAGTTGTGACTCTCTTGTGACATTTCCTTTAGGCCATTTTGCCATACTCGACAAGCTTGATATCGATAACTGCATATCTCTGCAGTGTCTTCAGCTCTCAAACGAGCATTTGCATGGTCTTAATGCTCTTAGAAGCTTGAGAATCAATGACTGTCAGAATCTGCAGCGTCTTCCAGAGCAAAGCTTCCTCTCTCAAAAGTTCCATGTCACGATCTCGAACTGCAGGTATCTTAGACAGCCAATGGAACAACAGCCTCATTATCATCTTCCTCAGTTTCACATTCCAAGATTAAGTGTTTCCGGTTCGCAGAGGTCTCATGGCTCACACAGATCGTATGATTCACGTTCTCCCTCAAGATATGACTAAACCTGATTCGCTTGCATCAGTCGAAGACCCAGGTGGGCAAGTGGCTTTAAATGTGCTCTAATGTTATGTGCTTTGTATCAAAGTACTCCATTTTCTATTTTTCATGAAAAAGTGCTTGGTTGAATTTTAGTTCTTAATATTTTTGTGATTCTATAAATAAACTTTTTATAATATAAGCTCAGTTCTTAGATGTCCACTATCTTTTCCTCATAATGTAAATATAAAATAAGAGAAATTGTCAGTTGTGATCAAGTAGCATTATTGTGTTGCATAGCCATTCGCAACAAATCATGCATGAAATGAAAGTATTTGATCAAAGTAATTAACCCAACAACTTAGATGGGAAACCAAAGCATCAATTTCCTTAGAATTGGTGTGTGTACTGTTAAGAGACAAAAGCCCAATCCATTAAGACAAGACCAAAGCCCATGTAACTAGGGTTTCCAAGAGAGTAGATTATTATATATATGCTTCTTATGTCATTGTGTAATGTAACTTTGAGAGTTGTTCATAGCAACTCTCCTCCTCTTTATCTCTTATGATATAAACGAAATCATTAGACTCTTGCAGACAACTTAACGTCTCTTCCTCTTTTACATTTTTTGCATAATAAAGCTCTTATGAGCTATTTTTATTTCATCATAATAAAGCTCATTTGAGCATGTTTCTCAATTACTATTATGGTATCAGAGCCAAAGAAGCTCTCACAGGCGAATTTGGTGATCCGTTTTTTTTCTTCCGCATACAACGACCAGTCAAGCCATCTTAGCTTCATCATTTCCTACACGTCAAAACTAGAGAACCAAGTGTAGCAGCAATTTCGCTCAGGGAAGAAGAAGATGGGGGTTATGTCTTCTGCGTCAATATTGTGTTAAGCCTAACAGCCACGATATGGCCTAAGATGCAAGCTTTTTCATCTTTTCATCCACGGTATGTGTTTGCTCCCTCATCCAAGACAGAACAAGGATAAGAAAAGGCTTTTAGTTGTGTGAGTTTGTTGGATGGTTAGATTCATAGGTCTGGATTTAAGAAGTTAGAATGGTTAGCTACTGGAATTGAGAAGCTGGATTGAGATAGGCTGATATTGGGTTTGCTCACGATGAGTTTAAGGATGCAAGTTTCTGTTTTACTGAGTGCACACAAGGTGCTCGATAAAATGCCACAGTGAAACGAGATTGTGAAAAAGCAGATTTGATGGTGGCTAATGGGATAGGAAGTTGATAGTGAGAAGGATTTCAGTTGTTTGTGGGGAAATTTCTCCTTTGTCTATGGACGAATTAGTGAGTTAGGGTCAGTCAAACCCAACTCTTTGTGAGAAAGAAGGTCACAAGAGAGAAGACTATGCTAAACTCTCCAAGTCAAAAGAACCTCTGAGTGAGTCATGCAAGCTCTCCAAGTCAAGACCAAACAATTTCATGCTGGTTGTCTTTGTTGAATGAGCAATCTACCTACACCTTCAAGCTATTCTTCCTCAACTACTCAAGCTTCACTAAAGCCAAAGGTCTGCACTTTCAAACTTGTCATCTTGCTTCACCCGACGCCAAGTTTGCGGGGGAGTATTAGAGGAGAAGCCCATATCAAGCCCAATGCGTTTATAACCCATGTAACTAGGGTTTCTAGCAATGATAGTTTCATATAAATATGTGTTATGGTTCTCATTTATGTAACTTTGGCTGCCATTGAAGCAGCCTCCTTTTCTCAATAATAAATCAATCGTTATCTTACTCTTCTTGGTGACAACTTAAATATCTTTCCTTTCCTTTAGTTTATGCACAATAAAGCTCCTTTGAGTTATTTCTATTTCATTCAATAAAGCTCCCTTGAGCAAGTTTATCTTTGTTTCTCAAACTCTATCAAGTAATTGAGAAACATGCTCAAATGAGCTTTATTATGATGAAATAGAAATAGCTCATAAGAGCTTTATTATGCAGAAAATGTAAAAGAGGAAGAGACGTTAAGTTGTCTGCGAGAGTCTAATGATTTCGTTTATATCATAAGAGATAAAGAGGAGGAGAGTTGCTATGAACAACTCTCAAAGTTACATTACACAATGACATAAGAAGCATATATATAGTAATCTACTCTCTTGGAAACCCTAGTTACATGGGCTTTGGTCTTGTCTTAATGGATTGGGCTTTTGTCTCTTAACACTCCCCCGCAAACTTGGCAGCGGGTGAAGACGAAGCTGCCGAGTTTGAATGCACATTGTGATGACTTGGGCATGAGCATAGGAGCGTGATGGTTGGAGCGAGATGGTTGAGATGTAGGTGGATGGCTCTTCTCACCAATGAAAACAAACCTTAGTGTGAGATATATTCTGGCCTATACATGGAGAGTATCGCATGGCTTCACTCAGAGGTTCTTTGACTTGGAGAGCTTAGTCGACCTCGCTCAAATGTATTTGAGGCCTATTTGTCTCACTTAGAAACTAGGTTTCCATTACCCGTTTCATTCTCCATATCTGTCTCACGAAGAGGAAGAGGCTGTCTTTCCACATCTACTAACAATCCTACTCACACTCTTTGCATCCTATCCTTTAGCCAACCATAATGTTCACACTCTGTTTCTCTTTGGATGAAATAGAAATAGCTCAAAGGAGCTTTATTGTGCATAAACTAAAGGAAAGGAAAGATATTTAAGTTGTCACCAAGAAGAGTAAGATAACGATTGATCTATTATTGAGAAAAGGAGGCTGCTTCAATGGCAGCCAAAGTTACATAAATGAGAACCATAATACATATTTATATGAAACTATCATTGCTAAAAACCCTAGTTACATGGGTTATAAACGCATTGGGCTTGATATGGGCTTCTCCTCTAATATGTACGCCCTCGTTACGAAAGGGGTATTGGGTTGACGTACAAAGAGGTCATAAAGCGTTCGGTTTTGCCTTTGGGATCACCGTATCCATCACCCTCTCTATAGAAGACGTCGAAGACACGCGCAATGTTGAGGCATCGAAGAAGAACTTGGCGCGGAACATTGGCATGCTCGTTCATAAACTCCTCCATAACCACTTTGTAGTTCTCTCTATACATTTTACGTAACTCTTGGGTTGCTTCTTCCTTGGTGACTCCATGTTGTTCCATGTAGCAGTTGAGCCCATTAGCCACCTCCCCTCTGCTAATCTCGGTCTGCAAATATCATTTATTCATGAGGACAGACAAAAGCAAGAGAGAAAAAAAAATCACAAGAACCAAAGAGATCTTTTATTTTGAGGTTTACCTCATAGGTTCCTACGTCATTTGCTAGACGGAACATTATACTAAGATGTTTGAGGAGTAGGGGTTTTGAATTGAGCCAGCCATATGCTTCCTTCTCATTGATATCTTCCATACCTAGAAAGCTGTAAGCTGCATAATCTCCCATCGCGGCTGTCACCACCCCAACTTCCATGTACTCATCAAAGGTTGGTACGTGACCCGACCGTGCCCACTTTGCTATCTTTAGGTACGCCTTCACAACGATCTTGATCTGCGTTTTGAATTTTGGACTCAGAACATTAAAATAGAGTCTACTAAAGATAATATATGGTTTCAAAATCCCATGTGTTGAGCTGATATCTTCTTGTGGTGGATCTTACCCTTTCTACCACTTGTTTCACGCCGTAGGATCTTCCTTTCAGTTTCATTTCCCGTTCAATATCTCCCATGACATCAAACAAACCTCCAAGGACGATTCGCAAATATTCTGGTAGTTTATCACTGGCACTAATACTCCACCTAGTCATGATACCAAGATTTTTCTCCCATGGTTGAATAATTATACAAGAGAAAGAAAGAGCCATATATAATTATATATATATATATATATATATATATATATATATAGATAGTACCTCAGCAAACATTCAGTAAGAACTGTAACTTCAGGAAGAGTAGCATATGCATCATATGTGTCATCTACTACAACCACGATCATATTAACTTTAGCCACTAAGACTCTCCCAAGAGAATAGTGAGGCTCAAAGTAGGGCCCCATAGACACGAGATGTGACTCCACAATTCTATCCCTAACGTAAGGTAGCTTAGATACAAGGCCCAAGTCCTTCCACCATCTGCAACCACACACAGAAAAAAAAAAAAATGGAACAATTTTGTCAAAAGAGACGGATGCTTTCAACAAGAGTGAAGATGAGTATGTCACTTGGTGAGAGTTTTGAGATCTTGGATGTAATGAAGCTGGCAAAAGTTGAAGTTAAGCTTTGCAAACTTGAGCAAGATTTCTTCATGACCTTCTTCTTGTTCGTAGTAAGATATATATTCTCTTGCCACTAGTAATTCCATGTTACCGTATCGAGGTAGGTACAATGTGTTCTGTATATGCTTGAGGAGATGAGGAGAAACATTAGATGCATTACCACCTGCCAAAGACTCCAAGTGACTGCGCGTAAAACTTAGGGCTTCGTCCATAATATCTTCAGAGGGTGTCCCGAGATGGGCTACTTCAAACAACTGTAACATTCCTCTGACATCTCTGACTAGACTCTCCTTGAACCTCCCATCTTCACCTCTGAATCTATCAAAGGCATCTACAGTTGAACCGTAGAGCCAAGTTATATCTTTTAATATAAGTAACTAAATACATTTGTCATGTTATGAATATGCTGGATACGTGTACATCAAGGAAACTGATATTCTTACCACAAGACATCTTATGACCGTATAGTCTAAAGACCTCAAACATAATGGAGATGGTTTCCAAATCATTCTCCCCGACAATTATGTCATGCAGCTTTGTGAAACTCTGGTCAAGGATCTCTTGGATCTCCTTATCAAAATGATAAGAGACCCCGAGGCTGATAAGCAAATGGATAAAACGAATCTTTTCCTTTTCGCTGCTGTGAAAAGACATGAGCATTTCTCTCACCAGCGGCTTCATGGCTCCAATCTGTCTTTCTAGCTCATCAAAATCCTGAGATACAAAATGGCTAGTCAATAATCATGTTTTGTGTAGCAAGACACGTGTATAGGATCGGTCTTATGAACTTACAGCTCGATCCAGGGGAACAGAGAGGAAGTGATCTCCCCAGAGAGAGGGAGCAAAGTGCGTCGAAGGACGATTACTCTCAAGATCATCGCTAGTAGTAGCCTTAACACAGGACAAGTCGCGTTTCAGGGGTTTCATCAGAGAAAGAGAAGGGCGCGGAGAGAAGGAGAGGCTGGTCGTAAGGCATAGAGGAACTTGGTGAAGTGTAGATATATTTCTGAGTCCAAACCCCATTCTTGTTGCTTCCATAGCCAGTCACAGACTCACAGTCAAGAGATAGATAGATATAGCTACTATGTTTTACTTGAATTACTCTGTTTCTATGTTTGGTTTCTTTTCTTTTTTTAGAAAAGCTTTCTCATGTGCTCTCTCTCTTATTTACCTTTACGAGACAAGTTTAAGCTACGTGGTCAACGGTCAGGAAACATTTAATGAGGCATTTATGTATAGTTAAAGAAATACAAATCACGGAAGCTTGTGACACAGGATAATACATATGAGATCCGGAAAAAATGGGGAGAATTTCCACATATAACCCGAAATTTGTTTTTTTCTATAACCATAACCCGAAACTTGAAAGTATTGCAAAACTAACCTGTTTGGGTAGCGAAATTACAAAGGTCACCCTCATGAACAAACAAAAAAAATTTGCCGCGATTACCAAATTAACCCGGAGCGTAGGTCTACGCTTGCTGTCTACATATAGACTTTTATAGTCGGTCTACCTTGTATTTTAATTTTATATTTTAATTGGGAAAAACAAAAAAAACATTTTGATGAAACCATTTGCATACATAAATCATAAATAGTAATTTGCATCTTGGAAAATTATAATTGCATACAAATGAGTCAAATTAAACTAACATAGGCAAATTAGTTTGGAAAGCTGTAAAAACGTAAGAGGTCTACGGATGAGGTCTACGGTTTAATTAAATGAAACTTTTAATTTATAAAATAAATAGAAAATATTTAGATGAAAAATTTGTATTCATAAACAAGACAAAGACAATTAGAGTCCATATAAAATAAACATACATGTTAATAAGTGAATTTAGGTTGACAAAAACAAATTAGGTTAGAAACTTGTAAAACCGTGAGAGGTCTAGCAACGAGGTCTACAGGAAAATGAAATCTTAAAAATAAATTATAAAATTGATAAAAAATAATTTGATTAAAAACTTGTATGCATAATTAATTCTTATACATTTGACATTATTAAAAATAAATCATACGAAAAATGAATCAATCTATAAATGTCATGAGTAAATGTTTCAAATTGATAAGAGTTTGGATAGATAGTTTAGGGTTTAGTTGTCCAATTCTTAGGGTTTAGATAGTTTCAATTTGAATTTTTGTTTTTGGTTGGTTTTTTTTACGTATATTTAATATTTTTGTTATCTTAACCATAAATATTGTAAATGACAAACAAAATTGATATTCGGTTCATGTTTTTTCAGAAAATTTGTAGTTTAGGGTTTTGTAGACCTCATCTGTAGACCGCACAAGAAGATGAAATTGAAATAAACCGGAATGGTTTAGTAATTAAATTTGCGGGAATTCCAAAATTTGAAATCCGAATGAGCGGGAACCAAATTCCCTAATTTAGTTAGACCGCAGTTGTAGATCGCATTTGTAAACCACACTCGTAAACCACGTTTGTAGATTACATTCGTAGACCTTAGCAAATTATGGTTTAAGCTAAATCTTTTAGCTAAACCGAAAAAGAAAGTTCGGTTATCCGAAATTTTCTAATTAAACCGGGAAATTTATCTTCTCCTATAAAAGAAAAAAAACCCTAGGTTTTGTTAGAAAAAGAAAAAAGCCTCTTTCTTCAGACGGCGCTCTCTCTCTCTCCTTTCTCGCTTCCCTCTCGAACCTCAAACTCACTATCTCGCTTCCCTCTCGCCTTTGCCTTCTCGTTCTCGCCGTCACCATCTCGTTCTCGTTCTCTCATCAAACGGCGCGCTCTCTCGCTGTGAAATGTCGCCACTTTCTTATTTTCTTCTTCTTCCTCCATCTCCGTGCAGTTTCCGCCGCATCCACCTCCGTCGTTGCCGCATCCAGTGCCGTCTTCGCGTCGAGTCAGTTTCCATCACCATTGTCACCGGTAAACCATGTTCTTCTCTCTGTAACAGATCTGAGTTTAGATTTGAACAATAACATGTTAGATTATTTTCCAAGCAGGCTTTGAATCCGTTCGTTGATGCGTTTCAATGACCTAGGGGAGAAGTACATCCGCAGATGCATGAGGCTGATTTGTATTCATCACCGAAAAAGAGCCTGAAATTGTAAGAGGCGTGACCGCTTGTTTATCACTTATAACTTTGTGAGTTATCTAAATTTCTCTCTTTCATCATCTCTGCTCTTTTGCTTTGCTATTACTTTTGTTTTCTGGTTGAATTACATCTTTCACACACGTATTTTCTTTTTAGATTTAATAATTTTGCTCACACTGATATTGAAATCTCAAAGTTGTTTCTTTTTTTCTTCTTATAAATATAGTGTAAGAGAGGCGAAAGCTGATAGAACAAGAGCAGAAACATAGCTATAAGTCCTAATAAAAATGTTTGTTGATTGAAAACAGGAGCAGAAAGAGATGGTGGAGAAGGGTCTTGTTACCATGGAGGATGTCGAGATGGCTTCTGCTGAAGGTAAATTTTCATCCTCAGCTTCTGCTCTGCTAATTGATACTTCGACTTACCTAATTCTGTGATTATAAATCTAATATCAGCTAGAAATAAACTTTTAGTACTCAGAAATATAATCAGTTTGAGCTGTAACTTTATAATATCTTCTTGGAATTGTTCTTCTTGCTTAGTTTTCTGCTCATAACTCTTGTGAAAACATTGTGCCTTTCCCTGTTAGCATATTTATAGAATGTTTTCTTTTTGTTCTGTGTCTTCTCTTGTCTAATTGATATGCCCTCTTTTGTATATTGTTTTGCGTATTATTCATTACAATGGCCTGTTCAGATTCATTTTGCTCTTGTGACTTGTACTATGGTTTGCATTAATAGAAGCTGATCTCTTCTTTTTGGTCTCAGCTGCAACAGAAGACTCGAAGAAATCCCAAAGAAAATTTAGCGTAAAGAAGACAATGAAGCTCAATAAACTAGTTAATAAAGGTAACTAATCCTTGAGCGTTTGCAGAACTCTTATAGTTTCTTCTTACACATGGTACACAAACATTCAGTTACTTATCATAGATTTGTTGTTGTATTTAAATCGTATTTTTGATTTTTTATACTCATATATATGGAAGTGAAACTCTGAACGTCTGTGTTATGAATATGAATGTTCATACCCTTGATTTTGATACCCTTGATTTTTGATTTTCAAATGAATGTTCATGAGTAATGGAAGTTTGGAGAATCTTTTGTATGGCGGTGAGTTCATGAGTAACAGACTTAGCAAAAGATTGATTACTCTAGTATAGTGTTTCACAAGATTTACTATTTTGGTTTTCAGGTGAAGAATATCCCTCACGCAGAACATACCTCAAGAAAAAATGTTGGATCAGAGTCGAGACAAGATGTTGGAATCACGTTCTTGGAAATGTCGAGAAGCGTTCATGGCCATAGTTTTTTAATGTCAAAATGCTTCTAAATTATGTAAAAACATTGTCATAAAGGAAACAAAGTGTGTTTTAACGGAATGATTTCTGTAAACTCACCGGAACGTTTAGCCGGGGAGGAGGGTTTATCTTTTTTTTGGCCCCTCTTCACAACACTGATTTTGTATAACTATTTTGGATGCAACACAAACTGAAACGCAGTTATTAATGAAATCTGTCTTTAGTATTACTTAACTTCATGTAGAAAAAAGGTAGACGTCATTCACTCATTGTAACTGATGATATGAAAATAAAATTTAATGGATATAGTTGTAGACGTCTCATAGACCTCCACGAAATAAATAGTAGACTGCGCGTGAATGCTTCGTAGTCATCCGGGAACTCCTTGTAGACCTCCGACCTTATTTCTGAGCAGGCTTGGACACCTAATGAAGAGCAAACAATTATAGCATTGTTGTAATGAAAACTAATGGAACTGCGAGACGCACAAAGCTTACACAGTACGGGCGAGTATGTTCTGGTTGCTTGCATTTGGAGCAGTTGTATACTTTGGAGTTCCCCTGACAAATACTTGAGCGAATTTGAGAGCCCGGTATGACGTTGTATAGGTAAGATTCAAGCCAAACATGATCCTCATCGAATCTGCAATTTGTCGAGGGACAATTCCATCTATGAGTCCAGTCCGCTCCACAAACAATTGTCCAATATATCTTGGAGTAGCTCGTCTACGGTGAGCTACACGGTCCATAATTGAACAAGTGTGACCCTTTACGTACTTGGTAACCCAGAAGCAATCCGGTTCATTCTTCACAACTGCTCTCAACTTCCATGCACATCCATTGACAACACATTTTGCCACAAACAACTCCGTAGTGGACTTGTAGACTTTAAATGCGAATCTTGCCATCACAGCCGTCAGTCGCAAGATTCATCTTCTGAATTTACATCTCATGCTTTGTCATTCCAGTTTACATCATCAAAGTCGTTATCATCCCAGCCTTCATCACCGAATTCTTCTTCCACGTGTTCTTTATCCACCTCTTCAGACTTTTATTCTTGGACACACTCATGTATTGGTTCGTTGTAGTTCCTTCCCATACCAACGCGGGTCGAGACGCAAAGACGGACCACATGCTCCTTACATAACTCCACCAAGCTCCCAACTTGTCTGTCGTTCGTCACATACATAGGAGGTGAATCCGTTGGCAATTTCTCCATCATAGCAGCTGGTAATGGATATGACAACTCCAGCAGCTCGCCACTAACTTGCAACATGTAGTCGTTCACAACCATTTCAACCAGCTCTTCATGTTTACAATCATCCTGCAGGTAGAACATTCTACCTCCTCTCGTTTTATCAACCTCAAAATACCATTTTCTGTCTCTGATAGTCCACGCTCCATACACGGATGCCAAACAAACCATGATCTGCATGAAAACCAAAGGGAAAACACATTAATATATATTGATGGATGCCCTGTAGACGGAAACCTTAGACCTCCACACACGGCTGCGGTCTACAGAGTTTAACCAAGTTACCAAATTTAACCAAAAATCTAATACAACCTTCATTACATAACATTAGCATGCAAAACTCTCATATGGACAAGTTATTAGGCTAATAGAAGTATTTATGAAAAAATATTAACAAAAACAATTTTAGTTTTCGCAGAAAATCGATTTTAAAAAACGGAAAAATCGTAGACCTCCAAACTAGAACGTAGGCGTAAACCTAGCAAAGAGGTCTAAAAAAGGTTAGTTTTGCAATTGACCAAGGGAAGACTTTTTTGAGATCTACAAATGCGGTCTACAAAAAAAGAGGTTAGTTTTGCAATTCATCCAAAAAATTTGGGTAGACCTCACGAACAAAATAGATCTCAACCTGTAGTCTAGAAAAATTATACGGTCTACGGGGTAGGTCTACGAAATCTGTAGACCTCAGACAGGTTACTTTTGCAATTGTTTGAAATTTTTTTCCACCTGTAGACCACTATCGTAGACCTCCTATTATTTTGCGTTGACCAACTTTTTAAGGTAGACCTAAGACTGAGATCTAAAACCTATGTAGACCTCTGACGTAGACGTCAGCTTAAAAATAGTTGTTATAGACCACATTAAGAGGTCTAAGGTAAAAACCAGAACTTCAGTCAATTGCAAAACTAACCTCTTTGACCAATAGACCTCATCTGTAGACCTCAAAAAAAAAGCCCTCCCTTGGTCAATTGCAAAACTAACCTGTTTTCAAAATAGACCTCTGCTTGAGGTTTACGATATTTTTTTTGTTTTCAAAGGGATTATGTAGAACTCTCTACGCGGTCTAACTCCACAGATTTGTCTTAGTCAATTGCAAAACTAACCTCTGCGTTGACCTATAGACCTAACCCTGAGATCTACGATATCGACTCAGATCTGAAAAAACGAAAATGGAGTAAACCACAACCTGGCCGTCGTCTTTAGGGCCGCCGAGGGATGAAACTTTGTCTTTAAGCCTTCACAACAGTTCGGTGGTGGTGAGGAAAGCCACAAACCCGATTTTGAGAAAATCAAGAACTTGAAATATGGAAAAGTAGAATTAGAGAGTTTTTGGGATGAAAATGTGGAGAAAATGATAGTGTTAGAGTTTATGGGATGTGCAATTATGTTTGGAGTATCACAATTACTAGTATCAAGCATTAAAAGCTTGAAGTTAGTTGAAAATGGTGGTTGGGTTCATTGATGAGAGTGGCAGTTTCGTGAATAAGTGTAGAGGATGAGGTTCTGTTGGTCTTTTGGTCGACAACGTAGACCTCATTCGTAGACCACAAGAGATAAAAGTAATGGCATTTTCGTTATTATCTGGACAAATCTGGGTAAAGCCCAAATGAAAAAAATAGCAGGTTACTTTTGCCATTGACTTCAAATTATGGGTTAGAAGTGCAAGAAACCCAAAAAAATGGGAGGGAAAATGTGAGATGATCATTTATTAAGAAAATTGAAAACGATGACAAAATATTTAAAACTTTATTTTTTAGTTTAACTTTGATATGGTTAATGGAATAACCTCTTCTACTTTTGTTTACGAGGATTTTTTTAAAGTCCTAAATATTTTGTCATCATTTTGGGTAGTTGTAAGCAGGAGAAATTTCAGAACTACATTTCTTGAAGTGTCAATATTAATTTTCAAAAATACACCTATATAGTGTCTATTTTCAAAAATACACTTTTTTCATTGAGTAAAAGAACTCTAAATCTTTAAATATAAACCAAGAACCCTAAAAACAAACATTGAAACCCTTAAATCTAAACCCTAAACCCCAAAATCTAAACCCTAATCTAGGATTAGAGAACCCAAAGATATATATTAAAATTAGAAAAAGTGTATTTTTGAAAATTGACACACTATAGATATAGTTTTGAAAATTTGCATCTCAAGAGATGTATTTCTTAAAATTTCCCTTGAAAGTATGGTATAGTTTTTTTAAAACTAGAATTACAAATGTTTTTTGGTCACGTATCTTTTGCTGCACTTATCTAGAAATAATGCAAAGTAAAATAACAAGCTACTATAACAATTTAACAAGATAAGTCGTAACATCACAGAGAATTTATTGAGTATGATTACACAATGTAGATAAACTTTTATTTAACATATGTGTTTGCGAATCCGAGAAGCAATTCCTAATCTCATGGATTACTCATCGCTCGGTGGCTCAACTCAACCTGTGAAGCTAACATCATAATATTGTTATTTTTTGTTATGTTTTGCTTATGGTTCACATATATTTTGCTTATAATTTACTTATATTATGCTTATTTTTGTGAAATAATTTGTTGACAATTTCTTTTTCAAACTTAAACTATGTAGCAAAGTCATTGCCGCATCAACATTTCAGAGAATTCAACCTATATAAACTGCTTTAAAGTATTTAATTTTGAAAATCGTAAATGTAGTTCATAATTGTTAGAATTACCACAATAAATATATTTTAAGTTTTACCAACGAAAAACTATGAACCAATAAGGGCCATGGGGATGAAAAAAATCTAATACTTAATTTTTTCGGATATGAAAATGACAAATATGAGTTTATGGGCTGTATTATCTCGAAGTTAAGGTCCGAATTGCTTAAACCCTGTTTATTGAAAATCATGTGACCAAGTAACTGATGTAGAACTACAGTTAGAAATTAAAGATTCTGCTGGAGAACTCCAAGGCTTTTATGGTATACGAAATTGATTAATCGAGGCAATAACTATCTTAACAAAAAAAAGACTCTTTAAAATAGAAATTGTAAATAACATTTATTTAACATATCGTAGACTGTTTATGTTTATGCTCATCGAAGCCCTTCCGAGTCCTTCCTCGAAGGGAACCCCGGTGGGACCAAATATAGTAAGAATTAGTAAATAACATTTATTTAACATAACCTAAAAATCTAGAGTTCAAAACCAAGTAACTGATGTTTGTCGAGTGTAAATGTTTTTCCTTGCTTATTTTTTCTCTTTTTTTCTGATTACATTTTTAGAGACGCTCAAAACGAAGGCCAGCGTAAAGATGGTACATGAAATTTTACGACGGTGAAAGAGGCAGTCGCCACAGCTCCAGACGTTATGTCATTTACGTTTGATATCTATAATGAATATGTTTACATTGGGAAGAAGAAAACAAACATAGTACGAGATCAGGTGGTGGATCAAGAAAATTATTTAGTCTAGAGTATATTTTAAAAAAGAATTCTTAATTTTAATAAAATAATTTACCAAAAAATAATATAATATCAAAAAAAAAATTACGACCAAATAAAAAATAAAGATAAAAGAAATATTATTTTATAAAAACATAATTAAATTTTCTTATATAATATTTTACTAAAATTTAGCGTTATTTAGA
Source organism: Microthlaspi erraticum (assembly GCA_902728155.2). NCBI lineage: Eukaryota > Viridiplantae > Streptophyta > Magnoliopsida > Brassicales > Brassicaceae > Microthlaspi > Microthlaspi erraticum. Next base: position 99,162 of record CACVBM020001087.1, read on the forward strand.
CCTGGTTTAGCAAAAAAAAAATATTCCTTATGTTTTAAATATTTTCCTGGCACATTTTTCTTTTGATAGATACTAAAGATAATTATACTAATATATTAAAGGGAAAAAATGAAAAATTCTATTTTAAATAAAATATGTAACAAATTAAGAAAATATAGTATATATTTCACACATAGAAGACACATCAAAAGAAAATAAGTGGACTGACCTGCATATACATAATATATTGTTTAGGTTTCAAGACACTATAAAAATAAGTAACCAAACAATTAATTTATTTTAATAAGATCAAGTAAAATTAGAAAGCTATAGACAACAGTTGGGCAATACTATCGTTTTGGCAATATTATAGAGTTTTTATAAGAGTTGTTGGATTAATAAAAGGGGGAATGACCCAATATAGTCTACAATTTGATTTAGATTGCAAAATTAAATCTTTTATTACACTTATGTCAAAACTACAAATTACAAACCTCACCCTTCTAAATAAAGAAAAGCGCTAGCCATAATGACTGTTTTACTCTCTGTATAAAGTTTACTTATGAATTTTACTTCCTAATCACAACTAAAATTTAAATGATAATATTATAACAATTTTTTTTTGATAAATAAAATGATACGTATAAGATGTAAACATTTGGCATCTATGAAAAATAAAATTGCATAAAAATGAATCCATTTAAGTCAACTGAGATAAATTATATTTGTAACCTATAAACTACGTGAAGTCTACTCAAGAATTCTAATATACAGTAAATCTTAAATATTAAGTTTAATTTGTTTTGACAAAACTAGTAACACATAATATTAACACAGACAAGTACTATCAATTAAAAATAAATTTGCACATAAATTGATCAATTTGAATCAACTAAGACAAATTATGTTCAAACAAAAAAAAAAAACTGTGTGAAGTCGATCTAGTGAAAAAGTGTGCTAAATAACAAAATCTTAAATTTAAAGGTTAAAATCTATAAAAAAAAAAATTTGATAAAAAAAGTATACATAATTTAAATAAAGACAAATCCTATCTATGTAAAATAAAATTTCATGAATATGAATCAATTTATAACTTTCATGAGTAAATCAATCACCAAACTTAGTGTTTGAGGTATAATATATGGGGTTTATTAGGGTTTAGAGGATTATGACATAAAAAATGTTTGTGGTTCGTCTAACGATTTAAAGCTCATGAATTCATAGTTTATGATGAAAATTGTGATTATGTATACATAATTAATGTTTCCTATAGTTTTGATCTTAAATATTAAATATTTGATTTAGGGTTTAACGTTAGTCAGACTTCAGTGGTAGACTTCGACGCGAAGTTTGTAACTAAAAGAATGTGAGCGAAAACGAAATATTTTGGGTGGGAACCGGAATATACCTTAACAAATTTCTCATTAATAGTTCCAATTTTTTGTTTTGTTAGATTTCCCGAGTAGAATTTGTGTGTAGACTTTATTAGAAATCTGATTTTTAAACTCAACCGATTGCGAATTGGGTTTAACCAAATTTAACCGGCCATAATCGGAAGTTGTAACCAGTAAGTAAATAGACTTCACACTTAATAAAAAAATTTCCCGATTTTACAAACCCAAAATTAGGGTTTCATTTTCACATTTCACTTTTACTTTCACATCCCGCCGGTCCGTTCCGTTCTCTCTCTTTCTCGGATAGACGACGACATGTTCTCTACCCACCATCGCCGTCAAAGACAACAGACAGAGCTACCATCGCCGTCGCCGTTTTGCCTTCCTCCTCTGAAGTATACTTTGGTAAGTTCTATTCATCAATCCATCTTCATACATGTCTCTTTCCCTTTATTCCCGTTATACTCACTCCGTTTCTTTCTTTTGAACCTTTCCGCCGCCGTCATTGCCGCTGTCCATGGTTGCCGCTGTGGAATCGTGCGACCTTATTCTCTTCCTCTCACTGCCGGTGAGTTATCACTCTTTCACTATTTTCTCTTTCTTTACCATCTTCAAACCATTGTCTAAATGATTGTAGATCTGTTGCAGGTCTCCGTTGTCGGATATATTTTCCCGGACAGATTTAATATTCTCGTTAGTATCCGCCGCGTGGCCCTCATAACCACTAATAATATGGTAAAAATCTACAGTAATGGCCCTCTTGACCGCGCTTTGCGGCTGATTGCGTATAAAACTAGGGTGTATAGTCTTTACACGAAGATAGGTAACAATCGCAACTGAAAAAACGATCGACACGGAATCTGTTGAAATTTATGTATATAAACCCGTAGATATGTGTGTGTATGAGAGTGTGACTCGAATTGTTTTGTATATTCTTGGGGAAATTTTGATTTCGTGATGAAAATGGGATTTAGAGAGATAGGAGAATCTAGTGGGAATTTGAGATACGTGTGGGTCGCACATGGCGTGCTCCTTTTTTCTTTTGATGCGTCAATCTCCATCTAGCCTACCATTTTGTCTATTTCTTCTCAACCTCTCAATCTTTTGAAGGTTTATTTTGTTTTAACTTAACGATGTTTCATTGCATAAAGTATGAATGAGCTAAAAATAGTACTCTAAAAGTTTTTTTTTTTTTTTTTTTTTTGATAACTAGAATTTCAACTTAATTAGTTTTATGTTTTTAATTTAAACATCTATAAAAAAAATATATATCTAAGATACAAATTAATGTATTTTTTTCTGATGATAGGCTAGATGGAAAGAACTCTTCCATCTTATATGAGATACTGAATTACTGAATAGGTTACACTGTGTGTGTCGCTACTAGGGACCTCTGTTTTCCAATAATGACACTTTTGTTTTTTCTTCTTGTCTTTTAAATTAGAGATAATCAGAGATTCCTCTAATTCATCTTCCTCTTGGCTTTGAGCAATAATGGCAGCAATACTCACCATTGAGTTTCAAAACTGTTTCATCTTGATTGTCCTAAGCTTCTTCTCGCTCCTCTGTTACTCTCTACTTCAAGAAACCAATAGATGGCTCTGATTATCCTCCAAGCCCTCCCTCTCTGCCCATCATTGGCCATCTTCACCTATTACTCTGTTCTACCCCACAAGTTTTTTCAGAAGATCTCATCCAAATACGGACCTCTCCTCTACCTCCTTATCTTCAAAGTCCCAATTTTCCTCGTCTCCTCGGCCTCGGTAGCTTGCGAGATCTTTAGGACGCACGACGTGAATGTCTCAACTCATGGTTTCCGTGCGATAGAGGGTTCTCTCTTGTTCGGACCTAAATCATTCGCAGGTGCTCCCTACGGAGATTACTACAAGTTCATGAAGAAACTCCTGGTGATGAATCTATTTGGCCCGCAGGCCCTGGACCGGTCACGAGCGATCCGTGCTGATGAGCTAGAGCGGTTTTACGGAGACTTGCTCGACAAGGCGAGAAAGAAAGAGATTGTTGAGATCGGTAAGGAAGTAATGAAACTCACTAACAACAGTATCTGCAAGATGCTCATGGGGAGGAGTTTCTCTGAGGAGAAGGGTGAGGCAGGGAATATCAGAGAGTCGGTGAAGAAAACAATGGGTTTGCTAGGGAAGGTTGTCTTGTCAAACACGTTAGGTAAGCTTGGCATCTCTCTCTTCGGAAAAGAGATTAGGAAGGTCTCCCACGGATTTGATGAGCTTCTAGAGAGGATGCTCCGTGAACACGAAGAGAAGAAACCGGAGAAACATCAAGTTAAGGACATGATGGATGCAGGCCCGGCCCTAAGCATGGGCTGACAGTGCAAATGCACTTGTCCCACGTTTTTTTACAAAAATTCTTTTAAATTTTAGGGTCCTAAAGTCTGAAAATATTGTAGAAAAGGTCCACAATTCTGAAATGCTCATACATTGACCAATTATTTTCTAATTTTGCATAGGGTCTATTCAATTCTTGGGCCGGGCCTGGATGGACGTGTTGTTGGCGGTTTCTCGAGATGAAAACGCAGAGTATAAGATCACCAAGAACCACGCTGTTAGTGGTAAGTGTGCTAAACCCTAAAAAGCATCATGTTCATGCTCACAGCTCACTTGTCCTGATCAAGAAACGCTGCGTCTGCAATTTCAGGAGCTTTTAATGGGAGGCACTGACAGTGCTGCGCATGAAGTGCAGTGGGCAATGGCTGAGATCATCAGCAACCAAGTATTCTTGAGAGACTGAGACAAGAGATTGATTCGGTGGTAGAGAAAACAAGGTTGATTCAAGAAGCGGATCTACCGAGACTTCCTTATTTGCAGGCGGTGGTTAAGGAAACCCTAAGATTGCGTCCAGCAGTGCCTGTTTTGGTAAGGATGTTCGAACAAGAATGTAAGGTTGGAGGTTTTCGCATACCGGAGAAGACAACGCTTGTTGTAAATGTATACACTCTGATGAGAGATCCGAATATCTGGGAAGATCCCGATGAGTTTAAACCAGAGAGGTTTCTTGCTTCGTCAAGATCAGATCAAGAAGAAGAGAGAGAGCAAACCCTAAAGTATCTTCCTTTTGGCAGCGGGAGGAGAGTATCTCCTGGATTAAATCTTGGATCTCTCTTTGTCAGAACCGCGGTTGGAATGATGGTGCAGTGCTTCGACTGGAGAAACAAAGGAGATGAAGTTGTTAACATGGAAGACATGATTGCAGGAGTGACATGGCTCATCCATTGAAATGCACTCATCTTCCTCGAGCCGTTCCTTTGACTTCACGAATGCAGATTCCAAGCTCGCAACTTTAAGGTATCACTGAATCGCAAGACCTATAGCTATTGGCATGGATAATAATTTAGGAAGCTTGCTTTTCAGTATTCAGACTCTCATGCTTATATATCTTGCCCTATAAGTTTCTTGTTTAAGTCAACCTGGAAGCTAATATTCCTTCAAGTTTCAGTTCCCATCATCATAATCCTTATGTTAACATTTCACAAGGATTTAAATGAAAAAAAAAAGGGTTATCATTTGAGAAACTTACAGAACAAGAAACGGATTTTATCTTGATTAGGCTTTCGACACACAAGGGGTTCGGGGAAAAATGTCTGAAGTTGTAAAGCGAAAGCTAAAGAATATTATAAATTTCAACTTCACTGCTCATGACTCATCAGGATCAAAATCACGTGTAGGAAATTTTGTTTCCAGCTTTTACAAGGCTTTAAAGTGGAAATGGATGGAGGAACAAAGAAGCAAGAAGGTCTTTCATCTTTTTGGCACAGCTTTCGACGTCATGAAACTCCTCCATCATAACGGCACAGCTTTCATCTTCTAAGCTAATATATACACACCAAATTATAAGGGAAAACGTAATTACTTAGTGACAATTTTTAAGCTCTTCGACGTAATAATGCATATGCCAAAATTTGAAGTTAAGCTTGGCAAACTTGAGAAGCGTCTTGTGATCTTCTTCTTGTTCGTAAAAAGAGATGAACTGTCTTGACTCCAAGTGGATACATCTTGATTGGGTTTTCAAAGCTCTTTGTTTTAACACTTGTTTGGACTTGTAAAAACTTGCACATCAAGTTTCTCACCTTCACACCATCATTATCTTATAATTCTCTCTTTCCATCTTCCTCAATTCTTCAATCACTGCTTCTTTGGTAACGGCATATTGTTTCATGTAACAGTTGACACCATTCGCCACCTACTTGGTGCAAATCTTAAGCTCTTTGACTTGATGGATATGACAAAATTTGAAGTTAAGCTTGGCAAACTTGAGTAGCATCTTGTTGTGATCTTCTTCTTGTTCGTAGAAAGAGATGTACACATCTCCCTCTAACGCCTTTTGCCAGACTCTGCTTTAACTTCACATCTTCACCTTTGTATCTCTTGAACACATCTGCACAAATTCGATATTACCAAATATATAAAAATACGCTTATAAAGCTACTCAGGGAACCCAATATAATCCTCTTAAGGTGTTAACTATACCGCAAGACATGTTGTGTCCGTAGTCTGAAAACTTCAAACATGACTGCGACTGTGTCCAAGCTGTCCTGGAAAGCCTTGTTTAGAAGCTCTTCCATATCAAAATAATGCGAAACACCGAAGCTGATAAGCAGCATATAGATCAACGGAATGCTCTCCTTGTCTCTTACTTTTGGCTTCATCGCCGATTCAAATCCCACGCTCAAGTATACCAAATTCCTACAAAAATATATGATACATCTCATTATCTCAATAACAAAAAAAAACATGTTGATATGGAACAAGAATGGTCAAGTGTACATACAAAGTCGTCGAGGGGAACAGAGAGGAATTAGAAGATGGAGAAAAATGCGTCAAAGGACGACTGCTCTCAAGATTCTCAGTAGTAGCTTTTACAAAGAAGGAAACATGTTTTGAGGATTTTCAGAGAAAGAGTATGGTAGTTTTGATGAAGCAAACGGAGAGGAAAGATAGGGAAGCTGGTTTTGAGAAGGAGAGGGACATTCTTAAGGTGAAGAGAGAGTTTTAGGACCAAAACCCATTCTTGCTGCTTCCATGTTTAGTGAGAGATTAAGATCTACTCTGTTTCCATATACGTACTCTTTTTTATATAGATCTAGAAGTTGGTGGAGAGGCTAACACGTTTTTAATAAGAGTACAATACAATATATAAATTAATAATCACAGTAGGCCAGTAGCTCTGAAAAACTCGAATCTTCATTTAAAGATTATTTGCATTGCACATGAGGGTGTCTGTAAACTCCGCAGAGTTTACAAATCCGAACTCTAAGTTAATTATATTTTATATGATCAGCATCTAAACTTGCTAAAAAAGAAGGGCTGGCATCGAACCCTCTTCTCTTTGAGCAACAATGGCAGCAATACTTAACGTTGACTTTCAAAAATATTTCATCTTGATCCTCCTATGCTTCTTCTCGCTCCTCTGTTACTCTCTCTTCTTCAAGAAACCAAAAGATGGCTCTCATTTTCCTTCAAGTCCTCCGTCTCTGCCCATAATTGGCCATCTTCACCTTCTACTCTCTGTTCGACCCCACAGGGCATTTCAGAAGATCTCATCTAAATACGGACCTCTCCTCTACCTACGCATCTTCAACGTCCCCATTGTCCTCGTCTCCTCGGCCTCGGTAGCTTACGAGATCTTTACAACGCACGACGTGAACGTCTCGACACATGGTGTCCGTATAATGGAGGATTCTCTCTTGTTATCCGTCTCTGCCCATAATTGGCCATCTTCACCTTCTACTCTCTGTTCGACCCCACAGGGCATTTCAGAAGATCTCATCTAAATACGGACCTCTCCTCTACCTACGCATCTTCAACGTCCCCATTGTCCTCGTCTCCTCGGCCTCGGTAGCTTACGAGATCTTTACAACGCACGACGTGAACGTCTCGACACATGGTGTCCGTATAATGGAGGATTCTCTCTTGTTCGGACCTGAAACTTTCACAGGCGCTCCCTACGGAGATTACTACAAATTCATGAAGAAGCTCCTGGTGATGAATCTATTTGGCACACAAGCCCTGGAGCGGTCACGAGCGATCCGTGCTGATGAGCTAGAGCGGTTTTACGGAGACCTGCTCGACAAGGCGAGAAAGAAAGAGAGTGTTGAGATCGGCAAGGAAGCAATGAAACTCACTAACAACAACGTGTGCAGGATTCTCATGGGGAGGACCTTTTCAGAGGAGAAGGGTGAGGCGGGAAGAGTCAGGGATTCGGTGAAGAAGACAATGGGCTTGATAAGAAAGGTTGTCTTGTCAAACACGTTAGGTAAGCCGCTTAAGAAGCTTGGCATCTCATTCTAAGGTTGTCTTGTCAAACACGTTAGGTAAGCCGCTTAAGAAGCTTGGCATCTCACTCTTCGGAAAAGAGATTAGGAGGGTCTCTCACGGATTCGATGACCTGCTAGAGAAGAATCTCCGGGAGCACGAAGAGAAGAAACCGGAGAAACATCAAGTTATGGACATGATGGACGTGTTGTTGGCAGCTTCTCGAGATGAAAACGCAGAGTATAAGATCACCAAGAACCACATCAAGTTGTTGTTTGTAGTAAGTGTCCTGAAAGAATATATAAATCATGTTCATGCTCACGTTTTCCTGATCAAGAAACGCTGGGTTTGCAATTTCAGGAGCTTTTCCTTGGAGGCACTGACAGCGCGGGGCAGGTAACGCAGTGGGCAATGGCTGAGATTATCAACAAACCAAGTGTTCTTGAGAGACTGAGACAAGAAATTGATTCAGTGGTAGAGAAAACAAGGTTGATTCAAGAAGCGGATCTACCGAGACTTCCATATTTGCAAGCGGTGGTTAAGGAAACACTAAGACTGCACCCACCAGCGCCTGTTGTGGTAAGGATGTTCGAACAAGGATGTAAGGTTGGCGGTTTCTGCATACCAGAGAAGACAACACTTGCTAAGAATGTTTACGCTGTGATGAGAGATCCGGATATCTGGAAAGATCCCAATGACTTTAAACCAGAGAGGTTTCTAGCTTCTTCAAGATCAGATCAAGAATCCATAAAGTATCTTCCTTTTGGTGGTGGAAGGAGAATCTGTCCTGGATTAAATCTTGGATATATCTTTGTCGAAACCGCTGTTGGAATGATGGTGCAGTGCTTTGACTGGAGATTAAAAGGAGATAAAGTTGTTAACATGGAAGAGACTGTTTCAGGAATGACCTTGACCATGGCTCATCCACTGAGATGCACTCATCTTCCTCGAACCGTTCCTTTGGCTTAAAAAATGCAGATTCCAAGTTCAGAAATTTGAGATATCCACTGAATTCCAAGAACTATAGCTATTATCATGCAGTTGGTATGTGTAATAGCTAATAAGGAAGCTTTTTTTCCGTTTACATTTTGTTTGTTCTGTATTTATTATATTTCAATAAATATTTGCAATAAACACTCACCTCTAAAATCCCAGTCCTAAATGAATCTGTGGACAGTAGCTATAAGTTTTATGTTCAGTCCATCTGTTCAAGGAACTGACGATTTAAAGGTATACATAAGTGTAGATAATTAGTTTAAGGTGAGTAGATAATAGAGAAAAAAACAAAGTATGGTTATGTTATCTAAGTGTGAATATAATTAGTTTAAGGAACCACGCATATCGTTACTTTCTTTAAATCGCTTTATTGTTTCGAAAGTACTACTAAAAAGTCGATTACATTTTTAAAAATGCATCCAAAGAAGATAGATTGGTTATTTGTTGATAGAGGTTGTCTTAAAGAGGTATTGGCTGGAGGAACAAAGCGGTAAGACGGTCTTTGAGCTTCCCATGGGGATATTTGAATCCATCACCCTCCCTGTAATACACAGCGATGACACGTGCAATGTTAATGACTCGCACCACAATCTGTCGACGTGGCATCGTAGTGGCCGACATCATGAACTCATCCATCATTATCTTATAACTCTCCTGGGCCATCTTGCTCATCTTTTCTACGGCTTCCTTTTGGGTAACACCGTGTTGTTGCATGTAACAATTTACACCATTCGCCACCTCTCCTCTGCTCATCTCAACCTGCTCATGTGTATCGATCAAATATAAGTGGCCCATGCACGTATATATTATACGTGTTATAAAACTGCATATCCACGTACGTACTTCGAAGGAGACTATGTCATTTATTAGACGAAAATAAGCACTCAGAGCTTGGAAGATTTTGGGTTTGGAGTAGAACCACTCTTTCAATTGCTTCTCATCACAATCGTCCATGGCTATGTAGCCGTAGGCTGCCAAGTCATCCATTCCGGCTGTGACTAGCCCAACCTCCATGTACTCATCGAAGCTTGGCACGTGACCTGCGCGTGCCCATTTTGATATAGCTAGATACGATATCACCAAAGATTTACTCTGCAATATAAATTGTTAGATACTTCATTAGATTAAAATAATTTTCCATTCCATCTACAGCTTAACTTCATCTATAGTTAACTTAAATTAACAAATACTAATTGTTATTATCGATTACGTACCTCATCTATAGTCGGTTGCATAGTATCGGATTTTCCTCGAGCCATCATTTCTTTATCAATTTCTTCCACAGTTTCTAACACAATCCGGAACATGATTCTCATATAGCTTGGTAGTTCTTCAATGGCCCCAAGATCCCACCTGCTCATTTTGTTATTATCTATTATTAAACTAACCAAGGACCAAGGAAATCACATGCAAAGAGATGGGATTTTGGTATGCATATATATATGTCTTATATTATTATATATATATACACTAGGACTTTCACCCGCGCACGCGCGGGTTTGTGTCTTAAATCGGTTTAAAATATATTTTTAAAGAATATTTTTTTTAAAACTGCAAAAATCAACAATTAAAATTTAATAATATTTCAATACCAAAATTCTCTGAAAAAAAGTTTTTAGATATATATTATCGTATTGAGATCAAATCTTGATATACAAAAATATTGTTTACACCATATCCCGGTAACAAAAATGTTTTTGTATGTCTAATGACCAAAACTTACTTGAAGATATTCAAATCATTATTATAATACAAACTTTATTAGTAATATATATATATATATATATTGTAAAATGTAATGTTAATTTATGAATTAATTTTTTTTTTTTTTTTTTTTTTTTTTTTTTTTTTTTTTTTTTTTTTTTTTTTTTTTGGTTTTTTTTTGTTTAAATTTACAGTTATTTTTTTTTTTTTGTTTTTATTCGATCGAACTCGACATTTTATTGAACCACTAGTTCCTTTCCTCAAGTTTTTCTGATTTTTTTTTTTTTTGTTTTTTTGTTTTTTTTTTTTTTTTTTTTTTTTTTTTTTTTTTTTTTTTTTTTTTTTTTTTTTTATTGTGACTTGTTAATCATTTTCTAAACAGAAATATATTTTTAAATATGTATAGTGAAATTCTTAAAATTAGATGTCAACAGTATTTGTATGTAACACGATGTTTATTTAAAATAACTTTAATTCGTTATGTTAGAACTTAAAATGCTATAAACAATATATAATTTATTTTTCAGTACATTTAACTTGCATATCGTGTTATTAGTTTATAAACTTTGATCATAATAGTATATATTTAGCTTTTATATAATATAAATTATGTATATTTTTTTTTATGGCTTAAAGAAAATCTTAAATCAATTGTTTGTCAATGTTGATTTTTTTATTAGTAATTTTGTCACATTTTTATGTGTTATGTATACATTTCTTTTTAGAAGTATTTTAATGTTTACTTGAATATTTCCGCCTTAAATCTTGTTTATAAATACATTCTTGTTCAAAATTTTGTTACAACTTATTTGTTTAGAAATTGCAAAATTCAGTTAGTGTTTATTTAATTGCAAAAATGGTTATTAACTCACCTCATATCGTGTTTCTAATCAAATCGAGTAATCATATTTGGCAAGTTTATACTACACCAAAAATGAAATATTTCCTCTTGAATTTGATGGCAAAAGCTTTGTCTTGACCGATCAAACTCTGGCTGCTCATGGAATTGATACACCTCCTGCAATCATTGTGATCATCAAAGGAAACAGTCTCCATATCTTCTTCATATGTCTTTTACAGTATGAGTTTTGGATCAAGTCCCTGCTTCTCAATAAACTTATGGCAAACTCACACATTTTTCATGAACTCTTTGAAGATGTAGAAAAACTGATTATTCTACCCCTAATAGGTTTATTGCCTATATCTCTTTATCCTTATATATTTTGCCATTTTTGGAAGGTTCGTGATTTTCTCTTATTTGAAAATCGTTATTTACATGGAGATGAAATCTTCTTAAAGGATGTGAAGGATGCCAGACATCAACCTCTTCTTTCCCTCTCCGTCTGACCTCCATTATCCTCCGAATACGAACTCTTATTTTGTTGATGTAGGGTGGATCTTTCTCGAAACAACTATTTACTTTTTCTTCTGCTCCATAGTAATCCAAACAAACTATTTACTTTAAAAGCTACGATGAACTAAATATTATATAGTATGCTATTGTTTTCTTGATTTTTTGTTTTAGCTCCAAAGCTTGATCTCTCTCATCACCTAAAAAAACTGCAAATGAACTCATATGTCTTCTATACGACATTACGCATTTTTTTTCTATCTCCATTTTTTTATTCATAGATTATATAATGTTGAGATCGACTCTTTCGCAATGTTGGCTTTGTTTGCTTAGAACAATTCTTCAGTTTTATGGTGTAACCTACTCTTTATTTGTAAAAACTTAAGTTTGGTCAAAGATAGTTCACTTAAGGTTTATTTAATTCTTTATAACTAATATTTTAGTTATACAAATGTTTTTATATAATTTTTAAAATTTTAGTAAATTATATTTTTTAAAATAAATTTAATTTATTTAATTACGTTGGACTTGTGGAGTTTCTAATTTAAACCAATAATTAATTAATTTTCTTGAAATATAAAAGAAATAATTAATATAGACAAATATTATTGGCTGTTTAAAATTTGATATGATGATATAGATTAATACTATTGGTTGTTCCAAATTGGGAAAATAAATAAACTATGTAATTGTTTATGTGGACCAATAAGATGCGGTTTTATAATCTTATGTGGACACTCTTAAATGCATTTAGCCTCAAATTTTATATTAAAAACATATTTATTAAAAAATATTAACTTAATCACTTTAGACTTGGGAGTTTCTAATTTAAACAGATTATACTAAGAGAAATTCTTGAAACATAAGAAAGAAATTAACTAATTTAACAAATATAGCTAGTTTTATATAATGATATAGATTAATATTATTGGTTGTTTAAAAAATGGAAAATTTCTTATTTTTATATGATTATGTGGAATGATACTATTGGTAATTTAAAATTTTGAAACTTTCTTAATCTTGAAGATGCTTATGTGGACCAATTAAATCGTGTTTTCTAATCTTATGTGGACGTCCTTAATGGTTTATAGCCTCAACTTTTATATAGTACTAGGTATTTTACCCGCGCTCTTTTTATGTTTTTTTTTTCTTTTAATTATGAATTTCTAATTTTATATTTTTTAAGGTTTATTTAATTCTTTATAACTAATATTTTAGTTATACAAATGTTTTCTATATAATTTTTAAAATTTTAGTAAATTATATTTAAAAGATCTTAATTCATTTACGTTGGATGTGTGGAGTTTCTCATTTAAACCAATCAATTAATTAATTTTCTTGAAACATAAAAGAAGTTAACTAAGATGACGATATAGAATCATATTATTGGCTGTTTAAAATTTGAAAAAAATAAGATGATGATATAGATTAATACTATTGGTTGTTCCAAATTGGGAAAATAAATAAACTATGTAATTGTTTATGTGGACCAATAAGATGCGGTTTTATAATCTTATGTGGATACTCTTAAATGCATTTAGCCTCAAATTTTATATTAAAAACATATTTATTAAAAAATATTAACTTAATCACTTTAGACTTGGGAGTTTCTAATTTAAACAGATTATACTAAGAGAAATTCTTGAAACATAAGAAAGAAATTAACTAATTTAACAAATATAGCTAGTTTTATATAATGATATAGATTAATATTATTGGTTGTTTAAAAAATGGAAAATTTCTTATTTTTATATGATTCTGTGGAATGATACTATTGGTAATTTAAAATTTTGAAACTTTCTTAATCTTGAAGATGCTTATGTGGACCAATTAAATCGTGTTTTCTAATCTTATGTGGACGTCCTTAATGGTTTATAGCCTCAACTTTTATATAGTACTAGGTATTTTACCCGCGCTCTTTTTATGTTTTTTTTTTCTTTTAATTATGAATTTCTAATTTTATATTTTTTAAAAATTTCATTGATACAAAATCTATACAATTTTTATTTTTTATTTTTAATATTTAATATTTTAATATTTTATTTTATAATTATAGTTTCTTATTATTTAATTTCTTTATATATTTAATTTTACCAAATCAATTTAATTCTTGTATAGGTAGTCACAATAATAAAATGAATTTTATTGTGATAATTTCTTATTAAAAACATATTACAAACCTTTCTGACATTTTCTCGTAAGGCATAGAGGCTCGATCATTGGAGAAGTTACATTAATTCCTAAATTTTATTGTCCTATTGTTTCAATTGAGTATATATAGCCGAATCTCAAATTTTTGGTTAAAAAGTCTGACCGGTTTTGTCACATTTTGGGTTTAGTCATCATTCTGAAATTATAAATTCATTACCCTCGGCTTCTAGATGCAAAGATGAAGATTCAAAAAATGCGACTCTTTTGCCATTATTTTTCAAATACCTTAAATTAAATCTCATTTGTAAACCAGCATATAATTGTTGGTTTTTTCTATAGATATCTATTATTCTATTATTCAGTCATTGATAATTGTTGATTTGTAAAATTTTGTTGCCATTAAGTAACTAATATTAGTTAGCGGGTTTCATCACTCTGAAATTAGAAATTCATTATCTTCGTTTTTGAGATGCAAAGATGAAGAGTTTTTATTTTCAACGTATTTTCAAGACAATATTATTTCCATTTTAATATATAATATGATGCATATAAATCAACAAATTAATAATATGTTGATGCTTATATACAATATAATTTTTCTTTTGTTTATATTCCTATATATATTCACATATAACTTTTTTTTTAAACTAATTAGCAACATATTTTGTTCAAAATATTAAAATGAACATGTAACATATTAACAATATATAAATTTAAATGTTAAATATTTTATATTAAGAAAAACGAAATTTGAAAAAATATATATAAGAAGTAATTTAAAGATTATATATTTCATAGGAAGTAATTAAAGTTAGAATTAAGTATTAAGGAAATATCATAATAACAATTAGAAAGGAAATATTTTAAGGTTCTTATGTGGACCAATCAAATTGAATTTTTTATTTCCTTTTTCTGTCATTAGAAAAACAAAATCTATTTTTTAAACACTTTAGTATGAAGAAAAATAAAATTAAGTGTTAAGGAAATATCATAGTAATAACTAAAAAAATAAATTCTTTTAAAGTGATTATGTGGACCAATGAAATTCAGTTTCTTTAATCCTAGTTGAACACTTTTAGAGACTTATAGAATCAACTTTTATTTTAGATCATCGTATTCCTGATAGTAAAATGAATAAAATCATTGTATTCATAATGGTAAAAGGAATCACTATGCAATAAGGAAATTAGAGAAGTGGTAATTACAAAATTAGAATTATCCTAATCCTAATCTTTCTCAAACAATAATTTGTTGGATATTAAAAAAAATGTAAATTTGCTAATAAGAATAAAAAGGAAAATAGGAAATTAATTATTCAAAAAAAAAATAATGACATAGACCAATCAAATTCAATTTTAGAATAGGTGGACACTCTCTAATGCATATAGGGTCAACTTTTATTAGTAATAGATACTCCCTCCGTTTCAAATTAGTTGTCGTTTTGGCAAAATGTACCTACAAATATTTGGACGTATCTGCAATGCAAAACACGTCCAGATACGTCCAAATATTTGCAGATACATTTTGTCAAATCGACAACTAATTTGAAACGGAGGGAGTATATATATATAATAATTACCTTTGGAAAGCATTAACCAGACTTTTGACTTCAGGAAGAGTTGCATACGCATCACATATATCATCCACAGCAGTCAAAACCATTGTAAGTTTAGCGGAGAGCTCTTTGATGTAATTTAGCTGGCAGAAGTTGAAGTTGAGCTTTGCAAACTTGAGCAATGTCTCATCATGACCTTCTTCTTGTTCGTACAGAGTGATGTATTCTCTAGCAACTACTATTTCTGAGCAATGATACCTAGGTATGTACAACGCATTCTGTATATGCCTGGAGAGGTGGGGTCTAGTACTCTTTGCCAAGGACTCCAAGTGTTTCCTTGTGAAACTCAGCGCTTCGTCCAGTATATCTTCCGATGGTGCCCCTCAGCGCTTCGTCCAGTATATCTTCCGATGGTGCCCCAAGATGCGCTGCTTCATACAACTGTAGCATTCCCCTAATATCCGTGCCTAAACTTTCTTTCAGCTTTCCATCTTCACCTTTGAATCTATCAAAGACATCTATACAAAACCGGTTATATAGCTAAATTATATCAATATTCTCATGTTATTATTATATATACGTGTGAATCAAGGAAACTGGTATATATTTCTTACCACAGGACATCTTGTGTCGGTATAACCTGAAAACCTCAAACATGATGGCCATGGTCTCCAAATCATCTTCATCTTCAATTAATGCGTCCAACTTCTTGAAAGCTTGGTTAAGAAGCTCCTCGATTTCTTCCTCGTAATAGTGTGCTATACCTAGACTGATAAGCAAGTGGATGAGACGAATCCTCTCCTTGTCGCAGCTCTCAGAAAACAAGAGCATTTCTCTCACTTTTGGCTGCATCGTCGATTCAATCTCTACCGCGAGTGCATCAAAACCCTACAAATATTAAGATATAAGAACTCGATATTGGATAATATTGTAGCAAGACTGATCGTATCGCACAGGTGTACTTACAGATTCGTCGACTTGAATGGAGAGGAAGTGATCACCCCAAAACGAGGGAGGAAAGTTAGCCAAGGGACGAGTACTCTCGAGATCGACACTACCTCGCTCAGTAGTAGCCCTAACACGTAACAAAACGTCGTGTTTTGCGGGTTTCATGGAGGAAAAACTGTTGTTTTGAAGCAAATGGCTAGGGAAAAGAGAGGGCGTGTTGGGTTTAAGACATAGAGGTAGAGTTTTAAGAACAAAACCCATTCTTGCTGCTTCCATGTTTAGTAACTGTCAAGAGCGATTACTACAGACGTAATAATATTAGAGGTACAGTAAAACCTCTATAAAGTAATAACGTTGGGACCGTGATATTTTATTACTTTAACGAGATTATTAATTTATCGAGAGATAATTAGACCAAAAACTTAATTCGGGATTCAAAAATTCTATTCATTTATCGAGGTATTACTTTATCGAGTATTACTTTATAGAGGTTCTACTGTAATCTGTTTTGGTTGAAGTACTCTGTTTTTAGTTTTTACTTATGTTTGATTTCAATCTGAAAAGACTTCATCTCATAGTAGTTAAACATGGAAGCTATGTTGTCAGTGGTCAGGAAAATTTTAATTTATGTTTTATGTAATAATATAGGAAATTAATTTCTGAAATAAGATAATAATAGTTAACCCTACTTACAAGCTTGTAACCCTTCTCGTCAATTTTATTTTATTTTCTACCAACATTTTAAAATCTGACCGAAAATAATCTAGTGTTGACTCTAAGTTTAAGACTGTCGCTGGAGCAGTCTGACCGCTTCTTTAATGTCCGAAAAAACTGGATATTTTGTTTCCTTTCATTTAAGACGTCCACGTATCCCTTTTATCCAAACCTTCCAGTCACTGAACAACTATGAGTTGATTTTTTGAGAAGACACCCTAATTTTTGTTGATAATAAGCGGATGCTCAGCATTTCGCGCAGAATTATGTTTCAGTGTAAGATCTTGGAAAAATGCGGAGAGGCAGACAATGTCATTAATGGGTAGCCCAGGTTCTTATTATAAACCTAATTTTTAGCCATAGGTTTCAATCCACTACACATGTAACATGGTTACATTTAGACCATCTCCAACCCCTCATGCCATATGTTATTGCAAATGGCAAAAATATAGCAATAGCATTGGGTTTCTCTCCAACCCCTCATGCCATATATCATGCTATAATTTTTTTCCAACTTATTATTAATTGTTAAAACTACTTGATTTCTTCAAATTTTACAAAGTGAATCATTTGTTTTTCTTTTTTTGCAAAAACAACCAGAATTATATTTTTTTTATTATAATATTAAAACAAAATACATCATATTACATAAAAATTATAGAAAACAAAGATTTTAACCTATTGTTTTATGTTTTTTGAATTTCAGTATTTTTAAAAATAAAATTTTAAGTTTATTATGGTTATGTTTTTATATTTCTATGAAATAAATATTATTTATATTTTGAAAAAGTTATGAGTATTGTTTATTTATTTAAATAAATCATAATCAATATAATTAAACTGTTAAATTAAAAGTAATTACAAATTGAAGGACTATTTTATAAATAAAAAAGTTCAATGGCAAAATAGCATATTGCATAATCTCATGCCAAATATAGAAGCAAAAATAGCATGATGCTATTTTGCAATAGCATATGCAATTGGGTTGGAGCAAAAATTATGGCAAAATAGCATATATGTCATATTTAGCATGGGTTGGAGATGCTCTTAAGATGCACATGCAAGACTCGGTTAGGGCTGTTGCCACATATATTATCCACATATATTATCCATTAGATTACATTCTTGTACCTTAAATATATTAAGTGACTTAAAAAAAAAATTCATGAGATTTAAGTTACATTAAAGATTTAATATTAAAAATTACATTGAAAAATGTAAACACAACTAAACGAAACAAAAAATTAAGTTTAAATCAACAACTAAAATGAAATGAAGAAAGTAAAAATATTAATCAGAAGCCTCTGCTAGTACTACTAGCATTGAGATACTCAATTATCAATTCATTTCTTTAAGACGAAAAAACCTTATTTTGAATTGACAAATAAAAGACATATCATTTCTTTTAGAGTTCAAACGAGAATTGTTTCGGTTTGGTTTCGGTTCGGGTTTTTTCGGTTAATAAAAAGTAGCTGCTATATTAGAACAATACTTATTTCGGTTTGGTTCGGTTTGGATAGTCTCGGTTATTGATTTTATTGGTTTGGATATTTTCGATTCGAATAATCTCGGTTTTGGGTTATTTGTACTTTTTTTATTATTATTTTATTCTATAGATACTTTACTTTTTCTGGTAACCGAATGATCAAATTCAAATATGAAAATGCAAATTTATGTCTTATTTTAAAGTATAAACCTCTAAAGATCTAGATTTAAACCTAGTATTTAGGATTTTTAATTATTAAATTTTGGTAAACTAAAGATATATAATTCTATATGAGATTACTCTAAACTTATATTATTATATATCATATGTGTATACTATATACTATTATATTAATGTATAAAACTATTCGGTTTTTTTGGTATTTGCGGTTCGGTCGATTAATATCCACAGTTTATATAAAATTGTATTCATAGGGTTTATACGGTGTATCCAAATCCAAACCACATGATCTATTTCGGTTCGGTTTGGATCGGTTCAGTTCGGTTTTAACAAATTGAACAGCTCTATTTCAAATGGTCTAAAACTCTAAATCATATATATGAATAGGGCCCATCCCTTTCCATATAGTTGACACCTGGATGCAAAAGAGTCTGACACGTGTACACACAATTATAAAAGTTGATACATCTCCTCGAATAACTTCCATTTATTGATCGTCGACATGTAACGCTTCCTATGAGAACATCTCTGAACTTCTCTTCTCTATCCCTTTAATACTTCTGTCATCTCTCCATATTGAGACCGTTAGATGTTCGATCTTCAAACGGCCAAATTTAATATCTGTAATCAAAACTATATTCATCCTTCAATTTCTAAACATTAAGAACTAAATCGAGGATTGTGGCCGGCGGAGTCATCTTAGATGTCAACTACAAAAATCTGTCCTCACTGCTGGACACAAAGAGTGTGATGATTGCCTCTGTTTCTCCTCACTTCCGTCCCTAAGTGCCTTTCTATCCAACCCAGTGATGAAGTTGCCGTTGCTCACATCTCCCAGCTTGATCTTAAGAGATTGCAATTTTGTCTTCTGCTGGGGTATTCCTTCCAGGTTGGCTCCAAAAAACTCTTATTGTGCCTTCCTCTGTCAATAGCTTTGTAGATAATGGCACCAAACTTTGAATGGTTTCTGATTGCAATTTAAGAGAATTTTGATATGCTGAAAAGAGATATCTTTTAAAGGTATCCTTTGTGACCTGAATTTTGATATGCTGAAAAGAGAAAACTCATATATATATCAGATTCGCAAAACAGCACAGTCATCGTGTTTGGAGGTAATTATATATGTGTTTTCAGATATTAGTTACGTTTCACTCCATTTTTGCATCGCTTTCATGTGGGATCTCTCTTACTAATGTCATCTTGTTATGTTTCAGCTTTTCTCGATACTTCATGAATGCTGGTTTAAGGCTTTAAGCACCAACGTTTGATTCAAATAAAGTTGGCGCGCATGATTTTAACTGCAGCCTACACTTTCTTACCATGAAACTTATGGGAATAAGGAATAAAAAACGTTCCTTCTAAGCCCATAGGAGGCTACAAGATATCTCTACCGAATTGAGGTAAAATTTTGCTGCTTCTCTATCTGTAATATTTTGTTACTCAACTAATCTTTGTTCTTAGAAAGCATGAATGGTTTTTCTTAGGCTCAATCTAGAAATACATTTTAGTATCTATCATAATTAATGATTACTCTCAATCAAGATTAATCGTCGCTTTAATCTATAATATAAGCAGACATACTTGAACTAGATGTAACATTGCAGTTTTAAAGATGGGAATAGGGAGAAAGAGATTGATTTCACCTTCTACAAAGACCAAAAGGATTCGTGGATGTGAAAATAGACAAGAAAAAAGTAAGTAAGTTCTGCTTTCATCATCATCGTTATCACGTACTTCTTCGTTTCCACCATCATTATCATGTTCTCTTATTCTTATTTTTCTCGATTTTACCTTCATTTTCTCCATTGACATAATTCTAACGCTTGACATTTACCCCAAAAAAAAGGAGGCATCATATTACAAAACATTTTATACAAGTTAGATGCTGAGAAAATATCAGAAATGCAAAGCAGAGAAAATATCATTCTAAGTCCACCAGTTGCTTCATCTTCCATGCTGTATCAACACTCTATTAATTGATATTGTGGCATGACTTTTCCTCTTCTTTCCCATCAATAACTCTAAATCTTATACATTTCAACTTATGATACTAAAAATCACTCTATTAATCCAAGGCTTTACATTTCGGCTTCCATCTTAGGTTACTATTAAACATATAAATTCTCCTAATATATAGAGAAATGGATTTAGCAAGATGGCGGAAAATCAGAGTCCGTTCTATGTGGTTATAAGTAAATAAAGAGAGTTAATGGTTCATAAACATGTGGTATGATACAAAAATATATGTTTGAAAGTCAGTCGCTAACCAACAAATAGGAATTAAATATGGATATTACTGGACTATACTTCATAATATTAATCGCAAATCTAAAATTGTTTTCGAGCATTTTTTAAAAACTTTTACAACAACAAAACCCGCGCGTATGCGCGGGCATTAGTCTAGTAGAGTTGAATGCGCGTGTCTTTTCAATACAGTCTTTTTATTTTTATATTGGACATCTAATTTTCGAATAAAGTTATATTCTCATTAATTAACTCTAACAATCCAGAGTAAAAATTACGTTACAAATCATGAAACATCCTCTCTATTATTGGATTGGACTTGTAAAATTTTAAAGTCAGAAGGACAACATAGTACTCTGTTTTGATTAAAGTACTCTGTTTTGATTAAAGTGCACTGTTTTTAGGTTTTATGTTTATTGCATAAGCTTTTCTTCTGCATTTTGTGTTTTTTTATGAGTCAACATGGAGGCTAATATTCCTTCAAGTTTCAGTTCCCATCATCATAATCCTTAAGTCATTTGGGAGGCTGAAACATTTAACAAGGATTTTAAATGAAAAATAAAAAGAGAGTAATCGTTACAGAAACTTATTGAACAAGAAACGAATTTTATCTTGAATGGGTTTTACAACACAAGCGTTCGGGGAAAAGTGTCTAAATTTGCAAAACGAAAGTAAATGATTCTTATAGATTCAAGTTGTTTCCAGCTTTTACAAGGTTTTTAAGAGGAAATGGATACATCTTGATTGGGTTTTCAAAGCTCTTTGTTTAACACTTGTTTGGACTTGTAAAAACTTGTACATCAAGTTCTCATCTTCACACCATCACTATCTGATTTTTCTTTTTTTTTTTTTTTTTTTTTTTGGTCACCCACCATCATTATCTTATAATTCTCTCTTTCCATCCTCCTCAATTCTTCAATCACTGCTTCTTTGGTAACGCCATATTGTTTCATGTAACAGTTGACACCAGTGGCCACATACTTGGTGAAAATCTTAAGCTCTTTGACTTAATCCATATGACAACATTTGAAGTTAAGCTTGGCAAACTTTAGTAGCGTCTTGTTGTGATCTTCTTCTTGCTCGTAGAAAGAGATGTACTGTCTTGCGACTAATATCTCCATGCTATGACGATATCGAGCTCTATACAATGCGTCTATATCATAGCATAGAGATACTAGTTATCTTAGTACTCCCTCTAAGGCTCTAACATCCTTTGCCAGACTATGCTTCAACTTCCCATCTTCACCTTTGAATCTCTTGAACACGTCTGCACAAATTCGATGTAACCAAATGTATAAAAATATGTATATAAAGCTAAACATGGAAACCAATATAGTCCCTTAAGTTGTTAATTATACCGCAAGACATGTTGTGTCCGTAGTCTGAAAACCTCAAACATGACTGCGACTGTGTCCAAGCTGTCCTGGAAAGCCTTGTTTAGAAGCTCTTCCTTTTCAAAATAATGCGAAACACCGAGGCTGATAAGCAGCAAATAGATCAACGGAATCCTCTCCTTGTCACCGTTGTGAGAAGACATGAGTGTGTCTCCTACTTTTGGCTTCATCACCGATTCAAGCTAACGCTCAAGTATACCAGATTCCTACAAAACAATATACGACACATCTCATTATCTCAATAACAAAAAGACATGTTGATATGGAACAAGACTGGTCAAGTGTTTTACCAAAAAAAAAAAAAGACTGGTCAAGTGTACGTACAAAGCAAAGGGAGAAGAAAGATAGATAGGGAAGCTGGTTTTGAGAAGGAGAGGGACATTCTTAAGGTGAAGGGAGAGTTTTAGGACGAAAACCCAATTTTTGCTGCTTCCATGTTTAGTGAGAGATTAAGATCTACTCTGTTTCCATAGACGTACTCTTTTTTATATCGATCTAGAAGTTGGTGGAGAGGCTAACACGTTTTTAGTAGGAGTAAAATATAAAAATGAATAATCTCAGTAGATCGGAACAACTCGAATCTTAAAACAAAGAAAGCTATGCTAATTGCTAAATGATCGTTTTTTTTCGAACAACAGCTGAATGATCTTTAAAAAAAAGAATTAGTCATTACGCAAGTGTGTGGAACAAGAATCAAATCTTATTTTATTCGACTACTGGTTTGTTGGTTGAATACAAATGGGTGGATGTCAAAACATCATCCATTGGGAAATCCAGACGATCACGTGATCAAGTTATCTGTTTATTTTCCAACGATCGTCTCTTATCAATAATGTTGAACGAGCATTTATTGGATAATTGTAATATATATAGATTCAATATCTATTGAACTCATGATTAAATAACAAAGAGTTCTTAGACTAATCTTTTGTTCATCATGCCACATGTAATTGTAACGTGTCGACACTCTTACTTGATATTCCCTAACTCCCATGTGAAAGCTTAGTTTTAGACCATTGGCTTTTACTTCCTTCTTAATTCTACCAAGGGTAACGACATAATTCTTGCTCGAACTCAAGAATTTTTTTCTCTAACAGCGAAGATGATGTTATGCCTTATCAGAGGGATGATGTGTAAGAAGATGACGTGCTTGAGGATGATGCGTCCATCTTCCAAATTAAAAAGAGAAGAATCATGTAGACTTGGTTTACAAATTTCGAAGCGAATAATACAAAATACTATGGAATCTTGGGGATCTAAATGTGGAACTGTGGAAGTAGCCAAATAGGCCATATATCTCAACATTGTTTATAACAATTTATTAGTTGCACAAACATGTTTAAAGATCACTCAGCTGATTTTATTAAAGATCTTCAAAGATGAAAGGGATGGAGGAGCACAGCGGCAATGAATTGTTTGATCTTTGCTTGGGGATTGGTGTATTCATCATTATGCTCCTTGTAAAACACTTCCATGGGGCGTGCAATGTTAATGCACCGAACAAGAACTGGACGTGGCACATCTTTGATCGTCAAGAACTCCTCCATTATCATCTTATAGTTATATTTATACATCTTATTCAATTCCTCCATCGCTGCTTCTTTGCTTACACCATGTTGCTTCATATAACAATTCACTCCATTCGCCACCTCTCCTCTGCTTATCTCCAACTGTTTATATCCAATCACACGAAAACAACTAGGGTTATTTTAACCAAATTAATATCGTTTATATTTTTTAAATGTTTTTTTTTTGTTAACCTCGTAGGTGGCTATATCATTCTTGAGACGAAACACAGCATGCAAAGGTTGAAAGATTTTTGGCCTAGTTTGGAACCACTCGTTCGTTTGCTTCTCATCACAATCTTCCATGGCGATAATGCTGTAAGCTAGCAAGACACACATCCCTGAAGTCACAAGCCCAACCTCCATGTACTCCTCAAACGTTGGCACGTGACCTATACGTGCCCATTTGGCTAAGTCTAGGTAACCCCTTCCAAGGGTTTTCACCTCCTCTGCCATTAGCTTTACACTAGCCAATCTTCCTCGTGGCTTCATTTCTTTTTCAATCTCTTCCACGGTGTCCAACATACTTTGGACAGCGATTCTTATATGGCTTGGAAGTTCATCAGCAGCACCAAGTTCCCATCTGATCAAAATGCAAGTCGAGTTATTCATATTTGATTAATGAAGTATATTAAATAACTTAATTATAGGATCTATCTACCTTTGTAAATAAGAAATGAAAGTCTCAACTTCTGGAAGAGTTCCAAATGCATCGCATGTATCATCCATTCCAACACCAACAATGAGGAGTTTAGTGAATATAATTCTTCCTCGTGAATATTTTGGCTCGAAGTAAACTATAAGCGCCGAGATAAAAGTCTCCACAAGCCTATCCCTCATGTAAGGTAGCTTAGATGGAAGATCTAAATCCTTCCACCATCTGAAATTATACATAACACTTGAAATGTAAAAAAGCAAGAAAATCAAGACAGAAGCGATCACTCCTAAAATAAACACATTGTGAAAAACCACATATAGTGTGGGTACTGGGTACGTACTTGGTGAGGTGTTTAAGCTCTTGGACGTAATGCATCTGGCAAAAGTTGAAGCTGAGCTTCGCAAACTTGAGTAGCATCTCGTCGTGCTCTTCTTCTTGACAATAGAAAGAAATGTAATCTCTTATGGATAGTATTTCCATATTCTGATATCGAGCTCTATACAACGCGTTACGAATATGTCTAGAGATATTAGGGTTACTGCTCGCTTCTTGGACGGACAAAGACTCCAATTGATTCCTCGTGGAAGTAAGCAATTCTTCCATTATATCTTCAGAGGTTGTCCCGAGATGTGCTGCTTCGTATAGCTGCAACATTCCTTTAACATCCTTGGCAAAACTTACCTTCAACTTACCATTATCACCTTTAAATCTTTCAAAGGCATCTGTACGAAAAATTAGATGTCATGTTGTGACTTGTGAATCAAGTAAACTGTTGTAAATACCTTAAGACATAACTTGTGAATCAAGTAAACTGTTATAAATACCGCAAGACATATAGTGACCGCGTAGTCGAAAAACCACAAACATGATTGAGATTGTTTCTAAATCATCTTTGCTTTCAGCAATTAAGATGTCCAACTTCTCAAAAGCCTTGTTAAGGATCTCATCGATCTCGTTTTCAAAGTGAAACGAGATACCGAGGTTGATTAGCAAGTGAATCAGCCGAATCTTCTCCTTGTCTCCGCTTTGAGAAGACATGAGCATGTCTCTCACTAGCGGCTTCATCACTGATTCGATCTCTCGATCAAGCGCATTGAATTCCTGCGAAGATACAATAAGAAATCTTGTACTTCTCCAACAGGACTGATCATGGAAACACGTCTTGTTAGTGTAATATACTTACAGATTCGTCAAAGGGAACAGAGAGGAAATGATCGCCCCAGTAAGAGGGAGAAAACTGGATCAAGGGACGAGTGCTCTCAAGATCACTACGACTCTCAGTAGTGCCCTTAACACAGAACAAGTGTTGTTTTGCGGGTTTTCGGAAAAAAATGTGATTTTGGAGCAAACGCCGAGGAAAAAGACAGAGGTTGGTCTCTAGACAGAGAGGGATGTGACGGATTTGAGGAAGATTTCTCAGTCCAAATCCCATTCTTGTTGCCTCCATAGCGATACAGATGAGAAAAATATTACTACTCTGTTTTTTTTCCTGTTTTGGTCGAATTGCTCTGTTTTACGTTTAATTTATATTTCAACTGCAGTCTGTTTATAGTTTAAAAAAAAAACTAAACTACGTACACATGTAAAGGTGGTCGTATTTAAGATGCCCACATGCAAGTCTCTGTTTCTCTTGCCACGTAAATTCTCTCTTATTTATGTCAACTTATCGATGAGAAGATGTCCAACTTCCAAACCGGCACCATTAACGGATCTATGGATCTAAAGAGAGAAATATGTTTTCTAAGGTCGACCAGAATCAGAGGTATCAATTTTTTTTATAAAGTTGTGTTTTCTGTGTTTCTTGGAGGGAATAAGTATTGTTTTAATTTGTAGCAAACTACGAGTGGGGGGGATTGTGAATCTAAGGGAGAGTTTCAGGACCAAAATATATTCTTGATGCTTCCATTTGTAAACATTGTTTAGTCACCAAAACATATTCTTGATGATTCCATTGTAAACATTAGTAAGAGTAAGTTTTGCCTTTAGGACCTATGTTAGAATCGAAACAGAAACGGAAACGTCCAGGCAAAACGTCTATTTTTAAAATTTTAAGATTGAAAATGTATAACATTATATACATATATGATACGTTATATAGTTTATTAATTAAAAATAAATATTATAATGTTCATTGTTAAAACTTGAGTCTTTTCTATTATTATTTTATGAGTTTCATCAGCCAGCCGAAACTATCTTAAACTCTAGTTTATCAAGAGAAAACTCCTCAAATTCAATAATGATAAGATTATTTACATCCAATGAATCAAATTAATCATGAGTTTATCTTAAAGAATTGAATTATTCGTTTGATCTTATTATTTGTTTGTAATTATTTACTCATTATGTTTTGAAATGCAAGAAGTAAGTTTTTGTCATGTTTTCAAAGAGTTTCCATTTACATTTCCAAACTGAAATTTTTAGGAGAAGTTTTGTGTGTTCTGTTTTTGAAATGAGAAACGCAACTCGGGCGGAGTTTATTTGCGTTCTCATCTCTACTCTGTTTTAAATTGGCCGACAAGGATGAAACTTCCAAAAAGATAGATTAATAATTAAGGAATTTTTTAAGACAGTCAAATCGTCAATTAGGATTTCGTGCACATGAGGATCGAAAATATAAATAGTATCATGTCACAAAAAAACAAACGATCATTATATACGGATCGTGAGAGATCACCTCCACTAATGGAGTGTCTGAATACATTTTCAATCAGCGTAGTACCTGTTTATTTAAAGAGTAAAAAAAATAGTATCTAAAGTTCTCTGGAAACTATTGATGAAAAGAAAAATTATATAGATATGCATGCAATATAGTTAACTAATCATCGTAGTACTTGTTTATATTTTCGTTGTCTACTTCGCATGTCTTATCCAATGCTTCTTAAGAAGTCAACGACCGGGATGAGACGAGTTTCAGTTTCCAAGCAGAAAAATTATCGGAAAGAGACGAGTTCCATATTCGATTAGGGTTTCGATACACACGGAAATTCACAACCACAAGATCACCTTCTTCTTATTATTATAAACATGATATACGTGTCTCTCACTTAAAAATGTCTCCCATGTGCAAGCTTCGTTTTAGGGCTTGTACACATGGGAAGCGGGAAAGTGGTAGTTTATAGGGAAAGCAATTAATAGAGCAATAAAAAAAAAGTCTGGAAAATAAACAAGACGAGAGATCAAACTCAAGATTGCTTGCAAAGAATCAATTGTTTCTTGAGGCAATGTAGCTAGCAAGAGCCACTAGAGGTGCTGCCTTTTCAGAATCAAACCCTAAAAGCTGTTCCTCTGCTTCTTTCCTCAAGTTCTCCGCCAGTTCCTTCGATTTCTCCAAACCAATCAGCCTCGGATACGTAAGCTTTCCGGCGATGACGTCTTTTCCGGCGGTCTTACCCAATTCCTCGGTAGATCTCGTCACGTCAAGAATATCATCAACCACCTGAAACAAATGCCCAATACATCTTGCGTACTTTCTAAGCTTCTCGACCTCTTCCTCTGTTCCTCCTCCCATTATTACCCCTAAAACCGCCGCCGCCTCCAACAACGCTGCCGTTTTGTGGAGGTGGATGAACTCTAGATGCTCAAATCCGACGTCGTCTGGATTCAATCCTTCGCTGCGTAGGTCTACCACTTGTCCAGCCACAAGCCCTTTTGTCCCTATGGCCTTTGCCAGCTCAATCACCGCACGGACCGTCCTCTCCGGAGCCACCAACCCACTCGACACAACCGTCATGTGCTCAAACGCCAAAGCAAGCAGTGCATCTCCCGCCAAAACCGCCATGTCTTCTCCAAATACCTTG
This sequence comes from Microthlaspi erraticum, assembly GCA_902728155.2. Taxonomy (NCBI): domain Eukaryota; kingdom Viridiplantae; phylum Streptophyta; class Magnoliopsida; order Brassicales; family Brassicaceae; genus Microthlaspi; species Microthlaspi erraticum. The sequence goes on from CACVBM020001087.1 coordinate 127,562, forward strand.
TTTTGATGAGCAAAGATTGGTATCAACACTTGTGAGCATGCGTTTACATCAACGAATGTTTGGCTTAACAACATACCTTATGGTTGGTGGGTTTGCCTCTGCGGAGGTCGGCATTGTCCATACAGGGAAGGTCGTCATGAATAAGAGAGCTCGCGTGGATCATCTCTACCGCGCAAGCTGCTGACATGGCAGTAGTCTCGTCGCCGCCAACAAGCTCGCAGGCGGCGATGCAGAGCAGAGGCCTTACACGTTTCCCTCCAGCTAGCAATGAGTACCGGACAGCCTCTTGGATCGTGAGGGGTTTCAGAAGCGGTACGGAAACGTCGAGAGCGGAGCTTACGGATTCGGCTTTACGGATCATATACGACTTGAAGTCAAATGAGGAGTTGTGATCATTTCCTTGTGGTGGATTCATGTGCCCTCTGCCTTGCGAGTTGAGAGAAGCAGAGAGAGATAAAACGTTGCGTTTTTGGAGATTGTTGACTGAGGTTAGGGAGTTATATCTTCTTCCTCTGGATTGGATGAAGAGGGAGGATGAGCTGAGATGAACAGTAGTAGCCATGGTCAATACACCTTCTCCAATAGTGCACATTAAGAGGTCCACATGCTCTTAATAGATTTCTTGGACTTGGAAGCAATGAAGGTCAACTTCTTTACTGTTGTTGCAATTATTAATTAGGGGATGAAGGAGTCACGATGTCTGTACATATATAATATAACCTAAGAAGTTCAATTATATTAATTAGAATAACTGAATGCATTTCAGAATTCGTTAATGAGTTAGTAGAGGAAGTTCTAGAAATAATTTGACTTTACAACCCAAGATGTGAAGTCTGATTACACCATTATAAACCTTTTTCCCAGTACTTTATTCAAGATATTGTGAACTATTAAATAATTTTTGTGAAATCTGATCCTAGAACACTATGAGTGTCTTTAACTTGTGGGACACTTAATCATAGTAAGTAAAATACAGAGAATCAGGTCCTTACACTGCATAACTGATTTTCTCTAGGGGAACACGATGGGTTATTTGTAGCCACGAGACAAGCTAAGCTCTTGATCTGCGAGAGAACAGCAAGTAATCAGAAAAATTGCAAAAAGCTGATACATAAGAGAGTCAGATAACATAAGCTGGTGTGAAAAACGAGCCACCTGCGAGTGAGTTTTGAACTAACAAGAGATAAACCATACTCATCTTCACAATTCTGCAGAGCTTAGATCACTGCAGACAATGCAGATGTTGTGCGGAACACACTAATGAAAGTGGAGAGCTTTGGATAAAAAAAAGTCCCATCTTATTAAACCAACCTTACATGCTCTCGATTTGGTAATATCTGCCAAGTAAACCGCGTCTTTCATTGGCAACTTCTAGGAAAGTTAATAAGCTGCAAATAATTTGGTCATGCTCACACTCTAGAGAGGCATGGCTAAAACTTCCCACAGGCTTTTATATATGAGATCCATGAGGTGCTATAATTAACACTGAGATCTCATTCCTTCTGTCTCACTGTTATAAACATACCAAAACCCATCTTTGAAACAACCATCAAATGTAGCACAATTATGATAACAGAATTTTGTGGTTCTCAGGGGCAAATATTCGACCAAAATTTACCACATGTCCCATGCAGCCAACCGAGGGTAGCGATCGATCCTGGAAGCAATGAACCGCGCTTGACCCATTCCTCAACATGCGATCAAAGCATCCGGCCGGCCGAACGCACCGGTCGAGCAGGAAGGCAAAGGACCACGGTCGACCCAGATCATCATCTCACGACCAAGACCATTACATCACGGCCGACCCCGACGGCCGACCACATCCCTTGCACGGTCGACCCGATCTCCAGGTCCTTCCGTGAATCGTGATCTGAGAATCGCAGTCAATCAGGGGTTTTGCTTGATTTCATAAAATTGCGGGGTTTCTACGTTTCGGACAAGAACGAAAGTAGAAAACTGGGGATTTGGAAGAGTAGACGCCAACAATGTGTCTGCCATGTCCGAAAATTTATTGAAATTAAACTTGATTTTGATCAAGGTTTAATTTTGGGTCCATAAACAAATTATTATTAAACCCAAAATTAGGCCCAAGTTCTAGAACTCTCTAGAAACATCATAAGAGGTCATCACTTCCTCAAATTTTCTAGAGAATTCTACTAGATAACTCTCTAGATATTTATGTAGAACTTTCTAGTTCTTGTAAGACAAAAATCTAGATATTATGTTAGAGAGTTCTAGAGATTAGGATAAACTTGTAAGATAATTTGTAGAAAGTTGTAGAAGAAGAAGAAGAAATATCTAGGACCTAAGGAGGTTATAGAAGAGTGTAGAAACTTTGTAAGTAGATTTGGGAGGCTATAAATACCTCCTCACCCCCTCATTTGTAAATGCACAAGAAATTGAACAAGTTAATAAAGAGTGTTCTAAAGCTAAGTTCTCTCTTGTTCTTCTTAAAAGTCTTTCAAGTATTCTCTTGTGTTCTTCCATATTTCTCTTCATACTTAGAGGGTTTATTGTTTCTTTCGGGTTTCTCGGGTATTACGGTCTTGGGCTAGTGCTAAGCACTATCGGTGCTGGTTTCTCTACATGGTATCAGAGCCATTCTAATCTTGTGCTCATCAAGATCGGGATTTAGGAGAACTCGGGTTTACTCTAAGTATGGAATCAATGGGTCGTGTTGTTGGATTGGGAATGGAGATCTTAAACCAATCTAACTACCGGTTATGGAAGTCATGTATGGAGTCATACTTGGTGAGTGAGGACTTATGGGATGTCGTCGGCGGCAGTAGCACCACACCACCAATGGGAGCTGCTGCGACAGCGGAAGCGACAAAGGAATGGACACGGAAGAATGCCAAGGCGGAGTTTGCATTGAAGAGGTCAATATCCTCGGGAGTATTTGAGCATGTCTCAAGGTGCACATCCGCTAGTTCCATTTGGCAAGCGTTGGACCAACTGTTCAACAAGAAGAATGAGGCTCGTCTACAACTGTTAGAGAACGAGTTGGCGAATGCGAAGCAGGGGGAGTCTTCAATCTCAGAGTTCTTCATCAAGGTAAAGAACCTTTGCTCTGAGATTAACACTCTTAATCCGGAGGAGTCTATTTCGGAAGCTCGGTTAAAGCGGTCTATTATTCGTGGTTTACGACCCGAATATACACCGTTTGTGACTTCCGTTCAAGGATGGGCTACACAACCTTCCTTGGAGGAGTTTGAAAATCTGCTAGCTTCGCAAGAATCCTTAGCCACGCAAATGGCGGGAGTCAAAATCCATGATGACTCGGGGAGCGCTTTTGTAGCTCGGAGGCAACAGAGCTACAAAGGAAAAACCAAGAATGATGGTGTAAAGAATAATGATGGACGGGAAAGATCTTCTACGGGAGACAAGAAGCAGTTCAAGTGTTACCGGTGTGGAAAGCTTGGGCATTTCAAAAAGGACTGTCGGGTCAAGCTGAAGGAAACCAATATGGCGGAATCAAAAAGTCATACTGAAGACGAAGATTGGGGGAAATGTTTCACGGTGGAGGCTGCATCTTCAGGTACATCCACAACTAAAAATCTTGGAAATGATTGGATTGTGGATTCGGGTTGTAGCCATCATATTACCGGAAACGAGAAGTTATTTTCTAGTCTTCAACGTCATGACGGGAAAGAAGCTATTATCACTGCGGATAATTCAATCCACCGGGTTGAGAAGGAAGGGACTATTGTTATTGAAGGAGAAGAAGGAGGCCCAATCACTCTCAAGAACGTATACCATGTCCCTGGAGTTAAGAAGAATCTTCTTTCCGTGGTGAATGCGGTGGACTCAGGTAACTACGTTTTATTTGGACCAAAAGACGTTAAATTCTTGAAGAATATTCAAGAGTTAAAGGCGGACGTAGTTCACACCGGAGCACGGGTTAAAGATCTTTATGTCTTATCGGCCTCAAATTCGTACATTGAGAAGATGAGTACGAATGATAATGCTTTTATTTGGCATGCTAGGCTTGGCCATATAAATATGACTAAGCTGAAGGCTATGGTGAATAAAGATCTGGTTAATGGGCTCCCAAAGTTGAAGATTCAAGATGAAGGAAAGCTTTGTGAAGGTTGTCAATATGGAAAATCACATAGACTTCCATTTGACAATTCTACTTCACGATGCAATGCTCCGTTGGAGAGGATCCATAGTGATTTGATGGGTCCGACGAGAACATCCTCCTATTCCGGGTTCCGCTACATGCTGTTGTTCGTTGATGATTACTCACGGTACACCTGGGTATACTTTGTGAAGGAAAAGTCAGAAGTATTCTCCAAGTTTCAAGAATTCAAGGTTACCGTGGAAGGAGAGTTGGGTCGGAAAATCAAGACCTTAAGGACGGATAATGGAGGGGAGTTTATGTCAAACGAGTTTCTCTCTTTCTGCCGAAAGCATGGTATCAAGAGAGAATTTTCATGTCCATACACACCTCAACAAAATGGAGTAGCAGAAAGGAAGATAAGGCATCTAAGTGAGACGTGTAGAAGCTGGCTACATGCGAAGAATTTGCCTAAGGCTCTATGGGCAGAAGGGATGAGATGTGCAGCCTATGTCATCAATCGGATGCCGCTTAGTCCAAATAATATGAAGTCTCCTTATGAGATGGTTCATGGGAAGAAGCCAACAGTGAAACATCTCAGGATATTTGGATCTATCTGCTATGTCCATGTGTTCGACTCTCAAAGAACCAAGCTGGAGGCAAAGGCGAAAAAGTGCATCTTTGTCGGCTATGATGAACAAAGGAAGGGGTGGAGGTGTATGGATCCAGAGACACACAGATACACTGTATCTCGTGATGTTGTCTTTGATGAAGTGTCTTCATATTACGGATCTCCTCAAGTCTTGGTTGAGCAAGATGGTGCGGGCTCACTTAAAGACGATGAACCAGCTGCTCAGATACCAAGTGATGGTGGAATTTCTGAACCAGAGATGCAAGGTGAAAGGGGGAGCACTAACCAAGAGGAAGAGGAGGAGGAAGATCATGGTTCCTTGGCTAATCAACGACCAAAACGGGACATCGTTAAACCTGCTCGGTACAGAGATGAAAGGTTTGTTACTACTTACTCATGCTACTTTGCATCTCCTTTTGATGAAGAAGAACCATCATCTTATGATGAAGCAAAAGGAGTTAAAGAGTGGGAGACCGCAATGAAGGAGGAGATGGATGCTCTAAAGAAAAATGAAACTTGGGATTTGGTTCCAAAACCCAAGGATGTCCAACCCGTCTCATGCAAATGGGTGTACCGGATCAAGCGTAAGAGGGATGGAAACATTGATAGACACAAAGCAAGATTGGTTGCTCGGGGATTTTCTCAGAAGTATGGAGAAGACTATGATGAGACTTTCAGTCCAGTGGCGAAGATGACTACGGTACGTACACTCTTATCTTTAGCTGCAAGCTTTGGCTGGAAGTTATGGCAGTTAGATGTGAAGAACGCTTTTCTATACGGAGAACTTGATAAAGAAATCTATATGGAGCAACCACTTGGTTACATATCACAAGAGCATCCCGATTATGTTTGCAAGCTAAAGAAGGCTTTGTATGGGTTAAAACAAGCTCCAAGGGCCTGGTATGGAAAGCTTGCTCAGTTTCTTCAGTTTTGCGGTTACTCTCCGTCGAACTCTGATCCGAGTCTGTTCTTCAAGAAGAATGGAGGAGTCCACGTGGTAGTCCTTCTTTATGTGGATGACTTGATAATTACCGGGAATGATGAAGCGGAAATTGCTCGTCTGCAAGAGGATATGTCGATAAGGTTTGAGATGAAGATGTTGGGTGAGCTGAACAACTTTCTTGGTTTGGAGGTTGAAAGGATGAAGGATGGAATATTCATCGGCCAACATAGCTACGCAAGAAGGATTGTAGAGAAGTTCGGGGTACACGAAGGAAAGACACGTACTACTCCGATGGATGCGAACATCAAGCTGAAGCGCGATGAAGGATCCTTGCTACCCGATCCTCGGCCTTATCGTTCTCTTGTGGGAAGTCTTCTATACTTAACCATTACAAGACCTGACATTTCCTTCGCGGTTGGTCTTGTAAGTCGGTTTATGCAGTCACCAAGGAAGCCACATCTAGAAGCGGCAAAGAAGATCTTGAAGTATGTGAAGACAACTCTTGGCATGGGTCTAATGTACAAGTACAATGCCAAGGTCTCTCTCTATGGCTTCACGGATGCTGACTTTGGTGGAGATCTAGATGGTCGAAAATCAACTTCGGGCTTTGTGTTCTTGTGTGGAGACACAAGCGTTTCATGGTGCAGCAAGAAACAAGCAACGGTGTCGCTGTCTACCACTGAAGCGGAGTATAAAGCTTCGACGCTCGCAGCCCAAGAGTGTATTTGGCTTCGAAGGCTTCTTGAAGATTTGTTTGAGCCAATCAACAAGCCGGTTGCCATATATGGAGATAACCAAAGTGCTATCAAGCTGGCTAACAATCCGGTGTTCCATGCAAGGACGAAGCATATTGAGTTGGAACATCACTTCATACGGGAGAAGGTGCTTGATGGAACAATTGAAGCTTTGGAGGTTCGAAGTGAGGATAATGTTGCAGATATCTTCACCAAGTCACTACCAAAAGGTCAGTTCGAGTTACTTCGCTCGAAACTCGGGATGGTTGATAAAATCAAGTTTAAGGGGGAGTATTGAAATTAAACTTGATTTTGATCAAGGTTTAATTTTGGGTCCATAAACAAATTATTATTAAACCCAAAATTAGGCCCAAGTTCTAGAACTCTCTAGAAACATCATAAGAGGTCATCACTTCCTCAAATTTTCTAGAGAATTCTACTAGATAACTCTCTAGATATTTATGTAGAACTTTCTAGTTCTTGTAAGACAAGAAATCTAGATATTATGTTAGAGAGTTCTAGAGATTAGGATAAACTTGTAAGATAATTTGTAGAAAGTTGTAGAAGAAGAAGAAGAAATATCTAGGACCTAAGGAGGTTATAGAAGAGTGTAGAAACTTTGTAAGTAGATTTGGGAGGCTATAAATACCTCCTCACCCCCTCATTTGTAAATGCACAAGAAATTGAACAAGTTAATAAAGAGTGTTCTAAAGCTAAGTTCTCTCTTGTTCTTCTTAAAAGTCTTTCAAGTATTCTCTTGTGTTCTTCCATATTTCTCTTCATACTTAGAGGGTTTATTGTTTCTTTCGGGTTTCTCGGGTATTACGGTCTTGGGCTAGTGCTAAGCACTATCGGTGCTGGTTTCTCTACAAAATTAAGCTGTTCGTCGAAATCTCCCGCATTAGTTTAGTGGCATGTCCGGAGAAATTAAGCTTTCGACGAAATCTCCCGAGCGGGAAAACATTTAAAGTTTGACTCAATGCAAGCCCTTCTAATTGATTTAGAGGGTTTCAAATTTCACTTTTGCTATAAATACGTTATTATAATACTCCATCTATGTCATGATAAGTTAAGTGTCATTTTAAAAGTTTTTTCTTATTACAAAATACGTGTTATTTTCTGATTTCAATGCATTTTTCATATTAATCTGTTTTGCCCCTAATTAAATAAGTAAAAACATTAGTGTAGAATTCTAATAATCAAATAAGGGTAAAACTGAAATTTGTGTAAAAAGTGTCAAAATGACATTTATTATAAAACGGAATGAGTACTTAACAGTAGGATAAAATAATAATATTTCTGTTTTATTTTATAAACTAGAAAAATAACATATTTTTATTTTTCGATACGCTAAACAAATCAACAATGTAAATTATAACTTTTTTTTTAATTACTAGGAGGTTATGAACCGAAATTCATACATTCCCCTAGACCCAAAACTACAATATGTAATATTGGTTTCGTCCCAAGCGGAACTCGATTCTGTAATATTTAAATTTTACTTAGGGTTTTTTACCAGCCGAGCTATAGCCACTTGATCAATAATTATTATTTCAAGAAAAAAAAAATGATATGGTATGAAATGATATGCTTGTAAATCAGCACAACAAAACCCCCTATATCTTTCAAGGTGTTGACATATTAGCCTTTTTAAGTTTTCTGAAGACGACACATCAGTAGACACTATCACCCAATGGAAACATCGTAACAAATAATACTGGTCAGCATTTCACTAATACACCTCAGCTTCTTGAGACTTCTTTTGTCATCATTTCATTATATTAAACTTCAATAGACAAACAGAAGTACACAAATAAAATGAACGGCCCAACTATAACTTACGTGATACAAATTTAAACTTAATATCAAAACACGTTGTAAACATGTGTAAGCTAATGGGTGCATCTTCTCCATACGTGTGGAATATATATCATACAAAATTGATCTATAAAGGTTATATCATAGGATGTTACCTTTTTTTTTTTACAATATTAACAAACAAAAAACTTAGAAATTCTTTTCTCTAACTAAATAATATAAAAATTGAATTACTTTATAAAATTAAAATTATATTACATTTATAAATAATATTAAAATAAATCACTTATATTTAGGTATATACTAATTAGCTCTTACTCTATTCTTACTATTTTGTATGAAGTCACTCTCTGGTAATCAAAAACTCTCAGATAATCAAAAATTCTCGGTTAATAAAAAAACTGTCTATAATCTAAAGCTTTTGGGTAATCAAAAACTTAGATTATATTATATGTATCATACAAATTGATGTACAGAGGCTAATAAAAAAAATTGGTGTAAATTATTTTCAAAATCAAATACAAAAACTAAAAATATAAAAATAAATATAAACTAGAGTTAAGCCCGCGCGATGCGCGGATTGTAACTATTACAAACTTTTTTTAATTTATCAATATTATATCTTTTATATATCAATACATGTAAATGTTCGGTGGAAATATTAATGTATAGTGCTCTTTATTTTGTCGAATATCAGTTATGTTCAATTTTAAATTAACAATTCAACACTATAAATTAACCAGAAAATAGAATTAATCGAAATTCAACTTTATACTTTTTTAAAAAAAACTGAAAATTGTTACTTAAACTTTCGCACAAAACATAGGAAGCATGCATAAAAGTAATGTCATTTCCCTAAGAATTAGAACACTCTTAGGGACTATGTATTAATTTATATACACGATTTTTATCACCAGTTTTGTTATATTTGGAAAGACTATGTATCTCGCAAATTTCATGCAATTCTATATACGACAACTACTTAGAATGTAATCTCTCCCTTTTGTAAATCTTAGAGAAAGTAAAATAGGGCCATAACAAACTTTATTTATTTATTGATATGTAATATAACTATATAAGCTATTACCCAATTCTCGCCTAATAATAAATTACTCAATTTTCTTACTATTGATATTAATTGAGAAGTATAATATTTGTGTTTCCCCAAAAAAAACAGATTTTTGTAAATGGTTTATATATATATATATTTATAAGTGTTGAATAAAAAAAAGGATTTTGTAAATATTACTTTGGTTTGAAATTTTCGAAGCTCAGTGTATTCATTTTAACTAGACCAATGCTCGCGCATACGTGCGGGTTTTTCTGTTGTTATAATTTTTGAAAACACTATAAAATAGTTATATATTTATAAATAATATTTTTATATGATATGTAATATTATAAATTCTAACACAACAAAACTCGTGTTTTAGTTCCAACTTACTAACCAAGCGACTGAATTTAAAATATATATTTTTGCATCATACCACCCATTTTATGCATAACTCTCTCTGTTTACTCACGACCACATGAAATGAACTCTGATTCCCCACATTTAGTTAACACAATGCTAACATGTCTAAATCTGGAAAAAGTTGAACCATTTTATAAATATGTTTAATAATATTTCATGTTCCATCTTTAAAGAAAGGAATACAAAAGAGACGATTCAAAGTTAGAGGTTGATATTATGATTACGGAGGATTAAACGATAGAAGAGCGGAATTTGTAAATACGACTTATATATAACTTCACGTCCAATAAATTCGTAATTTATTAACTTTTAAACTGTAGAGGAAAATGAAAGGTCAATTTTTAATAAAAAAAAAACTAAAAAAATTTACTGCCACATGTCAAAAATATGGAGAGAGTTGGCCTGCTTTTATATATATGATTTGGGAAAAATCTCACCGAAAGTAACTGTGCCAAATTGGTTAAGTTCATTTGGTACGGCTCATGTGTAAAATGTTTGTGCCAAGAACCGAAGACAATGCCGGTTCGGTTTTATGTATCAGATTTTTAATTACAGTAAAACCTCTATAAAACAATAATGTTGGGACTTTGAAAATTTATTATCTTATCGAGTTATTGTTTTATCGATAAAATAATAATAATTATTTTATAAAATATTCTATAAAAAAAAGAAACTTTATAGATATATATGTAAGTAGGTACACGTAAGGAATCAATTGTGGCTTCGAAAACTCTTCACAACTTTTGGCCCCAGAAATTGTTGATGCAATAAGAAAATTCGAGATGAGCTCCAACGAGAATCCAACTTTCATAAAAGACAAACTACATTGGAGTCATATTTTACTAAATTGCCTTAGATATATATGCCTTAGTTTTATAATTATTATCTTAGCCTATTGTTGGGACTATATTTTTACATAGGAGTTTCAAAAATATTATTGTCTTATCATCTTATCGCATTATGCTATTTTTTACATTGGCCCGAGTTGGGACCGGAGAAATTTATTATCTTATAGTGTTTATTGTTTTATCGAGTATTATTTTATAGAGGTTCTACTGTATCCAATTTTAGTTCATTTGGGTAAAGCTCGGTAAGTTTGGTTTGGTATAGACTTTACTTTACTTGTGCAATTTAATTGCGTGCAAACACGCTGTGCCGTCAAGTCAAACTCAAGTCAAAATCCCTAAATTCCTCTTTAATTTTCTTTCTCTGCAAATCGGAGGACTTTCGTCTCGTTAATTCCGGCGTCAATGTCGTCCCCTAAGAAGAAGAGGAAGAAGACGACGAATCTGTCACTTAAGTCATCGCCGTTTCTCCCTCCGACGCCGCAATCGACGGTCAACCTCAAATTTGCCACATCCGGATTATTTGCTTCTGAGCTGCTTCGCACGAGTCTAGAGACTGCACTATCCGACTCTCTCCCTCGTCTCCAAGAGCTTATGTTCTCTGCTTGCTTCACCGGAGCTTTACCAGACTCTCTCCCATTTACGCCGTACTGCAACAATGGCGGCATCTAAGCCGTCGCCGCAACAACTTCGGATCCGCCAATCTTAGTCCTTGGGTCTCTTCGCCTTCGCCTCTGGTTCCTCCGTCCAGCTCGTCTCCACTATCCCTCTCCCTCCTCCTCCTGGTGCCCTCTCCCCTTCGTCACTTCCGTCGCTGGATCCCTTTCTCTCTCCCCCGCAATCTGCTCTCCACCAAGCCCTCCGCCTCCCACCTTCTCCTCGCCGTTGCCGACCACAACGACCGTGTCGCCCTCTCACATCGCCGGAATCAGACCAGATGTCGCCACATACAACTCTCTAATCGCCGGAGTGGCGAGACGGCTGATGCTGGATCCTGTCTTCTACCTGTTCGACGAAATGCTTGAGTGGTCAAGGAATATGAAACGTTAAAATTATTTGTGTTTTTTATTTTTTTTAATTTAATAAAAAAAGGAAGGCTAGGCCACGTGGCAATTCAGTAGAAAATGAGAAATTGTCTAGATGTCACTCAACTGGAGAGTGATATCCTCTCATTATATATAAGATACTCCGCGTCGGAGGTTACATTTCTAGTCTATACAAAATGGCTTTACCGTTAACTCAAGATACTTTCAATTTTTAAGAGTCGAGATTCTTGATCGATTAATATACAGTACTTGGATATAAGAATATAAGGTTTGATTGGTGATGGACATCGTTGGTGAATCGTTATGACTTCAGGTTTGTTCTTTCATTCTTTGTCTGACTTATGCAGTTCACTATATCAGAAAAAAAAAAAAAAAAAAAAGAATCTTGAACCAAAAATAAAGTCACTAGACATGTTCTGACGTATGTTTTATTCTTATTTAGAAAATTCTAAACACATTTTATAAATAAATTACTCATTCTTAAATTGTTGCAATACTTTAGTTATAAAATTCTCATGTTATAAGTTACGGAAATGATAAAAATAATTCAAAGATATAAATAATTAAATCAAGCTTTTGAAACATTTTGACATGCACCATAATGTTTTAGAGGTCCGATCATCGGAGTATTAAACTTCCTTTTTACTAGATGGTACATACTTAAACAAGATTAAAAGAAAAGAAAAAAAAAGATAATGTTCATTAGTCACATAGAAGATCGCCTAGAAGAAATAATTATGATGAAAAAGAACTAGTGTCAAACATTTTCAATTACAAGTATCAACTCATAAAACCAAAATCATTAAGTTGCAAAGTTTTTTTATAATTAGGGGTGATCCGGATTTGTAACACCCGGCTAATCCTTACAAAATATATGTAGTTGAGTTTGTTTGTTTTTCTTCTTTGGGTAAAATATTAAACTTTTCAGTTTTTTTTTGAAACTTGTGACAGAAGTTATAGAAATAACGAAGATGATAGAAAAACCGAAATCTACAAGCCATGGGTAAAGTTACAACAGCCAATAAAGAACAATTTTATAATAGACCCAAAGCATACTACCATTTCCAAACGGAGATTTGTCGAGCTACAAAATTTTGTATCAAATATAAGCTAGGGAATAATTAGAGGAATTAAAGAAGAGGAAAACAAAAGTAGAGACATGTGAACCCATCGATAATTGATGCGATGAAGATGGGGTGGGTCGGTCCACTAGAAGAACCACCACTCGTGCTAATGCTATAATGCTTCGATTATCATTTATTCGATTCGGTCAAATCATTTCTTCTCCAACCTCCAACACCCACATGTGACACGTACCTCTTATCAAGCATATCGTACCCCGATAATTAAAGTTTTCTTCTTTAAAACAAATTTAGTGTCGGTACGTGTTGTGAATGTGACATCCATTTGCATTCTAAGCCTACCTTACATTTATATATATTTATTTCAACTATAAATCCCGAACCGTTTTGACAGGCGTGTAAATTGTGAATTCTTACAGCAAAAACAAAAGAAAAATTATAACTGCTGATATTTATATTTAATTGATTTTGAAGGTGGATTGATATAATTTATGAAAGTGTATTATATTGTGTTGTTGAATGGGTTTACATATGAATATGTAGTTCCTAATATATATATACGGTATGTACATTTTTTACAAAATATGAGACAACATTGTGTTAAATCTTCTTTCAGTTTCTATATGGTCACTCATAAAATAGCTGGATATGATTTCTACATTTTGTTACAAATTAATCAAATGAATTTGTAGAATCATGATCTATAATGAACAATTACATCATTTCTTCATTTCACCAAAAACAAAATAATTTCATCGTTTGGCAACTTGTTAAATTTAATCTTTGATGTCTCGGATTACTTGTTAGTGTTAAACAATTACCCACCTTTTCTGTGTGTCATAATACTGTTGTTACTTGTTAGTGTTACCACTCATAATTTGGCGTTTAAGAAATGGTGATGGTGTTTATGAATTAAAGTTTGGCATTTCACTTTAATTTATGTTTTATTTTTGCAGGTTGAAATCAATTCCTCAGGAATGAAATCTTTCATAAAAATAATTTACTTTACGCATATTTTGTAGTAGTGGTACTGTACTTTCTTTATCGATATTAGTAGTGGTATTATACTATTATCCGGAGAATTTTACAAAGTTCTCCTTTTAAAAATAAAAAGAAAAATAATTGTGCGTCCTTTGTTCCCAAATTAATTGCAAACACGAGTAAAGTAGATGTCTCGGATTTGTTCTCCGTCTGTCCTAAACCATATCTAGAAGTGGGTTGTATATTGTACCAAACTTTCAAGATCTTGCCTATACGCATATTCCACTTGGACGATCGAAATTTGACATTCAACTAATTTTTTTATAACTATAATATATGTCCTTGAATTAATTTCATTCAGTCATGTCTCCTCAATGGACAATGGTCCATTATCAGTTAGGCCAAAAGCTATAATATCCCATTCTTATTCTTTATTATTAACTATTTTATCATCACCATCATATCACATTACATATGATCACATGATTGGTCGTGTAGTGTGGAGAGACATCTTATCTCATACGCCAATATGCCTAATTAATAAGTTTAACCTCTTCCCTATATATAAGACCTTAGCTTTGGCTCAAGTTATATTATATCCTCCAAGACTTTTTATTTATTTATTTTGCTCTTTCTAGCTAATTCTTTCTCTCTTCTCACAAATGGCGTCTGTGCAATATGGTTTTGATCAAAGCATGGAGATTTTCAACGATGATCTAATGATCATGTCGTTTCTGGAAGAAGAATCTCCTGTGGAAAATCATATAACCAACAACGAAGAAGATGAAGAGAAATTAAACCGCGTGATTAGATCACTAGAAGTGGAGATCAACGCGAGCTCTCCAGCTATAGAATTTCGGAAAGTGGATGTGCAACAGGAAAAATCCGTTCTTGAAGATGATTTCCGGTGGCTTACCGACTTTGATACTGGTGTGATTTCGTCGCAAGATGATGATGAGATGATGAATTGGTGTACGGAACTTTCTTACATGGATGGTGTGGATAGTAGTGTTCTTGAGATTGAAGTTGGCGACTATTATTCTCATATTAACTATGGAATTGCATTTGAGGAGCCAACTCTTTCTCTGTGGCAAGAGAATAACGATGTAGTTATGTATTGATTGGTTAATTACGTGAAGTCGTAATATAACAAAGGCTGAATCATATCAGTTAATTAACCTTTTGCTTTCAGAAACAAAACAATTAACCTTTTTAAGTTCAAATATGTATTCGTAAATGTTATGCTAGTGTTATATTATATGCTTTTTGTTTGGTTATGATTTCTAATAAATTAACATATATAGAAGTATATATATGTTATTCAAAAATATGTAATTATCACTTGATATAATTACCTAAACTATCATGTATCAACATGAATTGGATAGAAAATAGATGTTTTCAAAAAATGATTACAATATAGAACTACAGTAAAACCTCTATAAAATAATAATGTTGGGACTTTGAAAATTTATTATCTTATCGAGTTATTGTTTTATCGATAAAATAATAATAATTATTTTATAAAAATATTCTATAAAAAACAAGAAACTTTATAGAAATATATGTAAGTAGGTACACGTAAGGAATCAATTGTGGCTTCGAAAACTCTTCACAACTTTTGGCCCCATAAATTGTTGATGCAATAAGAAAAGTTCGAGATGAGCTCCAACGAGAATCCAACTTTCATAAAAGACAAACTACATTAGAGTCATATTTTACTAAATTTCCTTAGATATATATGCCTTAGTTTTATAATTATTATCTTAGCCTATTGTTGGGACTATATTTTTACATAGGAGTTTCAAAAATATTATTGTCTTATCATCTTATCGCATTATGCTATTTTTTACATTGGCCCGAGTTGGGACCGGAGAAATTTATTATCTTATAGTGTTTATTGTTTTATCGAGTATTGTTTTATAGAGGTTCTACTGTAATAATGACACAAACTATATTACTATATTTAGTTGATTGCTAGCTTTAATATACTTCTTTATTACCAAATGGGGAAGGAGTTTTACAAACGAAAAAAACAACTAAAAGCTTTACCCATTTTAGTTGTTTTTCCTCAGTTTATTGCAACAACAAACCAACAAAAACTTATTAACGATTGTAAAACCGATTTAAAAAAATAATCTGTACTTGCAAAACCAAGAAGTTGCAAGAATTGAGTTATATAAGAAAAAAAAAACATAAACAAGAATCGAGACACAATAACTCAAAAAAATCATAATCACAAGATGAATCCCAAAACCCTATTTACGAATTTTCTCATATTTTTCCTTGTACAAATTTCATCATCATTAGTCGTAAACTCTTTACAATCATATCATAAGAAAGACTACAAATCAGAGTTTAAAACACGGCCAAACACAGTTGTGCGAATCGTCATCTCAAATGATCTGTTTGGTCTGAAGAATAATGAAAACGCAGGTTTTGTATGCACAAACGGTGATAAAGTATGGAGGAAAAGCAAACCGGGAGATCGGTACGTTGTGGTCCAGTTTAAATACGATGGTATGAGGAGACACATTTTCGTGCATTGTCATCTCCGGTCTAATTTCGGGTTTGTGAATTTTCCGGTTAGTATTAATCCGGACACGTCTGCTTATTGTCAACCTAATAACGTATGTGGTTACTCGATTCGAAAAGATGGGGTCTTTTACATGCCTCAGAAGAAGCTTTATCGATGGAACCATGGAAGAAAGTGATGTTCATATATATATAAATATAATGATGAATGAGAATATGTGTAATTTTAGAAATTTCCACCTCGTCCTTTTGAGAAAAAAAATTCTTCAATTTTGCCTTTTGCTTTTTCTCTCATTATCGTTGTTCTTTCCTAGCTTTATAGTAATAAAACCCCAATTAACCGGATAAAAACCCCTAGATTATAGTGTTATAGATAAAACCCCTCACATTTAAGTCTGTTATAGATAATTCCCCTCCGTTAACTGTATCATTAAAACTGAACAGACACCTGTTAAACTAAAAAGTTGCGAAGTAGAAAAACAAAAAAACGACAGATTCTAATTAAATGATATGAAAAATAGATTAAAAAAAATCCCCAAATTAAGAATTAGGGCTCTTCGTCCAATATTGTAAGTGGGATATATGGGGACTCAAAGTACGCATCTTGTCCTCTTCTTGTTCAATACACGTTAATGTTGAAAGATTAGGAAGAAAACTATTAGCAATAGGATTAACTCACACCCAAAAGCTAGCTTATAAGTGGAGGATTGCCTTATACTATACTTCCTCTGTTTTTTTTTAATAAATTTTCTAGCCATTATGTGTTGTTTCACAAAGATAAAATTTTTACCTTTTTGATGCACTTTTTCAGTTTTCAAGATACAATGATTATATTTGTTGGATTTTTATTGGTTTAAAATTATAAAAAATTGTTTTATTGCAGAAATCTATGCACTAATGATTGAAAATCAATTTTTTCTTAATCTGTGTGAAAAAACTAGAAAATTTATCTTTAAAAAACGGAGGGAGTATATATTAGTGATGAAAGACTCCCACTTTCGATGTGAGACTTTCATACTCTAATAGGCCACCTCGAGATGAGGGCGGGACAACGCACATCATCTCGGAAATACCACAACAAGACGGGTCACTTATACGGGTCATTTTCAATGTGGGAAACCATTTTTCTTTGTGGGAAATCGCTTGTTAGGCTTAACCATGGACTCTGATACCATATTAATAATGGGCCTAACTCACACCCAAAAGTTAGCTTATAAGTGGAGGATTGCCTTATACTATATATATAATAGTGATGAAAGACTCCCACTTTAGACTTTTACACTCTAATAAAAACGAAGAATCAGAGTTTATGACTACCGTAGGAAGCGTACTCCATCTCCTCAGACAGAGAGCAAATAATCAATGTCCATGTTCGTTAGTCATATGGTGGGGTCGTCTCCGGTTAAACAGCTCAGGGTGGTGCAAGTCCATGGAACACATTGGTAATGCGGTTGGGCTCTCCTCCTCCTGGCCCATGACATATTGACGAACAAGGCAACAACGGATCGAAGACGATGGAGCAAGGTGCAGCCGCGTGTCTTCTCTCTCTCTCCTCTGGTGGCACAATTTGGTGGCTTACACTATTGCAATATATATATATATGTCCATACGCACGTTCGTGAGAGAAAATGGGATGATGGACTTTGAGATTTGTTCGAAAAGAAGAAGGGGTGATAAACCCAGGTGTTCAGTATTTATAGAAACGCCCACATCTTTCGCTAATTACGGAAACGCCCAATATCTATCATTATTTACGGAAGAGACCGAAATCTTTCGTTATCTACGGAAGAGAGCTACATCTTTCCGATGTTAACGGAAGAGACACAGATCTTTCGTTATTTACATAAGAAACCCAGATCGTTCCGGTAATGACGGAAGTGATCCAGAACTTCTGCTACTTACGTCAGCGCCCCAGAGCTTCTGCTATTTACCAAGTTACCATAGAGCCTTCAGTAGTTACTGAAACTTTTCCATATCTTTGATAATTGTCAAAAACACTCCCAAATTGTATAATCTATCATCGACACTTTTTTTTATCTTGTTGTGTGGACTTTCAAAATTTGATTCTGAATCATATTAAACAAGTCTAATGATTCTATGAATTCATTAAATCTTTGTTATTGAAAGATAGATTTTAAACAAATTAACTCATGAAACAAAACTACCTTCCATTAGTCTAACAAAAAATCTTTATAAATTCAACAATTCTCTTAATTATAAAAATCCACCCAAATTCTAATCCCAATAACCGCCTGTTTAGTATTAGTGTATGATCGATTATTTTGTGTTTAAACTAATAAAGAGGTGGTTGATTGTTAAAAAAAACAATCAAACTACCTTCAATTAGTCTCGAAAGCTTCCACTTTTAACATGGGGAAGTGGATTGCACAATCTGCCTTGAAAGTTTTGAGCCTAAAGCAATGTTGGCTCAAACTCCTTGCGGTCATGCATTCCACTCGGAATGCTTGGCTCAGTGGAGAAACAATTATCCGATTTGTAGAATCAATTTTTAGTCCATTCATGTTAGAATTTGTCTTTATTGCTTATTTAGTAACTTGTTACGTGTAATATTTTTTTATTGCCTAAATTAGTAATTATTTTTACCAATTTAAATAAATAAACTATTATTATTTAGAAATAAACAATTAATTTATATGTAAAAAGAGGAGAGTTGTCAAAAATTTGCTTTACAAAAAGAAGTATAACATAAACAAATTATAAGAAAAATATATGCCAAACATAAGAAAATATATGTAAAAATCATAATAAATATGAAAATTTTATCATATTTTGTTAATATACAATTTATTTATAAAATTGATCTATTTTACAAGTGTGTCCCAATTAATAAGACTAGTGGTAATAAAATTAGTATTAATGTGTGATCGGTTATTTTGTGTTTAAACTAATAAAGAGGTGGTTGATTGTAAAAAAAAAAAATCAAACTACCTACAATTAGTCTCAATAGCTTCCACTTCTAACATAAGGAAGTGAATTGCACAATTTGCCTTGAAAGTTTTGAGCCTAAAGCAATGTTAGCTCAAACTCCTTGCGATCATGCATTTTGCAGTCATGCATTCCACTCGGAATACTTGGCTCAATGGAGAAACAATTATCCGATTTGTAGAATCAGTTTTTAGTCCAATTATGTTAGAATTTGTCTTTATTGCTTATTTAGTAAGTTGTTATGTGTATTTTTTACTGCCTAAATTAGTAATTATATTTACTAATTTGAATAAATAAACTATTATTATTTAGAAATAAACAACTAATTTATACGTAAAAAGAAGATAGTTGTTAAAAATTTGCTTTATAGAAAGAAGTATAACATAATCAAATTATAAGAAAAATATATGCGAAACATAATAAAAATATATGTAAAATATAATAAATACTATTATAAACTAATTAATTTAATAAAAGAAAAGGTGGTGGAACCCACTTGGTCAGGAGAGAGAAGAGAGGTACGAATTTTCTCTTTATTGATCGAGAGATGTGTATTACAATGAAACCATAAGCTCTCTATTTATACTAAATTGGAGTCGGCTAAGTACAATTCTTAGCAAGGAAGCAACTAATAAAATAAACATAATGGATAAACATTATCTATTCATAATACTCCTCCTTGATTATCCATTATTAATAGAGTTGTGTGACCTCATTAAAACCTTATCATGGAAAAACCCATTGGGATAAAAACCATGAGAAGGAAAAAGAGTACCACGAAACAAACTCCCCCTGAAAAATGATATGTCTTTCTTCACAAATCTTGTAGACGACGCATTCCAATACTCTGAACATGCTTCTTGAACACTGTAGTAGGAAGCGCCTTTGTGAAGAGATCAGCTGTGTTGTCACTTGAGCGAACATACTGAATATCCACTTCTTGATTTTTCTCGAGTTCTTGAGTGTAGGAGAAAAATCTTGGAGGGATGTGTTTTGTCCTGTCGCTCTTGATATAGCCTTCTTTGAGTTGAGTGACACATGCAGAATTGTCTTCGTAGATTGTTGTTGGCTCTTTCTTTGTAGATACTCCGCTGGCTTCTTGTATATGTTGGATCAAAGATCTCAACCATACACACTCTCTACATGCTTCATGAGAGCAATGATTTCCGCATAATTTGAAGACGTTGCAACCAAAGTTTGTTTTTGGGAACGCCAGGAGATCGCGGTTCCACCGTATGTGAAAACATAACCGGTTTGCGATCGAGCTTTATGCGGATCAGACAAGTAGCCAGCATCTGCAAAACCAACTAAACCAACCTCGGGGTTTCTTGAATAATATAATCCAAACTCAATCGTACCTTGAAGATAACGGAATATATGTTTTATTCCGTTCCAATGTCTTCTGGTAGGCGATGAGCTGTATCTTGCAAGCAGATTAGTAGCAAAAGCTATATCTGGTCTTGTGCAATTTGCAAGATACATAAGTGCCCCGATGGCGCTCATGTAAGGTACTTCAGGACCTAACATTTCTTCAGAATCTTCAATAGGTCGAAATGGATCCTTGTTAACATCAAGCGATCTATTGACCATTGGACTACTCAAAGGAGTCGCTTTATCCATATAAAAGCGCTTTAACACCCTTTTGGTGTAATTTGATTGATGCAAAAATATTCCATCTTGGAAATGCTCTATCTGGAGCCCAAGACAAAACTTTGTCTTTCCAAGATCTTTCATTTCGAACTCATCTTTCATATGAGTTCTTGCATCATCAATCTCCTTTTGAGTTCCAATCATGTTCAGGTCATCAACATACACAGCAATGATCACAAAACCCGTTGAGGATTTCTTTATGAACACGCATGGACAAATCGCATTGTTGACGTAACCTTTACTCAACAAGTATTCACTTAAGCGATTGTACCACATGCGGCCGGATTGTTTTAATCCATAAAGTGATCGCTGGAGTTTGACCGAACAAAGCTCTTTAGATGCTTCAGCATCTTTGACCCTTTTGGGATCTTAAATCCCTCAGGAATTTTCATATATATCTCACTATCAAGTGAGCCATATAGGTATGCAGTCACAACATCCATCAGGTACATCTCTAAATTATTAGAGGCCGTTAGGCTCATTAAGTACCTGAAGGTGATTGCATCCATTACCGGGAATATGTTTCTTCATAATCTATCCCCGGTCTTTGAGAAAAACCTTGAGCCACAAGACGAGCTTTATATCTTGTGACTTCGTTTTTCTCATTTCTTTTTCTTACAAAAACCCATTTGTATCCAACCGGCATTACATCTTTTGGTGTAATGATTATCGGTCCGAATACAGTCCGTTTATTGAGAGAGAATATTTCATTCTTCATGGCCATTTGCCATTTCTCCCAGTCCGGCCTCTTTTGGCACTCTGACACGGAAATTGGATCTGGATCATCATTTTCATGATCGATCTCTTTAGCTACAGAAAAAGAGAACATTTCATCATCATCTATTTCACTTCTAGCCCATATTTTTCCACTTTGGGCGAAGGAGATGGAATCTCAAATTTTTCTGTCTCTGGTTCGTCATCTTGAAGACATTTCGGTTCATCAGGAACCTTTACTCCACAATTCTTTTTCTTTCGGGGATTTTTATCCTTTGATCCTATAGGCCTCCCGCGCTTTAATTGAACCGGTTCACTTGCTCTATTCACATCAAAATGTTCATGAGGAACTTCTATTTTTGATGGAGCATTAGCAGCGGGGATATAGGACTTCGTCACCCTTTTCGTATCTGTAACGCATCGGGCAACTGGTTAGCCAATCTTTGCATATGTATAATTTTCTGAACTTCCACCTCGCGTTGATTAGAAGGAGGATCAAGATAAGCCAAAGAGTGTGTACACCAGGTGATATCATTTGGTGATTCTCTCGACCCTCCCCCTAACGCAGGGAATTCATTTTCATCAAAGTGGCTATCGGCAAATCTTGCCGTAAACATATCACCAGTTGCCGGTTCAAGATACCTTATTATACTAGGGGACGAATACCCGACATATATTCCCAATCTCCTCTGTGGTCCCATTTTTGATCTCTGTGGTGGCGCTATTGGGATATAGACCGCACACCCGAATACCCGGAGATGGGATATATTTGGCATATTTCCAAATGCCAACTGTATGGGCGAAAATTCATTATAAGCACTTGGTCTCACTTGAACCAAGGCTCCCGCATGCAATATTGCATGTCCCCATACAGTGATTGGGAGTTTTGTTCTCAAGATTAACGGTCTTGCAATTAACTGCAACCGCTTTATTAATGACTCAGCCATGCCATTTTGCGTATGAACGTGTGGAACCGGATGTTCAACATCGATTCCCACAGACATACAAAAGTCATTAAAGGCTGCTGAAGTGAATTCACCAGCATTATCAAGCCTGACTTTCTTTATGGCATAATCAGGGAAATGCGCTCTCAACCTGATTATTTGGGCAATGAATCTTGCGAAAGCCATATTTCTTGTGGTCAAAAGACACACATTTGACCATCTACTAGATGCGTCAATCAATACCATAAAGTATCGAAATGGCCCGCACGGTGGGTTAATAGGCCCACATATATCACCATGTATTCTCTCTAAGAATACAGGGGATTCATTCCCAACTTTGGCTGGCGAGGGCCTAATTATGAGTTTTCCTTGAGAACATGCTTTACATGAAAACTCCCCCGATTGAAAAATCTTTTCATTTTTCAATGGGTGGCCACTCGTATTTTGCACAATTCTTCTCATCATGACTGAACCTGGGTGGCCAAGTCTTTCATGCCACACCCTAAAAGTGCTAGTAAACATCTGGTTTACTGCAACATAAGATTCAGTCATGTTGATTTTTGTGCAATATAAACCAGAGGACATCATTGGTAATTCTTCCAATGTTTGTTTCCTCTCCGTTGTAATGCAAAGATATTCAATGCCATTTTTGTTTATAGTCTCAATATGATATCCATTTTTGCGGATATCTCGGAAACTTAATAAGTTCCGGTGAGACTCCGGGGAATATAGTGCATCTCGCACTTCAAATTTCGTTCCCCTTGGCAATGAAAAACTTGCACTCCCAGAGCCAAGTATTATTTTTGCACTACCGCATATAGTACTCACGCTTTCAGCGGAGTCTTTCATTTTGAGATAGGAGAAATACTTCTTATCTTTGAGTATTGTATGTGTCGTAGCACTGTCTGCTAGACAAGTATCTCCATCCTTAATCTCAAATGGTGACACCATCTGGACCACGAAATTCATAAAATATGAAACATTTTATATTAAACATTGCTAATATATTACATCAAAAACTTTTTTTAGCAAAAGATATATTATTATACAATACAAGAAAAACGATTAAGAGTTTGTTATTCTTGTCTTCTTTACGAAGACACTATCATCGATTTGACTTTCTTTGGCTCAGTTGATTCTTCAGGATCAACGAGATAGTCGGTGACATCCAGATGAAAATCATCACTTAAGCCATCAAAGGATGGACCAGGTTCATCAGAGATGAAGTTAGTCTCTGTGTCCTTATTTTGGCTTGTTGTGATGCCCTGTACAGATCGGCTAAATGTTTGGGCGTACGACATGTACGCTCAAAGTGATTATTCATGCCGCATATGTAACAGGTGCGTTCACCCTTTCTTTTTACCGCTCGACCATCATCACTTTCTCTTCCACGTCCACGACCTCGACCGCGACCGCGACCACGGCCTCTGCCGCGTCTGCGTTCACGTTCAGGCTTTTTAGTATGACTGGATGACGCAACATTCGCTTCAGGGAATGGCGCAGATCCAGTTGGACGGAGCTGATGGTTTAACATCACAAGCTGATTATTTTTTTCAGCCACAAGGAGGATTTGCATCAACTCCGAGTACGAGGTGAACTCTCTTGCCCGGTATTGTTGTTGCAGGATTATATTTTCACGATGAAAAGTTGAGAGAGTTTTTTCCAACATATCAAATTCACTGATATTCTCTCCACACATTTTCATCCTGGAAGTGATGTTGTACATAATGGAATTGTACTCAGCAACACTTTTATAATCCTGGAACCGGAGGTTCAACCACTCGTACCTCGCTTGCGGTAAGATCATATATTTTTGATGATCAAACCGAACTTTAAGCGAGTTCCATAGATCCGCATGATCTTCTTTTTTGTTGTATTCATCTTTTAAACCATCATGTATATGGTGGCGTAAAAAGATCATGGCTTTCGCCTTTTGCTCATCGGACGTCTTTCCAGACTTATCGATGGTGCTCAAGAGACCATTTCCTTTTAGGTGCAACTTTGCACCTACCGTCCAAGACAAATAGTTGTTACCACTAATGTCAAGGGCGGCGATCTCGAGCTTTGTCAAATTCGACATTATAACTTTTCGGTATAAGGATAGATCTGGACAGATCTAGGCTCGTAGAGGCGGTCGTGCTGATAACGTGTTATAAACTAATTAATTTAATAAAAGAAAAGATGGTGGGACCCACTTGGTCAGGAGAGAGAAGAGAGGTACGAATTTTCTCTTTATTGATCGAGAGAGATGTGTATTACAATGAAACCATAAGCTCCCTATTTATACTAAATTGGAGTCGGCTAAGTACAATTCTTAGCAAGGAAGCAATTAATAAAATAAACATAATGGATAAACATTATCTATTCATAATAAATACGAAATTATTATCATATTTTGTTAATATATATATATATATATATATATATATTAACAAAGTGATCTATTTTACAAGTGTCACTACAAAAAAGGACATGTTAAATCATTTATTTTATTTATTTGTATTAATTATAAATGATGAAAAAATGTTACATCACTTATATGAGTGACTGTAATTGCTGTAATGCAAATAATTAACATCGATTTATTAAGAGTCGATGCAAATATATATAACTTTCTTATTGATTGTAGACAAATAATTAAAAGATTTCAGTAAGGATACTTAGGTAATTATATTTGTGAGAGAGTTCCGTTTCCCGAATTCATTTCACAAATAATAATATAGATTAGTACAAGAACACGAATAATAATCAACATTTTTATTTGTATTTTAAATAAAAAATTAATTACAAACTTTCATAAAATTTAAGAAAATAAATCTTTTATCACTAATTTTAATGATTTATTTCCCCATAAAAAGTATTGTGTCGTATCAGATATTCCTCAAACTAAGACCATCGTGCTATATCTCCCTGACAACAGTGTTCTAAATCTATATCTAGAGAGATATACTCCCTCTGTCCCATATTATAAGCTGTTGGGCAAAATGAATCTGAAAAAAGTGGATGTATCTGGATGGAATTCAGTCTAGATACATTCATTTTTTTTCAGATTCATTTTGCCCAACAGCTTATAATATGGGACAGAGGAAGTAGATTTTAAGGTGTATCTGGTACGACTTCATACTTCTTGTAGGGAAATAGATCATCAGTTTAATTCCAAACCTTTTTCGACGAGGTTACTTGCTCATACTTTTTAATCTGAACAAAAAAGAAATGTAAAGTATCAAACTAACAAAAAAAAAATCAATTCATTGAAAATCATGAAAATATACTATAAAAGAAATAAATCAATTAAGCCCGATGATGCATACATACAAAACAGATAAAAACAATATCAAACATACAACCACACAACATAATTTGAGAAAACACACAATTTAATTAAAGCACTGAAAAAGGAAAATCATTCTTTTTTCTTTTCTAAATGTTGGTTTCCCAAAGGTTTTCTAGGCCCAATGACTAATCGTTAAGGGTGTGGCTAAGTGGCCAAGGCAACTCAAATCCGAATGGCAATACTCACACCTGTGAATCCGTTACCACTGGATCAATGCGACTTGGTTAAGGAAAACCATTATCTTATAAAATTTCAGACAAAATCTTGATATATGGTCAGAGATGCTACATCGACATCTTAAAATGGAAATTATAACTGCGACTCCTGAGTCCTGAATAGTGAAAACAATATGTTAACGATGATTAAAAAGTCACAACTGCAATCACATCGTTTAAGCCAATTAAATAAAAGATCATTTATCTCTAATATATTAAAAGAGAAAACACTAACTAAATAACCTTTATCTAATGTGTTATTAACAAGAATGTCATTGCTTAGGTGTCATCACTAGGTTCACTCTTAGAGCAATTTCTAATTAAGACAAGCTTTACTAGACAAATTACAATATATGCCATTGCATATTATGCTTACAACCAAATAATGAAATTAAATTTATCATTCTCTTTCCTTAATTGGCAACTACGAAAATTAGTAAATAAGGAAGATATGAGATTCAATTTAATTTCATCATAATAATTTCTTTTAAAATCAGTATACATCTTCTATCATCTTTGTTTAAATTTATTTAATAAAATAATTTGAATCACAATATAAAAAATCTATCAAAAAAATCTAAAACTTTTTCTGTACATGTTATGATTTGAATTTTTAAAAACAAAATAATATAAATTGTTTCGTATATAACCTCATTTAGTAGGTATCCAAAGGTAATTTTTTTTTTTCATTTAATATGGTTTTTTAATTAAAATCTATAATTAAATCGAATAAAAAAAGTTCTTTTTATAAATATTTTATTTTGATTAAACTTTTGAATATTACTCTATTGTTTCAACTTTCTATACAAAATTAATTATATTTTTGCTGTTTTGACAATTTGGATTCTGCATATTATTTTCTGATTGGTTGGATTGTTTTGAAATTATAATAAAGCATGTTTTAGTTTTGAAAGAAAGAAAAAAATTAGTTCTAATCCGTGTCCACATAGCTAAAACTTTTTATCTTATGAAATACATGATGTATAATTTTTCTAAAGAATAATGTTTTATTTTCAATTTTTTTCTTTAAACTATCTTATTATATTATAGTTATTTGAGTTTTATGTATCTCGGTTAAATCTATCATATTTAATTGTGGTTACGATCAATGCTTTAATTTTTTTTTAAATGGATTAAAATGCCTAATTTTCATACTATAAACGAATAACAAAGGATTAAAAATCTCTCGCATAAAATGTCGAAATATTTAAATAAATATTTTTAATAAAAATACAAATTCAGAAACTATCACCCCGTACAGGACACAGGTTAAACCCTAGTTTTCTAACTAAAACAAAGATCGGGGGATTTGGACACCAATTTAGATTGTGGTCTTTTGGTATATTCTTAGTGACTAAGAAATAGATACATATGCACATCAAGTCAGGAAGTATATGCTTTACATTCCAACTTATTCAAATAGGATTTGGCTGCTTTACAGTTGATAACCTTTTTATGTTTTTCTATCTCTATGCACGTTGGTATTATTGTGTAAACTATTGCTGTGAAGCCCTTTCTTTATTAAGTATTTAGTTAAAAACAGTATTATCTCTTTATTTTTCTGTAAAACTACACATACCAAATGTCTGTTTTTGCATATCCTATTATCATCCACTTTAACCTTTTCTTTATTTTGTTTCTTTTGGAGAAAAAGCTTACTTAGTTAATTTAAAAGTTACTTCTCACTTTAATCTTTCTGACCTTTAAGACCAATTATGTAATGCTAATCAACAATATAATTCTCCTCTATCTCTATGGACATGCATTAATCAAAATTTGGACCTACAGTATTATTTAAAATGAGGATATAAAATTACATTACTTGGAAATCGATGTAAAACTGATCTCTTGTTAGACCAAGTTTTTTGTTGTGTGATTCAAAGAAAATTTGTTTGATAATTTTTTTATATCATATCTATGAAACAGAACTTTGTGACGTAAAAGGTTATAGAAAACTAAAAATTGTTTCACATATCCAAAAATGAAAGATAAATGTAAGTTGTTTCCGCAAATTAACCTATTATCATCGTTTTCCCTCTCAAAAAGAACGGCCAACTAATAAAAAAAAAAGCAAAAGGCAAAAAAGAAATCGCACCATCATCTCTCAAAAATCCTCCTTTTTCAAAATTCCGCCATGGAAACTCACCTCGCTAAGCAATTACCTTTTTGTATAAATCTTCCCATGTCTACCCATCTCCTCCTTCCCGCTGTTTCCCTCCAGATTCCCACCGACGAAACCCCTAAAAGAGTCAGCTTTCGCCTGATTTCTCCCAAATGTCTCACGAAATCGTCCCCGTGGATGATCCCATCGATGTCCCAAGCACGAGCTACTCAAGACCGATTCTGGGTCGGGACGATTCGCCGGAACGGCATTTCACTCGATCCCTCACTTTCCGGGAGCATGTGTCGGAGCCATTCGACAGCGAGAGGCTTCCGGCGACGTTAGCCTCCGAGATTCAGAGGTTTCTTCGTATAGCCAACTTGGTCGAGTCCGAGGAACCTCGTATTGCTTATCTATGTGAGTTCAATCGATACTCAACACTTCACTACCAACAATTGTCAAATGATTATTTTGAAAGTTTGAAACTTTATCCATGGCAGGCCGTTTTCATGCTTTCGAGATAGCTCACCACATGGACAGAAATTCGACCGGAAGAGGTGTACGGCAGTTCAAAACTTCTCTTCTTCAAAGGCTTGAGCAGGCAAAAGTCCATGACTTTACTAAACATATCACCGATCAGATGAATGTTGTGGACCAACTTTCCGATTAATTCATGAAAGTTCTAAACTTTGGACTTCTTTGATTCCTTTGTAGGATGAAGAGTTTACTGTGAGAAGAAGAAAGGAGAAGAGTGATGTTCGAGAACTCAAACGTGTTTATCATGCTTACAAGGAATACATTATCAGACATGGTGCAGCATTCAATCTGGATAACAGGTATGCAAACTATACTTGTAGCTTCAATTTCAGCGAGCCAACATTTAACTTTTGGAAGTTTTTATCTGAATAGTCAGCGAGAGAAGTTGATTAACGCACGAAGAATTGCTTCTGTCTTGTATGAAGTTCTAAAAACAGTCACAAGTGGCGCTGGCCCTCAGGTTCTGGCCTCCTTTTTTGGCTTGTGGATCGGTTTTTCACATTTTTGTGTATTTAACTTGAAATTATGGTTTCTGTCAGGCCATTGCGGATAGAGATAGTATTCGGTCAAAATCTGAGTTCTATGTGCCATATAACATTCTTCCTCTTGACAGAGGAGGTGTACACCAAGCAATTATGCATCTCCCTGAGGTATAAAAAGAAATATGGTCTCATGTGGAAAGCTTAAGTTATGTTGTTTTCTCACCAACTAAAGTTTTATTTTCTGTTCTGAAAATACAGATTAAAGCTGCTGTTGCAATTGTACGTAACACTCGCGGGTTGCCTCCTCCAGAGGAGTTTCAGAGACACCAGCCTTTTGTGGATTTATTTGAGTTTCTGCAGTATGCATTTGGATTCCAGGTACCTTGTCAGGAACTTGTTGTATTGGTATTGTAAAGATTGTAACTACATATGTATATGGTAACCAAACTTTCATTTTATCTTTCTGCTAGAATGGAAATGTGTCTAATCAGAGAGAGCATATGATCCTACTACTCAGTAACACCATTATACGACAACCTCAGAAACAGTCTTCAGCACCAAAGGTGTTGCGTTATTCCTTCTCTTTATTGATTAGATTATCTTTGTATTGGACATGATCTTGATTCCTGTAATTCAGTCTGGTGATGAGGCAGTAGATGCATTGATGAAGAAGTTTTTTAAGAACTACACAAACTGGTGCAAGTTTCTTGGGAGAAAAAACAACATCAGGTTATCTTAGAATATCTTTCATTTGTCGATATTCTGTTTAAGCCCATTCTGATTTCTAACTGTTTGGCCTCACATTCCACTTTACAGGTTGCCCTATGTGAAACAGGAAGCTCTACAATATAAAACACTCTATATAGGACTCTACCTTCTCATTTGGGGAGAAGCTTCGAATTTGAGGTTTATGCCAGAGTGCCTGTGTTATATCTTCCATCAAGTAAGCTGAAAAATTATGTTCATATGTTCATTACTTATTTGATACATATTCTTGAAAAGTTTATCAGCCAAACTGATCAATTTTTACAAATGTTGGTGTTAATTCAGATGGCTTATGAGTTACATGGAGTTTTGACCGGTGGCGTTAGTATGATAACTGGGGAGAAGGTCGAGCCAGCATATGGTGGAGGAAACGAATCTTTCCTTGAGAATGTAGTTACCCCAATATACAGGGTTATCCAGAAGGTGATCTTCTATCTGATGAAGTTCTTGAATTAGCTTATAAAGAAGTACTCAATTGTGAAATATATGCATGCAGGAAGCTGAGAAGAACAAGAATGGGACTGCTGATCATTCTATGTGGAGAAACTACGATGATCTGAACGAGTACTTCTGGTCAGAACATTCAGTATCTTGTGTCTCTTTGCTACCATATCTGAGTTTAAAAGCATTGAGCATCACTAATCAGATGTGTTACTTGAATCTTCCACAGGTCTCTTGAATGTTTCGAAATAGGTTGGCCAATGCGTCTGGACCACGATTTCTTCTGTGTAGACTCGTTAGATACCAGTAAACCAGGGAGATGGCGAGGAATGCTTAGATTTCGGAAGAAGACAAAGAAAACGGATGAAGAAATGGAGGATGATGAAGAACTTGGGGTACATATCCTCGTGACTCATGGAAACTATATCTTGCCCTGATAATGCATTTGCATATACACATTAAGTAATCCAAAGGATAATGAGAGCTTTATTCATCAGTAGCCTGTTCATTTGTGTCGTAGCAGTATGGTGTTCCTAGCTTGTTGAAGAGACTACGGAGCATATTAGCGCTTAATATCTAAGTAAGCACATTACTCAAATTGGTCAAATTCGTGTGTGAAAATGGCTTCCAAAGTCAAAATTCTGAAAAAGAACTTGTGCTGTCACTAGGACTTAGGTTCAGAAATCTGCATTGCTTTTAAAATCCGAACAATTAATTCTCTTGTATGTCTCAAAATGCTACATAAGTGTATTTTGCCCTGTGTCTCATGTGATGTTCTTGTTACTGCAGGCTCTCAGTGAGGAACAAACTAAACCAACACCAAAATGGCTGGGGAAGACAAATTTTGTAGAGATTCGTTCCTTCTGGCAGATATTCCGGAGCTTTGACAGAATGTGGAGTTTCTTTCTTTTGTCTCTACAGGTTCCTGTTCTTCTTCCTCTTCTTCTGCTATTTCATCTTTCAAAGTATATATTTGCAAAATTATGAAATTTTTATTCCCCTTTCAGGCATTGATAATTATGGCTTGTCATGATGTGGAATCTCCACTCCAAATGTTTAACGCCAATATATTTGAAGACGTCATGAGCATTTTCATTACTTCTTCAATTTTAAAGCTTATAAAAGGTCATTATTCCAATTTCCTTATACAAAAACTAAGATACAATACTTACTGCTAACACTTTATAGGGGGTCTGTTGCAGGTATTCTTGACATAATCTTCAAGTGGAAAGCCAGAAACACAATGCCGATCAGTGAAAAGAAGAAGCAGATGGTGAAGTTGGGTTTAGCTGCGATATGGACTATTATTCTGCCAGTCCTGTATTCTCATTCAAGAAGGAAATACATTTGTTACTTCACAAACTACAAAACCTGGCTTGGCGAATGGTGTTTTTCTCCGTACATGGTGGCAGTCACAATATACCTCACAGGAAGTGCGA